>LR812536.1:12247499-12659999 GCA_903798195.1 Danio kyathit | reverse complement strand
AAAAATTTAATTTATTTATTTGACAGGGACATGCACAACAATACATTGACCTTAAAAAGGAAATATGTTTTGCACTAGGCTTTAGCAAAAACTGCGTTTTTCTACCTGCACAGGTAGATCTTAAAACACTCAAAATAAAATAAAATAAAATAAAATAATAAAAAACTAAATAATTAAAACAAATTTTAATTAATTAATAAAAAAAAATATTTAACAGAATAAAATAATAAAAAATAAAATATTAAATAAATAAAATATTAAATAAAATAAAATAATAAAACATGAAATAAAATAAAATAAAATAATAAAAAATAAAAGAAATATAAAAGAAAAGAAAAGAAAAATTAAATAAAAAATAAAATAAAATAAAAAATAAAATAAAATAATAAAAAATTTAATAAAATAATAAAAAATAAATAATAAAAAAAAATTTAAATTAATAAATTAATAAAAAAAATTATTAAAAAAATAAATAAAATAAATAAAATATAAAATAAATAAATAAATAAATAAATAAATAAATAAAATATAAAATAAAAAATAAAATAATAAAACATAAAAAAATAAAATAAATAAAATACAATAAAAAATAAAATGAAATGAAATAAAATAAAATAATAAAAAATGTATTAAATAAAATAATATAAAATAAATTAAATTAAAAATAAAATTAAAAATAAAATTAAATTAAACTATATACTATTGGGTTGTGGAAGAAAAAAAGAGGATTTTAACAAATAAAATGTTTATTTGGTTGGTGAAAACTGGCTAATCCTGTTTAAACTTAAATGCAGATTTATTGCAAATGCAATAAATAGGTTGGTTATCAATTAGTCATCGAGTTATGTACATGGCCTCAGCCAGATCAATCGAAAAGGTGATCAAAAGTGACTGTATTTTAATTGAAGACCAGGAAGCTTTTTTTAATTAATTTAATTGCTTATTTATATATTTTGTTTCAATTATAAAAGTAATAATCAAAATAACAATGATGATGATAATGGTAACACTTTACAATAAGGATGTATTAGTTAATGTATGTTACTGTATTAAATAACATGATCAATACATTTCTTATAGTGTTTATTCATCTTTGATAACGTTAGTTAATGAAAATGAAGTTGTTCATTGTTAGCTCTTGTTAACGCAGAGTGCATTAACAAATGTTAACAAGCATACATTTGGATTTTATTAATTTATTAGTAAATGTTGAACTATGATTAATAAATACATTACAGGATTTGTTCAATATTAGTCTGTGTTAGTAAATACATGAATGAAACAATGTAAAGTGTGACCATAATAGTAATAAATATTGTTGTTATTGTTGATGATGATGATGATGATGATATTTGAAATGTAAATATTTTGATTACTCAATTTTGCTAGTATAAGCATTTTAATAATGTTAAAATGTCTGTATTAGTAATGATTAATAACATTTCACCAGTCAAAATCCTAATTTTATAGTTGTAAAATATAAATTTTGCCATCATTACTATTTGTATTGTTATTATTAATTACAAAATATATATTATTACATATAAAAGCCAAGGATTGGGAGTTAATATGTATTTGTTAACATCCATATACTATTATTTTATCACATTTGTGTCTATTTAGGGACTTCAGATTATAATCAGAGGCAGCAATGCATGTTAGTGCAACAGATACATTTCTGGTGACAGCTTAAATTTACAGAAATGTCACAACGTGAACCGGATGTTTGATGTAACATATACAGTATAGTGAAGAATCCACACCATTGTTAGACATTTCGGTTTGACAACGTATGGTTCAATTTGTGTGACAGTTTATTAGTGTGTGTGTGCGTATGTGTTTGTGCATGCCCAGTCTCTGGGGTGGCACCATTCTGTGTAGAAGTTATGAGTTCCTAATGCCATCTGTTGCCCACATGGTGCATTAATATCTCTTATGAGTATGAGTCTTGGCTTGTCTCTTTAATGCTTTCATAATTCCTATACTACGACTTTTTCCTGAGATGAAGAGCAAAACACTTACGCCTCTTATTTACAGATATATTCATCAGTAGGTGAAGTCTGTCATTTTGTGCAGTTCTTAACATGCATACACTGACTAATATATCAAATAATAAGCCATTTATTGATTTGTTATAGAGTCGAAGCACTACATAATTATGATTTATTGTATGTGTGTGTGTGTGTGTGTGTGTATGTGTGTGTGTGTGTGTGTGTGTGTGTGTGTGTGTGTGTGTGTGTGTGTGCGTGTGCGTGTGCGTGTGCGTGTGTGTGTGTGTGTGTGTGTAGCGGAAACACCCATTGAAGAGTTTACACCCACACCTGCCTTTCCTGCACTGCAGTACCTTGAGTCTGTGGATGTCGAGGGCGTGGCCTGGAGGGCGGGGCTTAGAACTGGAGACTTCCTCATTGAGGTATAACTTTGATTTGACCACTAAAATACATGTACTGTATCTGCAATCTGCTTGTGAAGTTTTGTTTTGTCGTATGAAGTTTTGTTTGTGGGTCCAAGCCTTTACTCATACTGTATGAATGGATCCTTTTCACGTTTCTGGGTTTCTCAGTAGTGGAAGTCATCAATAGGGATGGGTATTGTTAAGGTTTTAATGGTATCACTACTTTTATCGATACCACTTATCGGTTCGGTACTTTAACGGTTCTCTTATCGGTACTTTTTGTATGTTTTTTTCATAAAAAATAAAAAAACACAAACAAATGGAACAGAATTAACAACACTTTATTTTATTATTATGTTTTTAATATAAAATAAAACAAAACCAATAATTGGAAAACAAATTAATTTTTTTTTTTTCCTGTAAAAGAATGTACAATGGTTTGAAGGAAAATGGCTTTTAACCATTCTTCTGGAGAAAAATCAACATGTTTGACTTTTCTGGCAGAAGTCGGGATCTTTCTTGGTTTCAAGAGTTCACACTTAGCTGATGATTGATAATAAAGCGTGTTTGGCATGCTGTCCCGGGAGAGAGCCCTGAGCTCAGAATATCCTTGAGCCCGGGGCTTCCTCCCGTTTGTAGGGCGACAGGAGAGTCTGAGCTCAGGTGGTCTCGAGAACTCCCCTGCTGTGAACTACTGGATATGTATCTGGCTAAGAGTTGCCTTAGAATGCTATTTGGTTAGTCAATTTTCTTATGGTGCCTGTTTTTGAACGGTGGGAGGAAACCGGAGAACCCGGGGAAAACCCACGCGAACACGGGGAGAACATGCGAACTCCGCACAGAAACGCCGACCAGCCCGGAGGGAAACGGACCAGCGACGTTCTTGCTGTGAGGCAACAGTGCTACCCACTGGCCACCGTGCCGCCCTATCGGAGAAGGGGAGGAGTAGGGGTGGAAGGGGGGATTCTTCAAATGAAGATGACTGGATCAAAGTGCTCCGGTAATTTATAGTGGTCTATGTTCATCTGATTGGCGCAATATGTGGAGTTAATCGATACCAGCTGTGTTCAATCATAAGCACGTGATCCTCTCGAAATTAGTTTGTAAACAAACCCCACTTATTGTGCTCCCTGCAGTTAAAAATGCCCTCTTTGAGCTGCAAAATGCAGTTAAATGAGATAATGTTTATGAAAACTCATTCACATTAATGAGTTAACTGTGTTTTGGAAGTTAACTGTGCAAGATGCTCCAAAACTGTATTAAAAACAATGTAAAAAAAAAAGCTGTTTTATAATTTACAATTATGCAACTGTAATTAATGTTTATTCAGCAATGAAATAATTCTCCAGTATTGATAGCAGAACCGTTAACATCAGAGCTTATCGATACTGCAGTCTTTTATAATTTAGCACAGATACCGATAAAGTACAACAAAGAGTTTCGGTACCTATCCCTAGTCACCATAGCTGGGTAAACTTAAAGCGCAGTGAATGGGAGAGTACAACAAATCATTTTTTTTACAATCCTATTTGCTGAAATAATAAAAGAAAAACTCCTCGATGGTGATAGCAAAACTTTCAGAAAAAGGAAAAAATTGTGTAAGACTGATGACGGCAGCCAGGGGTGCGTTTCCCAAAACCATCGTTAACCAACTAAGGTCGCAAGTTCCATCGTTACAAACATAGTTCTTTGATTTGCCGTTTCCCAAATCCATCGTTCCAACGAAAATTCGCAAACTGCGTCGCAAACTTGTGCACTTGCAACTACACGTCTGGAGCTGTAGTTAGAAGCATAGTTCCTGGCTGTGTTCTATTGCCACTTATCCCCCTCTGTCCTATTCAATTAGAACATTCTAACATTCAAACTTGGAATGATTAAAAATAAAAAAGCATTCAAGACATTTCTCTTAGGTGTAATTTGCTTTCAAAGTATTTTTACAGTTCAGTTTTAGCGATGTTCATGTTTACAATTGCGCTCCCTTCTCAGTGCACTTTGAAAACATTGATGTCATTTTGAACACAGCCTCATGACAAAAGCTATAGGTGACCTGTTATTTAAAAGCGGAATTTATGTGTTACGTCTCCAAAGCTTCTGAAAACAAAAACAAAAAACACAGCATACGTTAATGCTTTTAATTTATAGTGGGTTATTTAATAAGTATCTGTACTGTATATGACGGTTAGAACATTTCTGCAGTGGTTTGCATGTGTCAAATTGTAAAAGTAGACTTAAAAATAAATAAATAAACAATATCCTACTTAATAATAATAATAATAATAATAATAAAAATCATCATCATCAACATCATTAATATTATTAATATTATTAAAGTAGGATTTTTTTTTTCATTTCCTAATAAATAATAAATATTAAACTTCATTTTTTAATAAATAGCCTCATTATTTATTTATTTATAAGATTGATTTATGAGATTAGAATACGTGTTAGCTTTTGTAAGTAATTTTATGTTTTAGAATAGAATGTGTAATATTCTCAATAATATTTGTAAAGCAAACACAGATCATAGATGTGCCGTTTACATATATTTTAATTAATATGGAAAACGAGTGCATGTTTTCACCAAAACTAATATTGGATTTTATTTTAAATGTGTGTTTGTGTAACACAATATAATTTGCACAAAGAAATGATGGGGTTGTTCTCTAAAGAAGTTACTCCACCCTGTTTAGAGCACCATTATTGGCGTTTTACGCTGTAACTTACGTGGTTCAAACCATGGATCTGCGACAGAGAAACTACAGGTTTTGGGAAACACTCGTCACTACATCGTTCTTTTCCCAAACGATGCATCGTACTATGATAGTTCAGCTGCGAGTTACGTCGTTGTTTGGGAAACACACCTCAGAATAGAGAACAACGTCAAATTTACTGTCCTGCCCCGTGGATTCTGCATTACAAACACCATGCGTTTGTTTTTTGTAATTTGATGCAAAGATGATATAATACATACAGAAATACATATATTAAAAAATATATATATATATATATATATATATATTATAATAAGAAAAATAATTGATATAAGATGCTGATGACTGTTAAACACTTTTCACTTTCGTCCGCAACACCCCAATTGTAAAACACAGTGTAATTCACTGTCTGCATGCACTGTAAAAAATATCTGTTAATTGACAGTTTCCATATTTTGTTATTCACAAGTGCTTTCTGTTTGTTTATGGTTGTGAATTGCATCATGGGAGCTTGAGCTCTGCTCTGTCGACTTTTGATGTTGAAAATTCAACTCCACAGTTTAACAAAGTGACTTTTATTGACATTTTAGTAGTTTGCCAATATAATGTATAAGAAATAATGGTAACACTTTATAATAACAACACACTATGAATCATCTATTAAGCATTAGCAACTACTGAATTCATCATTTGTTAAGCATTAACTCTACATTAATAGACGTTAGTAAGCAGTTTATAAATACAGCTACGAATGCTGTATTCTTGACTTGCAAGCACATTTATAATGTGCTTAATAATTGTACTTTCATACATTATTACTTATAAATAGTTCATTACTAAATTCAGTATTGCATTATTTACAAACCATTTGCATTTGAGAATAGTTGGTGGCTTTTAGAATAATTCAGAATGAGTTAGTAAATGATTAATAAACTATTGAAATCAACATGTATATATTGTATTTAGGCATAATGGTTACTATGTATGTTAATAGATGCTTAATTAACTCAACTTCATTCAGTTTTGTGACCTAATCTAAATCTCTTAGAAATGACCATTTATAGCTCAGTATGAAGTGAATAAATGTTTGCAATCTTATCTAAAAAAATAAAAGTACTGTAAACTTTAAACATTAAACTCCTCGTAATAACAAGAGTATCAAAATATAATTTAAAAAGAAATACAATTAAATAAAATTGGATAAAACAACAACAATATAATAATTTAACAATATATTATGATACAACATTTCAAACTTATTTAGCAATGTTTGAACTGTACAGTCATTTTATTTTACAAAAGGTTGCAAATATTTATTTTTCATTTGATACAGTTTCATTTGTGAATCTTCAAATCAATAGAAATGAATAAAGTCGATTATTTTCTTTTTTTTCTTGTTTAGAATATAACTGAGCCTTTAGTTGTCATTTATAAGGGATTTATAAAGCATAAATAGTCCTCGCTTTATAGATTAAATCACATAAATGGATGAAGTTGACTTAATAAAGCATTTATTAACATACAAATGGCCTATTAATATATGGCTGAATAATAAGATATATGAATGTTAATTTGAATAGTTTGTTAATCATTTACTAATGCATTCTGAATAATCTTAAAATAGCACCAACTATAAGTAGTTAAAAAAATAATCATTAACAAAGTATGAAAATACAATCATTTAGCACATTATAAATGTCCTCATAAGTCAAGAAAACAGCATTTGTAGCTGTATTTATAAACTGCTTACTAACGTCTATTAATGTAGAGTTAATGCTTAACAAATGATGAATTAACTATTTGCTAGTGCTTAATATATGATTCATAGTGTGTAGTTATTATAAAGTGTTACTGAAACGGGTAACACTTTATAATAACTACACACTATGAATCATTTACTAACCATTAGCATCTAGTGAAATCCTGATCTGTTAATCATTAACTGTACATTAATAAGCGTTAGTAAGCAGTTTATAAATACAGCTACAAATGATCTATTCCTGACTTACAACCACATTTATAATGTGCTTATTAATTGTACTTTCATACGTAATTAATGATTTACTTTTCATTACTAAATTAAGTTTTACATTATTTACAAACCATTTGTATTTAAGAGCAGTCTATGGTTTTTAAGATGATTCAGAATGAGTTAGTAAATGATTAATAAACTATTGAAATCTTGCTTTATTAACTCTACTTCATGCAGTTTTGTGACCTAATCTAAAGTGAGGATTATTTATGCTTTATAAATCCCTTATAAATGACAATTAAAGGCTCAGTATCAAATGAAAAATACATCTTTGCAATCTTATCTAAAAAATAAAATCACTGTAAAGTTTAAACATTGCGGAATAACAGGAGTGTCAAAAAACGACATGAAATTGGATAACAACAACAACAATATAACAATTTAACAATACAATAAGATGCCATATTTAACCTGTACAGTAATTTTATTTTAGATAAGGTTGCAAAGATTTATTTTTTATTTGAAATACAGTTTCATTTGTATCTTCAAACGTATAGGAATGAATAATGTTGTTTGTGTTCTTTTTTCCTGTTTAGAATATAACTGAGCCTTTAATTGTCACGTATAGGGGATTTATAAAGCATGAATAGTCCTCACTTTAGATTAGGTCACAAAACTGGATGAAGTTGAGTTAATAAAGCATTTATTAACATACAAATTAACTATTAATATATGCCTGAACAATAAGATTTATAAATGTTAATTTGAATAGTTTATTAATCATTTACTAACTTGTTCTGAATGATCTTTAAAAAAAACTCCAACTATGCTTAAATAAATGGTTTGTAAATAATGCAATACTTAATTTAGTAATGGAAAATGAATCATTAACAAAGTATGAAAGTACAATTATTAAGCACATTATAAATGTGGTTGTAAGTCAAGAATAGATGATTTGTAGCTGCAGTTATAAACTGCTTACTAACGTCTATTAATGTAGAGTTAATGCTTAACAGATAATGAATTCACTATTTGCTAATGCTTAATAAATGATTCATAGTGTGTAGTTATTATAAAGTGTTACCCAGGGTTTTTGTAGCGTAATATACAACACCAACCCAGACAGTTTATCACTTTAAACTATTAATTATGTTAATAAAAGGCACTTTTATTACCTTTTCAAGGTTAAAAATTGTTGGAAAAAAGATCAAGATCCCATAATGCAATTCAAAAGAATAAATTTAAAAAAAAACATGAATCACAAAATACTAAAAAATACTGAAAACTGCTAATTTATGGATATTTTTACAGTGTGTATATAAACATTACAACAATAGCACACTGTAAGCATATATTTGTACCATATGTTGTTCTCGTTTTGCATCTAGTTAAGCGCTTGGACCTGGAAACTGTGACGCAGTATATCAGAATTTACAAGTGGATTCATTGTGCTTAGATCTTCAGCACATAAATGTATTGTGGTGTAACCTTGAGTCTTTTCTGAGATGTTGTAAGTGTGCAGTAGGAGCAGAATCCGTTCTGATTTGTTTGTGATTGGTCTCTCAGGTGAATGGTGTAAATGTGGTCAAAGTGGGACACAAGCAGGTGGTGTCACTCATCCGGCAGGGCGGGAACAGCCTCCTGATGAAGGTGGCATCAGTCACACGCAAGCCAGAGTCTGAGGAGACAGTCAGGAAAAAAGGTAAGGTGCTTGTCTGACTAAAACAAAACAGATCTTGGATTTTAAAAATGTTGTTTTATTTTATTTTATTTTGTTTTATTTTATTTTATTTTATTTTATTTTATTTTATTTTATTTTATTTTATTTTATTTTATTTTATTTAGTTGTTTTTTATTATTATTATTATTTTTGTTTTATTTTATTTTATTTATTTATTTTTCTATTTTTTTTGTTTTGTTTTGTTTTATTTTATTTAGTTTTTTATTTATTATTATGTTATATTATTATTAATACTATTTTAGTTTTGTTTTATTTTATTTTAGATTTTATTTTATTTTTTTATTTTTTTTATTTTTTTATTTTTTATTATTTCATTTTATTTTATTACTTTTTGTTTTATTGTATTTTACTTTTTATTTTATTTTATTTTATTAATTTTTGTTTTAACGTATTTTTTTATTTTTTATTTATTTTAGCAAGGAAATTGCTGAAATTGTCAAATTATTGATTGACTGATTGATGAATTCAAGGAAATCAAGGAAAGTCCAATAATATTAATACTTTTATTGTTATATGTTTTATGTGTTTATTTTTGTTAACATTTTATAAGTAAATATTTTGAACACACATTTTTTTTTTTTTAATTTACACATTTTTGTCTTAATTATTAATAGTTTTATTTATTTATGTACATTTTCATTTGATTAATCAATTTAATATTAACATGATAAAATATTTAACAATATAATTAATAATAATATAAAATAATTAATAATAATATAATTAACATCACATAATAATAATTTTTTTATTGTTAAAATAGTTTCATTTTCCAGCAAAACAATTTTATCCTTATTATCATAGATGAAAATAATAGTAATGTGATGGGGGCGCTGACAACGGAGTGCGGATCCAAACGCCGGTTTATTAACAAGAATGGTCAGGCAGGCAACAGTCAACACAGGAGCCAATGGGTATGCAGATCATCCAAAAGGCGTAGTCATTAATAGGCATATGGTCATTACAGATGGCAGGCAGGATAAACAATAAAACAAGGCAAAGGTCTTCAACGGAAAGACAAGGCAAGGCAAAAATGCATTGTAATGTGCACAGACAGTTAAACAAGACTCAGATGTGTGTGTGTGCGCGCTCTATTTAAAGTCTATGTAATCAGTCCATAACGATCCTCCGGCTGTGTGTGTGTGTGTGTGTGTAATCAAAATGAAACAGGAACAGGTGTGTACAAAGTGCATGATGAAATATGTAGTACATGTAATGCCGAATTTGAAGAACATTAGTGATCTGCAGCTGCTAGATCACTGATAATCATAACAATATGTTAATTATTGGTTTCCTTTTTAATTTAAATTGCTTCATTTTCAGACAGCAATGCAAATATTATTATTATTTAAATCAATTAAATTGTTTGTTTGTACATTTTTGTATTTTTCAGGTACTTCAAGTGTGTTTAACATTGTCTCTCTCAAGAATATCACACTGTTAAGTCACTGTTATTGTAAATGTGGTGTTTTGGTGAAGTCATGACTTGAGGAATGTGCTGACTGCTGGTTTTGTTTGTTTATTGTGGGCGTGGCTTCTGCAGGCAGACAGAAGAGCTCTTAAAGGCACGGGTTGCTAGGGAACCAGCCTTTGATGCTCTGCACTGTATGTGTTGATCAGACAGAGAGAGATCTTCTCTCAGCAGGACGAATCCAGTCTCAAACATGAGGCAAAGAAATGCTGCAAGAATGAATAAAGCAGCGCGAGTGTAAATGATCACAGCAGACCGTGATTGTAATGACTGTGTTTGTCTGAGGAGAAAACTTCAGGAGCATTAACTAAATGACAGGGTCGTTTGTCACAAGAAATTGCGATGACCGAGCAGATTGAAGTGCCGAAGTGTTTTCTGTGCCGCCTTTCTTCATACACACATTCTTACAACCCACTCCATCGTTTAGCAGTTGACTGAGTTTGCCGGTGGATTCATTAGAACTACAGCAAAACCTCGAAACCCAAAAAGGAAATCTATTCAGTATCCATGTAAACTAATCCTCACTTTTATCTGCAACTCCCACACAATCCGAACCCTTCATTGACCTGTGTTTGCCTTTAGTGGATGATGGAAAACATAGTAAGTTGTTAGCAGACACTTTCATCCAGTCTGCCTTAACAGGGAAGGATTCGATTAAGATGATTGGTTAGTTTTGTCTAGCTAGTGCTTTTAAAGGGGGTGAATTGGGGCACAACTTCTCCAATAAAAGTTCTAATGAACATGAAAATGCAACACAGGCTCATTGTGGATAAATACCCCTGTCTACATTTCTAGAGAGCGAAAATGATGTAGCCAGAGGTACGTCTAGCTATTTCGTCTTTAAAACGAACGCTTCTGGGCGGTATGTTTCTGCGACAGTTTCTGTTCTTTTTTGCGCTACCAGCTGACCGCTTACCTCCATATGGACGGCTTTTCCGGTCTTACCAGTTTGCCCAGTGGCTCTCTGCATAAATCGACGGACTTGGGAAGCAGAGCTGAGTTGACTGCGACGAAGAGGTTTGAGTCAGGCAAAGAACGGTTCCAGAAACCAAGTAAAACTAAAGCAAAAAATAAATAAATAAATAAATAAATTATAGGTGGGCATAGATTAATTTTTTAATTTTCACTGTAATCTTGGAATTAATCTAGATTTATCTAGATTAAAATGGCTCAATTGAGTTCTGCCAAAGGCATTCAGAATATGTGTGCTACCCAAAAAATGGCTAAAAGTAAGTCTTTGAGAATGGGTTTCTCAAGCCAGGTGGTGCATTAGACCAGGGGCTCATATCCTGTTTCCAAAATGCATCACAAACTGCTTAAGAAACTGTTCTACTATGATAATTGGTGATGAAAATAAATGATGTTCAATAAGATGTACTTGTGTTTACTGTTTATTCAGTTAAACATGAATTTTGAACTGTAGGACTACATAAGCTTGAAACAGAGATTTCTGATTACCTTAATCCGACTAAAGTCATAACTGAACTAAACAGAAATGGAATTAAGACGTGGAGTATGCAGATATTAGTGGCATTATTGAAGTAAACACCGCAATCAAACTATTACCGTCATGTAGGACTTTTCGCCATATTTTCCGACAAAATCCACACGCGGCAGTCAGTAAAGGACCGCACACACACACTGTGAAATGCCGAAGTTTTTTTCTTTCCATTTAGCGTGCGTTATTAAATTTCATAACACTCTCACCACTCCTTACTCCTTATTTGCGTCTAATAGCCCAGTTTGTCACAGGGGCATGAATGAAATGGTTATGAGTGAAAGTGAAACTCCGGAACTGCAGTTAAAGTCACCCAAAATTACAGGAAACTCTTACATGAAAGCACTTCACGTAAACACCTTAATTATATTATTGTCTATTAAGGCAAATAACTAGATTACAGATGTCCATGCAAGCGTAGTCAGTAGTGTCTTCAAAGTAAGTGAAAGATCCAGAAGGGCATCCTGCTGATTTGATTCAGAAGGGCACTTTTTTGTCAGACGGCTCACCGGTTTGACTTTCATTCACCATCATTCATTTTAAAAAGCACCTGGTCCATTTTATTTGTATATGTTTTACTCGAACGCATAAACTCTACAGGTGCCTGATAGTTAGATGTGGAGCTAACATTAATCAGATTCAATCTAGTGAACTGCATCCATGTTAGCACGTCACGTTTGATGTGGTAATTTCACAGTAGGAATACACACAGGTTCGAAGACTCGTTCTGGTCACCTACAGTGCTGTTCGGCCAAGCATACATGCACGCTAAAATATCAAGGTGAAAGTCATCATAGCTTGCGTAGACCAGACCCAGCTCCCAACCCAACTTTGAGAATAGATTAACGGCGAAATTTTTTTTTATAGCCCGATAAGAGACTTGCATTAACGCAGCACGTTAACGCCGATAATGGACCACCACTAATAACAACACTACAAAAAAAGCTTTTCTTCCTTAGTCATTTAGTCTCGTTTCAAGTCCAAATATCTAAAAAATCTTAAATCAAAAACAGACAAGAATAATGGCATAAGAAAGTTAAGTGATGCTTAAAACTTCAGTTTGAGATTATATCTCATTAAGATTATTTTTCTTACCCTATTGGCAAATAATTTAGCTTGTTTTAAGCAAACAATCACTTAATTTTGAGGTGTTTTTTCAGAAAACAAGACATAATTTCTTATGCTATTTCATGTGATGTATCTTGATTTTTGATTTTGAAAACAGGACAAAACTACTAAGTTAGTTTTTTTAAATTTTATTATTATTTTTGTTATTATTATTATTAATATTATTACAGCTCGGGGACGTTCAAGGACAACATTTGTGCACTTTCTAAAGATTTTAGTTCTGTTTTTGAATATAGGGTTGGAAATGAATGCTTTTCTTTTTTTTATATCCGATTCATCGATTAATCGGAAAAATAATTGTCTGATTAATCGATTATTAAAATAATCGTTAGTTGCAGCCCTATTTGTACAGTATCGTTTCTCTACTGTATTCATCAATATTTGTGATTGGTTTATTATATTCCATGCAGATGCCTTAGGAAATCATCCCGATGTATATAAAACTATGAATTCTTTCTGAAAAGACCTATTCATTTCATCTAGTGAAATTAAACTCAATATCGTAGAAAAATAAAATATCGCAATGTCCGTTTTTTCCAATATCATACAGCTCAAGTATAAAATGCATCGATCACATTTATGTTTAAATGCATTTGGCTGGTGCTTTCATCCAAAGCTTTGCATTGCATTGAAGTTATACGTTTAACCAGTTCATGCATTCCCAAGGCATCAAACCTCTGACCTCTTGGCGCAGCTTTCTCTGCAGCATGCATCAGACATGAACAAATCCCCACAATCAGGTAGAAGCGATGGCTTATTTAAACCCTAGCACCAAAGCAAATTCATACTCCAAAATCTGTTTGTCCGATAACAACTATTGTTTTCTCACTTGACAAAAGCACAGTCACCTGCAAAGTTATTGTAAGGTTATTGCGTAACTCTGGTCTATGCAAACTATCACACACTCATGCACACAACTGATGAAGTAATAATGGAGGGTCTGTTGTTAGTTTTGTGGCTATATCCTCCCACACACACATACAAACTCTCTCTCTCACACACACACACAGATTCTCACAGTTTAAATGCACAAACCCAGGCCTTGCTCCTGCCAGAGTTGCCATGGTTACTACAATGCATGTTTGAAGTAAGTATTGCATTAGTGCCTTGGTATTTCTCTGCCGTCTCTCTCTCTCTCTGTCTCTCTTTCCAGCTCCACTCTGGTCTGCAGGGTTGTTAGCTGAAGGAGTGAGGAGTTTTACGCTGATGTTACTGAGACCACACAAGTGTCTAATCTCTGTTCGTTTTCCTGATGCTTCTTTTATCGCCGATTGGGAGTTTATAGTATGCGTTGGATATAAAGCTTCTGGTTTCATTTTTGAGAGACACAAATGAAAACTCGGCCTCCTTTTAGGCTGTAAGAGGATGAGCGAAGGCTTTTGGGAGACAAGTGTTTCTACCATCCGAGAGCCAGCAGGAAAGAACGTTGGTTTCTGGTTGCGCATGTCTGATAGTTGCATGATTTTATGTTGCATGTCAGGGAAATAAGGACAGAAAGAGTTTATTCGTGGTTGCCTTAGTGTGGTACGTTGAGCTCTTCGAATGAAGATGGTGAAAAAGCGCTGGCAGTTGCCGATGGGCAGCAGTCGGGAAGGCCCACCGCCACGCCATCCTATTTTCTCATCTACTCCTTGCCTTTCCTCCTCAGCGCCCCCGCCTCCTAAAAGAGCACCCAGCACCACCCTCACCCTGAGGTCCAAAAGCATGACCGCTGAGCTCGAAGAACTGGGTAAGACACCCTCAAACATGCATGCTAGTCCATTTCTTTTATTTATACTTATAGCATAATTATTTTAAGTGGCAATTTTTAGCATTAAAGCATGCTAACAGTTTAAAGGTATTTAGTATGCTGCACTTTAACAAAGTCCCTTTAAGGCAAGACATTTAACTTGGTGGCCATCTTTGAAACGTTTCTCAGGCAGTATGCTCAGGCATTCTGTTTGAATTGGGAAACTTCAAATTCTCCCAAAATACTTGCCAAGCTTACGATTACATTTCATATTACGAATAACCAATAGAATTAAACAAAATCTGTCTATTTAGTTTCATTTCTAAATGTTCGTATCACACAAAATCTGCAGAAACTCATGTCTGGTCCGAGCCCCTCTCGCAGAGAATAGTCATTCTATAGCGATCGCTGATTGGCTCCTGTAGTAGAAGGCGGGCTTTATTTACCCTATATCGATCGCTGATTGGTTCCTGTACTAGAAGGCAGGCTTTATTTGCCCTATAGCGATCGCTGATTGGCTACTGTACTAGAAGGCAGGCTTTATTTGCCCTATAGCGATCGCTGATTGGTTCCTGAACTAGAAGGCGGGGCTTTATTTGCCATTGACAGTTACACTTTTCTCTATTCAAAAGTATACTAATGACATGTCTTGTGTATTCTATAGTCTTTGACTCTAAAAAATAGAAGAAAAAAAAATAGAACGTTCCATTGCAACAGCAGCGCCCAGCAACAGCCCCGAATTCTGCCATTTTGGAGTGAAAGCGATCGGCTGTCCATTGGATCTCATTGCTGTTGCAATGGAAAGCAGCTGCTTTGTTTTTTTTTTTTTTATTTATTTAAAAAGTGCATTAAAGATGAGGTACAACCTGAAAGATGACAATACAACACTTACCATCACAATCCCAATTGTAAAGATATATCTCTAAATTCATACTTGTGACCATATCTTCTAAAACAATTGTAATTGTAATTGGCTTATTTCTATTTGTATTAAATAAAATGCTATATGTATATTTATTAAGTATATATCATGCACCCTACAGTATGAACTGCACATTTTTGGCTTCAGTGTACACAGTTATGAAGTTGTTATTTCTATCTATGTACAGGTAACACTTTAGTTTAGGTCAAATAATATATATTTTTTATTACATATAAATATATATATGAGCAATATCACGCAAGTAGCAGTGCGATATGGCTGTATATCGGCACTGGTGGGAGGCGTGCGTTGGCACGAGCCCGCAGGCCAAGTGTCTTAGTGTCCCACCAGTGACGATATACAGCCATATCGCACTGCTACTCATGTGATATTGCATTTATACAACAGTTCAAGAGCATAATCGTGTATATAAAAAAGAAAATCAGAGAGAGAGTCTCAAAAACCCTTTTGTAAGAGGAACTACTTCTGCCATTCATTCACATCTGCAGCTGACGTCAGAACAGCAGAAACCGTTGTTAATTTACAAACTTCACTTTAGAGCTAGTATTTGAAGGATTCTCTAGCGTAATGTCTAAAGTGATGACAAAACAGGTGATTTTGCTCACATTTTAAGATTATAAGGCTGAACGGCATAAAATGCCATCAGTCAACAGAGATTTCCAAGTATTTCTCTGTTGCAATCAGGAGATCACAATAATTAACCCCGAAAAAGCCAAGCCAAGCAAATACTACAAGATTACTATGGTGTAAATACAGCAAAATACAAAAGAGAGAGATCGACATAGAATGTAATTTACCTGATTTATAATGATTTGTTCAGCTGTAGTTTGAAATGTACACTAAAAAAATGCTGTTTTTTTCCTCTGAAGACTTATTATGCTGTGTCTGTCGCCATCTTGTGGCGAAACGTCAACAGTCTTTGCTCTGCTCAATATGGCAGGCTGGCCGCCAACGTGCTGAATCTTCGGAATTATGAATATTTAAATTAGGCACTGTCCTTATAAATAAACTGCATAGTTGCACTCTAAACAACTACATTCTCCCCCAAAAAGCCTCAAAAGTACATTATGTTGTCCGACAGCTGCAATATTTGTCAAACTGTAGTCCTCTGCTTGCCACTCATGTGGGTGGAGTAATACACAAGGATGAAGAGGCTGTACGAGTGCTGATATTACTTTAAAATCTTAAATCTGTCAGCCAATTAGATTCGAGAGCCAGACAGAACTGTTGTGTATATATATATATTGAGGAACAGTTCATATTGCCGAATTGCCATTATTAAGGCTTCAGGGTGCTTATCTAAACTTAGTTATTAAGATTGTAAAATAGTTGATTGTTAAAATAGGTAATTTTACTCATCCTATTCCCTTAAAACATGCACACACACACTCAGATGCAACATTTTCTCCCTTTGATGCTCTTTTTGTTGTTGTTGTTTATTTATTAACTGTGTCATCCCCCTCCTGCAGCCATTTGGGCTGTTCAAAACATCAGCTGTCCTTTTCTCTCTCGCTCAATCTGTGCTCTGAGTTTACTGAGTTCATTTCACACATTACACACATTGTAACACACACAGACAGACACTTGCTGCTGTGAGACTTTAATGAAGAAGTGTTGTGTACATTTATTTCATGCTCAGCCTCTGCAAGGAGGAGGAGAGGAGGTGAGTTGTGTATTGAGGTTTTTAGAGACCCCCCCAAAAAAAAAATCACAGCAAAATTCAACATGTGTATGCAACCATCCTCACCTCGCTCATGCTAGAATGTGCTTTATTTAGCTCTCTTCCAAAACCTAATAAGCTGCCTACCAAACCTGCATTTTTAGGCTTTCTCAAAACGCAGGCAGCAACAGTATGCTGTTTTCATGAATACCTTTTTTTGGAGGATAAACTGGTATTAAAATAAGAATTTTTTAATAAAAAGTAACTGCTACAGTAATCGTCATTCCTATTTGATTATAACACTTACATTGCAAAAACTGATTTTCTTTTTTGAGTTTTTGTCTTGTTTCAAGTCCACATATCTACAAATTCTTAAACAAAGAAGCATTAAATATTAAGTATTAAAATATTGTATAAAATATATATTGTTTTGTTTTCAAAATATTCCATTTTTTTATAATCCGTTAATATAGCAAAATAATAAATGCACTGGGGTAAGGAAAAATATCTTATGGGAAATGAGAGTATTTTACATGGGCAGATTTTTATTTTTAATTTTTTTAAGGAAAACTAACTTAATTTTGGCAGATTTTTTCTGAAAACAAAACAATATTTATTTACTTGTCTAGAAATTGCATATTTATTTAAGAAAAATAAATAAAGAAATATATATATCTATATATATATATATATATATATATATGTACACTACCTGACAAAAGTCTTGTCGCCTATCCAAGTTTTAGTAACAACAAATAATAACTTGACTTCTAGTTGATCATTTGATATCAGAATACCAGGAATATCAGGCTTATATGAAAGACAAAGACCTCTAGACCTCTGACTTTGCTTAGCCAAAAGTCTTGTCACTTAACAGAAATAATGTACAGTATAGAATAGAAAGTCATGGTGCAATGGAAAAAAAAGAATATTGTGTATGACTCCCATGAGCTTGGAGGACTGCATCCATACATCTCTGCAATGACTCAAATAACTTATTAATAAAGTCATCTGGAATGGCAAAGAAAGTAGTCTTGCAGGACTCCCAGAGTTCATCAAGATTCTTTGGATTTATCTTCAATGCCTCCTCCTTCATCTTACCCTAGACATGCTCAATAATGTTCATGTCTGGTGACTGGGCTGGCCAATCCTGGAGCACCTTAACCTTCTTTGCTTTCAGAAACTTTGATGTGGAGGCTGAAGTATGAGGAGCGCTGTCCTGCTGAAGAATTTGCACTCTCTTGTAGTTTGTAATGTAATGGGCAGCATAAATGTACTGATACCTCAGGCTGTTGATGTTGCCATCCACTCTGCAGATCTCTCGCACACCCCAAACCATGATTTATCCTTCACCAAACTTGACTTATTTCTGTGAGAATCTTGAGTCCACGTGGGTTCCATTAAGTCTTCTGCAGTATTTGTGATGATTGGGATGCAGTTCAACAGATGATTCATCAGAAAAATCTACCTTCTGCCACTTTTCCAAATGATCAACTAGAAGTCAAGTTATTATTTGTTGCTCTTACAACTGGGATTGATGACAAGACTTTTGTCAGGTAGTAAAGATAAAGATAAGGTTGGTTGATTGATTGATTGATTGATTGGTTGATTGATTGATTGATTGATTGATTGATTAATTGATTGATTGATTGATTGATTGATTGATTTTTTTTCGGATTGGATTATTTGGAATAGAATCGAGACAAAAACTCTATGAAAAAAAATTTCCGCATTGTATTGCGGGCCAATTCCAAACTCACTGTGAAAACTCCATTGTGAGTTTCGTCTCATATGCTTCACGTGAGGAACACTAATTGTGTGGCATGTGGACTGTTCCAAATGAGTCACTTATGAAGGTCTATTTCAGTTGGGATGCTGCCTTAGGGACCGTTCACACAGGATGCATTCTTGGCTCCATCTGTGTTATTTTTTAATTGTTTTTCTTTGTAAACATGAACTACCTTGCTAAACTTCAAAATAACATTAAATAAATCATCTGCTGTGAATGGCACTGCTCAAGTAGATGGTACCTAGGCAGATCTGTAGATTGGAACCAAGCTATTATAGTTTGTCATGCTACACAATTTGCCATAAATAATCAATGCATTGTGTCATTTTGTGAATTCATTGTCATCCATCCATCCATTTTCAACTGCTTATATGGGCTGGGTCATGGGGGGCAACAGTCTTCACTGTTATGTTATCACCATTTCATATTTACTTTGACTTTTCCTTAGTTCTCACTTGTCATCAAATTAGATCCATATTACCTGAGTACTTAAACCTTCTTGTATGCTATATTGTATGGATGTGTAATGTAATGTACTGTGTGTTGTATCTATGTTTGTGTTTAGAAAGATTAGATGAGATTTTGGCCTCTCAGGAGACAGTACTGAGGCCAAAAGTGGAAGCAGACTATAGAGCCGCCACGGTGAAGCAACGTCCTACCAGTCGCCGAATTACACCAGCAGAAATCAGTGTAAGATACAGTTTGCGCAAACACGTGTAAATTATCAGTGCCACTTCCTGCCACTTCAACTGTACATATACTTTGTTTTGATACAGTAGAGACTAAAATAGTTTTTGTTTTACTGCTGGTTTAATGTACTAACATTATACCCCTAGATCAGGGATCTCAAACTCAATTTGGCGGGGGGGCCATTTCGAAGACTGACAAATGATAGGAGGGCCATATTAACATCCGGAAGTGATGCTTGTGATTGGGTAAAATTAAGACCGGAGGGTTGGGTGTTAGATGATCCGTGCCGTGCAAAGACTAACGGGCAGTTGAAGGTCTCGAGCTGAAGAGCTGGGGGGGGTGAGTGTTGAGAGACGATTGCGAACTGAAGAGCGGGGGGGGTGTTGTCTGGTTGACGGTCGCGAAAAAAACAAGAAATTGGGGCGGGGGGTTGGGGGGGCTTGCGGGGGCGGTTGATGATTGCGAACTGAGGTTGGGGGAGATCTGGTTGATGGTCGCAAGACAAACGAAAAGAGTGGGTACCGCGAAATGAAAAGTGGGCGGGGGGGGGGGGGGGGGGGGGTTGACGGTCGCGAACTGAAGAGTGGGGGGGTCTGGTTGACGGTCGCAAGAAAAATGTACAATTTTGGGGGGGACGGACGGTGGCAAACTAAAGGCCGGGAGGGTTGGGGGTAGACAGACAATCGTGAACTGAAGAGAAGTTAGAGACCCCTGCCTTAGATAAACAATAGCTAACACCAGCACTGCTATTATATTATTATTTTTTATGTCACTGGTAAACTTTTTCTCTGTTTTTGTGCAGTCTCTTTTTGAGCGACAAGGACTTGCCCTTCATGGTGCTCTTCATCCAGCATTGGAAAAAGCCCACATGCAGCTGCCGAAAAGCATGGCTCGAACAAAGTCTTTTGGTAAGCTAGCAAGCCATCTTTTACATATACTTCTCAAACAAGCTCCACAGTTTAAAACTGCAGAAAAGTATTATTCTTTGTTCTGGTTTCTTTTATCTGTCTTTGCTTTCTTAAACCTCAGTGTATTGAAATGCAGAACTTTGACACACAATAACGATTGGAATTTAAAGGAAAGTTCAGATGTGAATTATTGCACACTTATCATTCAAGCTCCACTAAACACAAATACATTTTTATCTGTCTATATGTGCAGGAGCCACCGAAGAGGATCGACTGTCTGCCCTGGCAGCGGAGCACAGATTTCCACGAAGCTCCTCCATGACGGACAGCCTGAGAGACAGCCATAGTATCCCTCCACCTCCTCAGATGGCTCCCCCACCTCCTCCATCGCTTTACTATCTAGATACTGGACCCCCTCCTTCATTCTGCCCACCCCCTCCCCCTGGCCGCATTCACGACCCCAGCCGTTCCAGTTTTAAACCAGGCTCTGAGCCGAGACTACATGCATTGCCTCAGACAATGTCCGCTGAGCTGTATGAGCCACCTCGCCATGCCTCCCACATGGAGCGGCAGAAGAAAGCCCGCTCCATGATCATCTTGCAGGATTCCTCCCACCTCCCTGTGGAGCCTACTGACATCCCCAGGCCAGGTGCTGTCTCAACTCCGCCCGAGAGAATCAAGCGGAAAGGTAGAGTCATAGATAACCCCTACGCCAATGTGGGTCAGTTCAGCGTGGGCATGTTCACGCCGACTCCCAGCAAGCCACAACGGACGAAGAGCCCACTTGTAAAGCAACTGCAGGTGGAAGATGCTCAGGAGAGAGCCTCGCTAGCATTGGCATCCATCCATGCGAGGGAGCACTCTCCTTCTGGGCGCCTCGCTGCCCAGCACACCAGCAGGTCTGACTTCTTTCATCAGCAGCAGCAGCTGTTGCATGAACGTAGTCTAGCTCATGCTGAAGGACTGTTGCAAGGAAAAGGACCTTTCGCTGCTGCCATTGCTGATGCTGTGAAAGACCGGGAACGCCGTCTGGAGGAGAGGCGGAAATCTACAGTCTTCCTATCAGTGGGCACTATGGAGGGCAGTTCAGCACCACCCCCTGAGGCCCCTTCGCTCACACCCTCCCGTTCTGTTGATGAACGAATGCTCACGCGTGAACTTGGTCAGTTGCCTCCCCCCGCCTTGGCGTTACGTCCCTCTCCTGGGGGCACCACCTTCATCCACCCACTGACGGGTAAGCCCCTGGACCCCAACTCTCCATTGGCACTTGCGCTGGCCGCAAGGGAACGGGCATTAACTTCCCAGACTCAGTCCCCCTCAAGCAGCCCTGAGCCCAGAACTAAACATGAAACTGCTGGAGGGGTACTGTATATGGAGACCCAGACCAAAGAGGCTGAGCGGTCAGAGGGGGAGGGGGGGTTTGCTTCACCTCCCTTTTCTCCTGCAACAAAAAGAATTTATGAGACCTCCGTCCCCACTAGCAAGATTCAGTGGGGAAGTCCCATATCTACCAGGAAAGACTTAGAAACAAGGACAGAAAGGAAGGAGGAGAGGAAAATTGAGGACAAAAAGAGTATGATCATCAGCATCATGGACACGTCTCAGCAGAAAACTGCTGGGCTTATCATGGTTCATGCAACAAGTAATGGGCAGGCCATGGGGCCCAGTCCAGAGCGCAGTGTTCCTTCCCCTAAGGGGATATTGTCAGAAAGCCCCAAACCCATGTTGGCCGAAATAAAACGTGCAAAGTCCCCTGGTCCCGAAGCTCGTTCGATATCCACCCCACCACCCACCGCAGCTCCAACTTCCCAGCCCCCTCCCAGTCCATCCTCGGACAAAACCCTGGCTCAGGGTAGTTCTGAGGAGGATGCCGAACCCTATACGGTCACCTTGCCACCTGCCATGCTCTCCTCCAGTGACGAGGAGACACGAGAGGAGCTTCGTAAAATCGGTGTGGTTCCTCCGCCGGACGAATTTTCCAATGGCCTTCTTGGTAAGACACCTGAAACTGCAGTACCTCCTGCTCCCACGTTGACGCAGACAACTCCTTCTATCCTGCCCTCAGCTCCACCCCCTCCACCACCCCCTGCTCCTCCAGCAGCGGTCGCTGCAGCAGCACAGGTCCCTGCTAGCAGTGGCCTGCAAGCAGCCTCAGGAAAGCCATCTGAGTCCCACCTGGGCCCAGAGTCTGCTGCTGACTCCGGGGTGGAAGAGGTAGACACTCGTAGCTCCAGCGATCACCACCTGGAGACCACGAGCACCATCTCTACTGTCTCCAGCATGTCCACACTGTCCTCGGAAAGCGGCGAGCCAACAGACACTTACACCACCCACGCAGATGGCCAGACGTTCATTCTTGATAAGCCGCCAGTGCCTCCAAAGCCAAAGCTCAAGTCCCAGCTCAGCAAGGGCCCGGTGACGTTCAGGGACCCCCTGCTCAAGCAGTCATCTGATAGCGAACTGCTCTCACAGCAGCATGCGGCTGCACTGGCTGCTGCTGCGGGAGCCTCAGGCCCGGCCAGACCCCGCTACCTCTTCCAGAGACGCTCCAAGTTGTGGGGGGACACAGTAGAACCCCGTCCGCTTTCGGGGGCAGAGGAAGGCAAGCCCACTGTGATCAGCGAGCTCAGCTCCCGGCTGCAGCAGCTGAACAAGGACACACGCTCACTTGGGGAAGAGCCACTTGGAGCTTCACTTGACCCCGGAAGAAAATCACCCGTGGTCGGTCCAAGGTAAAGTGCGAATCCTGCAGAAGAGCATTCATTTAGCAATTTTTCAAAACTTCTATGAAAAATGCTGATTTTGACTGTTTATGATCCAAATGCAATTTTCTATTGGTTAAATGGCCCTGAGAATATTTACCCTATGCAGTTATTTTTCAAATATAATTTACAGTGATTACTTGAAACGAATAACTTTGCAATCATTAATATGGAATAAAAGAACATAAACAAGATACATTAAACATTCTCATAAACATCATAAAGAATGCCAAAGAATTGAAGACAATAAACAAAGACAAGATTAAGCGTGCAGACCTTTATCTTAAATCAAGCAAATCCACATCTTTAGCATTTGGAACTTGTTTAGAAAAATTAAGTGGTAATGTCTAACATGCTTTCTTCATTGAGATGTTTGGAGCCCAAGAACAATCTCAGCATTCGATGACCATTGGTAAGTAACATAGGATGTCCTGATTTCACTAACCATAGACTATGTGGATGCAAAAATACACATAACTGAAGAAACAGGAGCCGTTTGAGATAAACTGATTAACTGGAATAAATAAGCTTCGTGTAAAATCACAAATGTAATGATTTTTTTTCTCTGTCTTGATTTTGAAAGCACCAGCTATGTATTATTTTGCTTATATCCTCAAATACAGCTGAAGTCCTTTATATCCCAACAGATGTGACAACGACATGGAAGACAGTAAACCTTAGCTTTTAGCCACTAGGGTAAATCAAATGTCATTCCTTTTATTTTCTATTCTTTAACAATCCACTAATTGCACATTCAATCACTTTTGCTGGCATTGTTCTGGGTTTTATTAATCACTCCTGCAGGTTCTGTGTTCCCTTGTCCACCCTGGCAAATCAACCAAAAGTACAGTGTATACAAGTACAGTATATTAAGGGGCCATTTACACAACAAGGTTTTCAGCCAAAAACAGTGAACTTTTTATGCATTTTGCTTTTTCGTTTTTAGGAAAATAGCATTTTGTATAATGAAAACACATCAATTTTATATTATTTCAAATTTTTTTTAAAACCTGCAGTATCCTTTCTGTATAAACACCTCAAAATGGGAATTTTGTAAAGTATGTGTTAGGTAAGGAAACATGCGCAGTACATGTGAATTTTAAATACAAGTGTGATCAATCATACACAGAGTGCATGGTACTATTGTGGCCGATAAAGAGTTTGCTAATCTTTTCCACAAACTGTGGATTTTCCTCACCAATATTACAATCAACAGTGGAAACGAATCCAACATAGGCTCATCCTGAAAACGCAGCCCTATATACATTTCTGGAGATCGTGAATTATGTAGCCAGAAGTACGTATGGCTGCTTTTAATTTTTTTAATGAACGCTACCGGGCGGTATGATGCCGTTCCTTTTTGCGCTTACCAGCTGGCCACTTACCTCCGTATGGATGGTTTTCTGGCTGTTACCAGTTTTCCAGTTAACTCGCTATGTACGTCAGTGGACTTGAGACGCAGAGAGGAGATGACCATGACGACGAGTTTCGAGTCCAGTGAAGAATGGTTCCAGAAAGCAGGTCAGACAAAAACAGAAGCTAAAAAATAAAATAAACAAGTAAATAACAGGGTGAGAATGTGGTAAAACGTGGTAAAAATCAGACGAGGACTTTTCTTTTTCTGAATTGCTTTTTAAATTTGTCAGTTGGGGTTAGGTAAGTGGGTGGGTAGGTCAATCTGTGTTTTTAAAATACTATTGGTTGGGTTTAGGGAAGGGGGAGGGTGGGTAAGTCGATCGGTCAGTCAGTCAAACAGTCAGTCGACAGCGGTCTCTGGTGGATTTACGAGAGTAGAGCAGACAAATGGCACTCGCGAGAGAAATTTGAGATCTGAAAAAGCGTACACAGCGGCCTCTCGTGGATTCGCGAAAACAAAAACTGCACAAAAACGTACCTCATGGGACGTATTTGATGGTTTCCTGAAATGTATATAGAGGTATGTTTTCAGAATGAGCCTGGGTTGAACGAGTCTTACACACTGCAAATTTTAAATGCACATCACTGACAAGACATTAATGACACATTCTCACTTCCCTAAATGTTGTGTTTACTGCCGTGCATACGAAATACAGTGTTTTTTAACTGTTTTATTGGTTTAATTTGTGTAAATGTGTAACATTTTTTAAATGTTGTGTATACATAAAAACATTTAATGTTAAACGGTTGTTTTGGCTATATCATTGTTGTGTAAATGTAGCTTAAGTGTAACCATTTTGGCCATGCAGCGTGTTCAGTGTTCATGGTGCAACTCAAAAACGTTCTCAATGACATGCAGTAAAACATTGTTTAATTTGGATTTGAAGTCCCTCTGTGCATTGCCATTTGGGTGTTCACAAGGTAACAGATGGCTTCAGGGCATGCACCATCTCAAGCTTGATCCCTTCACCTTCCAAATCTAACTTAGTGAGCTTTTCCCTTTGGCCTGCTCCTGTGTGGCACTGTGGTAGCAGTATGTATGTGGGACTTTTTTTTTTTTGTAGCAACATTGTATAGTATGAATGTGTTGTTTGCATTATTCCTTAAAGTCGCCATGAAAGTAAAATTTCATTTAAAAATTTCTTCTTATTTTTATATTTAGTGTAGTGTTTATTGAGGTATATGTTCACTCATAATCCTTAAAGGTGCTATATGTAAGTTTTTGACTCTTCCAAAGCATAAAAATACCATAATATGTTTGCAGATATTTAAAAAAGCATGCTAAGTCAACATTCTTGTTTATCTGAAAAACAATGCTGAAGTCAGATATTCTGCTTTGAAAATGTGCTTTATGTGCCGGAACGGCTGTCTTGTTTTTTGGTTCTTTTAACCCTCCCACTGCCACTTTAGCCAATTATATTTCAGCACCCCGGATTGCCTTGGTGGAAAACAGCGCATTTCATTCATTCAGTTAGGAAGGCTCTCGAAGCATGCATCCGTGACCGAAATGCGACCTCTGGTGGACAGTAGCAGACTCCGAAATGAGACGCAGATTCAGTTCTACATGAGGTTATTAATTAGCAAATAATAAAAATATTACAAACTTAAAAATTAGGTGAGCAGTTTACATTGTAACCGCGTGTCCTAACAACACACTACTTGATAAGCCATTTGGCTGTTTGCATCAGACAAAACACGACAGAAATTTAAATACAGTCATTCAGAAGCACAGAATAGTGCACTCACTGCACTTCAACGAAATAAGGTTTATAATCTAATTAATACATATTAAACCTCTTTAACATTATTAAATGTGGTTTGCACTGATTCACAGTTCTAAAGTTCTAAAGCATAAATCCTTGTCAAAGATTCTGTCGTTCAGCTGCAAGAAATAGAAGCTGTTTCTAATATATCAAGTTCAGGTGTTGGTTAGAAAAAATACTCCTTTTAGTATGGAAAATATTCCTTTTATCACATGCCGTTGCTTTATAGTCAGACTCGCTCCTGTTGATCCTCAATCTGGCAACCTGCGCTTGCATTTGTTTTGATCCAGGAATGCAATACCTTGTTCAACCACTGGGTGTCAAACTTACATACTGCACCTTTAATCAAATACCATAGCCTTCTCTCCAACCAATAAAATGACTTTTCTTTAATTCTAGTCACATGGAATGCCTTTAGGGCGGGGCTATCAGTGCATATCCTTTAAATCTTTCATCATTTTGTTAGAAACACCCATCTTACAATTATTCAGTCAGTTCCCAGTGGACAAAATCATGCACTGCACTATTTTTTCTCAATTCAGGACCGTTTCAATTGGATGTACATCCTGATATGGAACAAAAATGACAGCCTTAACTTCCATTTCTGGCGACTTTAAAACTCATGTTTGTTTACTTTATCTGAATTTAGAAAGTAAGGTGTATTCAAATAAACCAGCTTTTGATTGGATAATACAGCATTAAAGCAGCATAACCATCATATAATTTCATTATATAATAATTTCATTGTGTATAAATTCATAATAGTCTCTCATTCCTCTCAATGTATGTAGCCATTTTTAAAAAACGTAAACATTCTGTCCACTTCTGAGCATTTGATTTCTGTAGTTTTGCGTCACTTTCATACATCAACCATGCTAACACAATGATCCCTCTGGCTTCTACTTAGAACAAATTGTTGCTCTTAGTTTTATGCATTGTTGATTTTTCATCCATAATTGTTCAGTTTGTTTTGTTGCTCAGTTTTTGTTGCTCAGTTTGACTGGAATGCCACCTTACCCCAGACAAAGCTTGTGTGGACAAAAATTAATCATTTCAAAAAAGTAATCGGTCATTTAGAGTCTCCATATGTGTGTGTTCCACTATTGAAAGCTGACGTCTGGGGATAGCTGTGCTCTGGTCTGTGTCGCCATGCATTTGGTTTGCATTGGATTGACATTGTTGAGGTCGTGAAGTGTGTTTGGTGTTTGTTTTTGTTCTGTCATGGACTGATGCTAACCGACCGCTCTCTCTCTCTCTCTCATTGCTCCCTCGTTCTCTCTCTCTCTCTCTCTCTCTCTCTCTCTCTCCATCTCTCTCTCCTAACTCTATTTCTCTCACTCTCTCTCTCTTTGCATGCTACGCTGCTCTGTCTAGAGCTGAATCTGAGGCTAAGCCCAGAAGAACCGGGCACCTGTGTAAGTGCGCATGAATCATCTCATCTCTCTTTTTTCTGTCTGTTTCCACAAGCCCTGATCATCATCCACCCTTTCCGTTGTTAATTTGACCCCCCCTTAAAAACCAGCTTTTTTATGTTTCTCATTGGCTGCTTAATACTCCTCAATCATCAAATTACAACCCAAAAAGGATTTCAAGAATACGACAATAGCTTGGATTTAGAGTTTACGTATAGGCTGCTTCAACAGGCATAATGATCAGAGCTTGCATATATATTGTTAAACGATTTGGCTATAGTGTATGTAGGATATTGTAGTGAATGCATTCTATTATTACATGTGTACATTACAACAGTAATGCAAGTAATTTGACGGTTGAGTCTGTCGTCTTCTTTTGTTTCCATGTGTTGCATGTTTGGTTGTGCTTTCAGTGTTCGGCTTGTAAAATGTTTAATTTTTTCAGTGTTATGCATTTCATTTTATTCAAACTCATGTAACCACCCTAGTTATTACCATTGATTGTTAACTAAGTAATTATGTCTGATCTTCGCTTCAGTGGATACGGATTCGTGCTAATTGAAAAAACACTTAAAATTTGCCAAACGATATTGAAAAGCATCGAAACAAACACACCTATAATCAAACAAGACCCCCCCCCCCCTTTTTTTTTGTATCTTCACTATAGTAGCACAATGCACGACACTGCAGTCAAGAGTTTTTCAAATATTACTTAGTGCACCTTTAAACTTATATACAGTCTTCTTGACAAGCTTAATAAATTAAATTTATTGTGTATATGCATTTATTTCTTATTTTAATATGTATTATTAATATTATATTTAATATTAATTTAATATATTAATATTTTTCCAAAACTATATTAATCTTTGCTTATTTAAATTAAAATTAAGCTCATTTTAGATTAAACATTTAAATTGAAATTAAGCTCATTTAGTAATTGTCTAACATCCAGAAAGTATTCTTAAATTCTTTAAAGTAAACTAATATTTAAAAAATTTAAATTCTTACATATTTTAAATTAAGCAAATTTTTACTCATTTTCCAATCAAAATATCTAGATATGCTGGAGGCAACAAATTTATTACAAAAGCTTTTTTTGTATTTTTGTTTTACTATATTTGGCTTCATTTAAGCTCACACTTTATTTTGATGGTCCGTTTGTTGAATTTAAGTTACATTGCATCTACATGCCAACTAATTCTCATTAGATTATAAGTAGACTGTTAGATTGGGGTTAGGATTGGGGTTACGGTTAGGGTTAGTGTAAGTTGACATGTACTTGCAATGTTTCTTATAGTCAGTTAAAGTCAGTCTGTTGAAGGAGCAGAATCAGCATCTACTAATACTCAAATTGAGCATCAAAATAAAGTGTTACCTTATTTAATTTAATAAGTTTCAGTTTTGTCAATGTCAATAATTCATAATTAATTCATTGCAATAATTATTAATTCATGTTACACTAAAAAAAATTATTCAAAGATGATTCCTTGTATTTACTGAGTTTTTTAAGTTAAGTGGTTGTAAACTATTTATTTGGGCTGAATTTAAACAAACAAATTAAGTTGAACATTACTAAATTTAATTAGTTTATTTAAATTCAACACATTTAAATTGTTTGCAACAATTTTGCAGACATCATTTTTTTCAGTGTAGATAATAGCCCCTGAATAATATTAACAAAGTACAGCTTTTGATTTTAATAATGCATTAGTAAATGTTGCAGTATTTCAGTTCTTCAGAAATATTTTTCACTGCTTTCTGATGTTAACTAATGTTCAAAAATGAATTTTACTTGTTTGATAGTTTAATAAGTAAAGAAAAGTTCTTTGCAGTAAGCCAAAATACAATTATATTCAAGATGTGATCTTTAAAAAATACTAAATGAACTTTTGCTTCAAGTAAATATAAGAATTATAGATATTTCACTGGGAAATTTGTCAAAAAAGATATTAAAAGATTTAATCGTTAATAGTATAACACTATAAACCCAACAAACTAAAATCTAAAGATTTTCTTTTACTCGTTGATCATATGAAGAGTTTTCTCAGTCTTTGCTCCACAGGTCTGTAATACTTCTGCACTGAACACATTAATGAAGCATCTCACTAACACAAATTTAAAGGGATAGTTCACTCAAAAATGAACAAGCTGTCATCATTCCTGTACTTGTTTCAAGTCTTTATGAGTTTCTTTCTTCTGTTAATTACAAAAGATATTTTCTGAATATCTTAAACCTGTAACCACCGACTTCCATAATATTTGTTTTTCCTACTATGAAAGTCAATAGTAAATACTTCCCAACATTCTTCAAAACATCTTTTTTTTGTGTGTTCAACAGAAGAAATCCAGCAAGCATTTTTTTTTGAAGATGTCTAATAGATGTCTAATAGACATCTAAACATGGTTGTCCTGGCTAAAATAAGGCTAAATTTGGGCTTTCAGTGAAAATCTAATAGATGCCTAAGAATAGGCCAAAACTAGACTAATCATCATATAAACATAAATGAATGACTACATATATAAAGTCTGTCTAATCTGTCTATTTGAGGACTAGTTTTGGCCAATTCTTAGACGTCAATTAGATTTTCACTGACAGCCCAGGTTTAGCCTTGTTTGCATTTAGATGTCTATTAGACGTCTATTAAACACAAAATTGTTTGCTGGGAAGAGACTTATAAATGTTTACAACCACTTGAAGGTGAATAAATTGTAAATTTTCATTCTTTGCTTGAACTATCCCTTAAATGCGTTTTCCACATCTATCTCAAAGCGTAGACTCCTAACATAGCTGATGCTATTACTAAAATTGAGTTACAAAGAGACTCTCAAACCTGCCATTTCACACACACACACACAAAAAGTTGACTTTTATTCTCTCTGCCCCCTTCCTTTTCTCTTTCCCTCCCATGTTTCCAACTTTTAGACTCTTCAGCAGTTTGGGAGAGCTCCATACTATCTCTCAGAGAGGCTACGGCACCACCTACACCATCAGACCAGGCAGCCGCTACCCAGTGACTCGGCGGACTCCCAGTCCCGGATCCCCGGACCGCTCAGATCCTCTAGGACCCATCCGGGGCTTCGGCCTGGCCACGTCCCCGATCACACCGCCCACCATCCTTAAGTCGTCCAGCCTCAGTCTCCCTCACGAACCGAAAGAAGTGCGTTTCGTCATGAGGAGCTCCAGTGCACGGAGTCGCTCACCCTCACCGGCCCCTTCGCCCGGCATGACCTCCCCGCTGCTCACCCTGCGACCGTTCCACCAGAAACCCCTTCATCTGTGGAACAAGTACGACGTGGGAGACTGGCTGGCCAGCATTAACCTGGCCGAACACCGGGATCGTTTCCAGGAGCACGAGATTGAGGGCTCCCATCTGCCTGCTCTGACCAAGGAGGACTACGCTGAACTGGGCGTGACGCGCGTGGGTCACCGCATGAACATTGAGCGCGCCCTTAAACAGCTGCTGGAGAGTTGACCACGCGCCTCCCTCTGCCTGTAGCTAGTCTCAACACGGTTTACTTTCAATTTCCTACTTCATTTCATTTGGGGTTTTTTTCTTGTGATTTCAGAGCTTTCGAGAAACACTCCATGTTTTTTTTTTGGAAGTGACCTAGAGTTAACAGTTGGGGTTTACCATTTTTGAAGCCTTTTAGCTGATCTCCGAGTCTGGCGGGAGGACATTTAGTTTAGCTTAGCATAGATTATTGAATTGGATTAGACCATTAGCATCTCGCTCAATAAAAAAATTTGAAAATGATATGTAAATAAAGTTCTGGCAGGAGCACATTTAGGTTAGCTTAGCATAGAGAATTGAATCATATTAGACCATTAGCATCTCGCTCAAAAATGACCAAATAGCTTGACTCTTTTGTGGTTACATACTAACACTGACTGATAAAAAATGAAAAGATGCTATTTATTAGGTCAGTAAGTCTAGGAACTATACTCTCATTCGAGTATAATAATCAAGAAACCTTGCTGTTTTACCATAGCTGCAGCAGAAGCAATGATATTACAGTTTCTGAGAATATTTCCCAGCTAGGTAACTAGGTAACATCACTGCATAATATTATTGCGCCTGCTGCAGCCATACGGCAGCAAAGGTCCTTGATTATTAAACCTAGTGAGATGCCAATGGTCTAATGCAATTTAATCAAATATGCTAATCGGTTTATGAGTTATCTAGAGTTAATAGTTAGTGTTTACCATTTTTGAATATTTTAAGCCAATCTCCGGGTCTGGCAGAAGGACATTTAGCTTAGCTTAGCATAGGTAATTGAATCGGATTAGACCATTAGCATCTCGCTCAAAAATGACCAAATAGTTTCATAATTTTTCTATTTAAAGCTTGACTCTTCTATATTTACATTGTGTACTAACACTGACGAAGAATGAAAAGATGCATTTATTAGGTCAGTAAGTCTAGGAACTATACTCTCATTGGAGTATAATAATCAAGAAACCTTGCTGTTTTATCATAGCTGCAGCAAGAGCAATGATATTGCAGTTTCTGAGAACATTTCCCAGCTAGGTAACTAGGTAACATCGCTGCATAATATTATTGCGCCTGCTGCAGCCATGGTACGACAGCAAAGTTCCTTGATAGTGTTTACCATTTTTGAATATTTTAAGCCAATCTCCAGGTCTGGCGTGAGGACATTTAGCTTAGCTTAGCATAGATCATTGAATTGGATTGGACCATTAGCATCTCGCTTAAAAAAAATCAGTTTTAATAATTTTCCTATTTAAAGCTTTACACTTCTGTGGTTACATTGTGTATTAAGACTGACGGAGAATGAAAAGTTGCTATTTTTAGGTCAATAAGTCTAGAAATAATAGTCTCTTTCAGGTATTATAATCAAGGAACTTTGCAGCCACGGTACGGCAACAAGGTTCCTTGTTTATTAAACCAAATGATTGAGATGCTAATGGTCTAAAGCAATTCAGTTAAATGCTAATCATTTTACAAGTCACCTAGAGTTAACAGTTGGGTTTCACCACTTTTTTTTATCCATTTAGCCGATCTCTGGGTCTGGCGGGAGCACTTTTAGCTTAGCTTAGCTTAGCCTAGATCATTGAATTGGATTAGACCATTAGCATCTCACTCAATAAAAAATTTGAAAAAGATTTTTATAAATTTTTCTATTTAAAGATTCTGTCAGCGCCAATAGCCTAGTAGTTAAGTGTGCCGACATAACACGGTGGTGCTCACAGCGACCTGAGTTCGACTCTCGGCTCGAGGTCCTTTGCCAACCCTTTCTCTCTCTCTGCTCCCAATACTTTCCTGTCTCCACTGTCCTATCCAAATCAAAGGTGAAAAACCCCCAAAAAATAATTATAAAAAAAAACCATTGACTCTTCAGTAGTTACGCTGTGTACTCAGACTGACAGCGAATGAAAAGTTGCTTTTTAGGTAGAGAAGTATTGGAACTATACTCTCATTTGGGTGTAATAATCAAGGAACTTTGCTGTCGTACTATGGCTGCAGCAGGTGCAATGATATTACACAGTGTCTGAAAATAGTCCCCGGCTAGGTAACTAGGTAATGGCCTGCTGCAGCCATGGTACCGCAGCAAAGTTCCTTGATTATCAAGCCAAAGTGAGAGTATAGTTCCTATATCGATCTAGAATATAGCATCTTTTCATTTTCCATCAGTCTTAGTACACAATGTAACCATAGAAGAGTCAAGCTTTAAATAGAAAAATATTGTAACTATTTGGTCATTTCTGAGCGAGATGCTAATAGTCTAATCCGATTCAATTATCTATGCTAAGCTAAGCTAAATGTGCACCTGCCAGACCCGGAAATCGGCTAACTCTAGGAGAGTTGTAAAATGACCCTATTTTCCAAAAAAAAGTGGAGTGTTTCTTTAAAGCTGAAATGTGCACCTTCAATACTTTCTCCTAATTCTTCTCAAAACTTTGCTCTGTTTTTTTGAGCATCCTAACCAATCCGACTTATCCAACACTATCTTTTTTTTGTGCAGAAATCACACACTTTAGCTTTAAATTATCGCACTTTTCCTAAATCATCAGTGGAGTGGGTGTTTGCTTTATGCTGTTTTTGTAGCACTAAGCCCCTCCCATCTCTGCCAGCAGCCAATCACCTGGGTGCTGTGTGTATTGGAGGGGCTGTGAATTTAATGATTGCACTGATTTTGTTCAAACTGTGCACAATTCTGATTTTTAAATTTGACTGATAAAATCGTATTTGCTTGTTCAGACAGTATAGTCAAATATTCAATATCCAATGTCACTTTGGCGTCCCAAGTTCAAATTCTGGTTTCTCCAACTTTTGTTCCTGTCTAACTTACTGTGCCATCAAAATAAAAGGGCAAAAAATGGCAAAAATAATCTCTAAAATAATAATAATAGTTAATAATGTCGTCACCTTTATTTCTAGCGTTTTATACAATATAAATTGTCTCAAAGACGCTTTACAAGGATGAACAGGAAAATAATAAAAAGCCAAATGCTAAGGACCTGTACACATTGTTTTTCGTCTACCTTCAATGCCTCGTGACTAAATCAAGGTCACTAATGTGATCGTGCACACCAAACCACCAGGCGTAAAAACATCATTTTTAAAGAAACGCTTCATGCTCGTTTTTTTTTTTTTTGTGTTGACGCGCCATGTAAAAAACTTCTCCACCAATCAGATTAGCCCTTCTGTGAGCTGCTGAAGTTACAGTTAACACCACTTACAGGCGCTCAAGTGCAAAACAGTTGAGTTGAGTTTCCCTTTCATTCAATGAAGAAGATGATGCACTGACATAGATATTTACATTAGATGTTGCCTACGGTATTGTTCTTTATCGGAAGGAATGCGTCAATAGAGCTGCCATTTTAGTACAGGGTAACGCTCCTTTGAAATGAATGTGGGACCAAGGTGCAGTGGAGTACTGGCCATTCAGAGCCATAGATATATAAACATATATACATATATCTATGATCGGGAGTTTTTCCCAGTGGTCAGTATGCAAGTATTTTTTTAAATTACGAAAATTATCATTTTACATCACTTTTCTACATCGATGGATAAGTGACCGCACGGTAATTGCAGAAAAAGAGCGTGTGTTTGTGTGCATGGAAATGTATTATCCTCCCTACCTGTTAAATTTGATCTAATCCGAGTCCTGAAACACACCCCCTCACCTGCTTTCACTTCTCATTCTAATGGTGGGAGTGATTCGTTTGTGAATGAATCCGCGTTATGAACGACTCGTTCACTTAGCTGACAACAATACAAGTTTCTGGCACCGCAGCATCTTGTTGTCATATTTCATGTACATTGTTTGCTTATTTTATTCAACAAAACAAGCATAAGCCTAGAATTTAGTGCAAGTTGGTGCTACTTTGCCTTATGATCAGTGCAGTAAGTGACTGTATTATCATCAATATCGTTACTTGTTGAGCACAAAAGTTCGTAACATACAAAAACGTAAAAAACTAAATCTTACCTATAAATGTTCTGCCTTTATGAACATCTTCGGATTGGCTTTACTCTTGATTAGTGCGGTTGAATGACTATTGTCCTGGGAGCACTGTACAAATGTGGCGACGGTATTGACGCATGCTCGGGGTCTGTACGCGATATCTAGTGTATATATCTATGATGCGCTGAGGCTTTTTTCATTGGTGTCTGAACAAAAATAGCTGTATAATAAATCCCACAGCAACTACAATAATGTCAGTAGGAGTAGAGAAGAGCAAATAGGATTTGATGGCGAGTTTCATTTCACTAAGCGCAGGGGTGTCCAAACTCGGTCCTGGAGGACCGGTGTCCTGCTGAAATTAGTTCCAACTTACTTCAGCACACCTGCCAGGAAGCTTTTAGTATATCTAGTAAGCTTGATTAGCTGGTTCAGGTGTGTTTGATTAGGGTTGGAGCTAAACTCTCCAGGACGCCGGCCCTCCAGCACCGAATTTGGACACCCCTTACTAAGCGGCATCTAATGTCAGGGGGTTATTTTGCGCATTCACTCTGCTTAACGCTGATGAAAAGCACCAGGGTTTGAATTCCAGGGTTTGATTTGTGCCGGAACACGCCGGATCCAGATCCGGCACCTCATTTTACTGATCCCCCTCCTCAAACGCCCTCCTCCCCCATCCGCTGTTTACTTTCACTTTCTTTCGCAACTCCCCGCCGCTCTTCACTTTCGTCCGCGACACCCCACCGCCATCCAATGCCTAACCACCCCCCCGGCTCTTCAATTTCGTCCTCGACAAATTATTTCTTATTTCAGTTCAGTGTGGTTAAAATTCCACTGCTGAAAGTCTAAACACTGAAGAGCAAATCCATCGATGCGCAGTTCAACATGTCAGTGGTGACAGTAGCGAGGAACAAACTTTACCATATGACGAAAGTGAAGGAGAAAAAACCTTGAGAGAAACCAGGCTCAGTTGGACATGACCATTTCTCCTCTGGCCAAACTTCCTGTGCGGAGCTGCAGTCTAGGCGCCGGATGTAATGTAAATGTGACCTAAGAAACATCTATCTGCTCATATACTGAGCTCATAATGCTTTCAAGCATTTAATGCATTTATGCAAATAGTCTGTACTCATTTACTCTAAATTAAATGTGTACAAGTGTCAACATTATTTAGGGAAAAACTACTTGAAAATCCAAATCAACAGTTCTCATTGCATTTAATCCAATTTCAAACAACCTACAGATGTGTAGCTTTTTCTTGTCCGGACTACAAAAGTACACCAAAAAAGCTTAGATTTTTGCTGTCTGTCTGAACAAAGCCAATGCAGAACATCTCATAATTGATTCTTCAGTTTCATTAGCATGATAAACACCCACTAATCCCTTAGTCCCAAATCTGTTTTTTGTTTTTGTTTGTTTGTTTCCGCTTTACTCTCTGCTTCTTACCGCTGCATCGTTCATCCAGAAAAAAAGGAGGGATGCTGTCGAGAAAAGGAAGTTCAGTTGCCTTTCAGAGTATTTTTTTAGGAGTGGATGAGCAGAGTGGGCGTGGCGGGATCCTCTCTGTCCACCGCCTGACCCCTTCTGGCTGAGGGACGTACTACAACTCGGAGAATGTTTAACCAACACTAGTGGCTTTTTCATAATCAGACTCTTACTTTGGGTTTCCAAAGGAAATATGACATTAGATAGAATATCTCAATGTATTTAAATAGCTTTGAAAAATGGAGAGAGACAGCAAACAGGACGGACCGTGCGAAACGCACCCGTCTCTCTCCGTAGATGATTTATTCCACCAATAATTTAATCATTTTTACCAATTATATACATATATATTTGACAGAAAAAAGTATATAGATATATGAATATAACATTTTTTGTCATAAATATAAAAGTTATATATGATATTATATATATAAAGACAAAAAACACTCTTGAAGATGATTTTTTTGATGGTTCTCCTTTTAAGATGGACTGTAGCATGAAGCGTTACATCCCCATACAGAATGATGATTGACTGGTTTGTTCGATTTGCATTGTACCACCCTTTTATTTTATTTTATTTTGGTGTATTTTCACAGAACCTGGTCTTCCATCTTTAATTGAACATCCCACAGTGGGGTGTAACCGTGTGTTCACGATGAGCCCTTCACACACACAAAAAAAAACACTTTTGATATTTAGTTTATAATTTTTTCATATAAAACAAACAAAAAATACAGTTACACGCTTTCATGCACACAACAACGCCAGTTTCTTACGCGAATTTGACTTGATCTGAAGTCTTCTTAATCTGGTAATAAGAAATTGTGAATAAGAAACTCTGCAATAAGTGTGCGTGTGTGTAAATGAGTGTGTGTGCATGACAGAACCACTGTGGGACGAGAAGCTTATCTGGATGGTAACGACTAGGGGTGTAATGGATTACGGTTGATCCGTGTACCGATCACAACCCATGGTTCGGAACATATGTGACCCGCAAATTAATACTGTTTTTTTAACTTGTAGATTAATCCCAGATTTGTAATGATTGCAGAGAGATCACCTCTTGCATCAATCAAATCACACGTATGAAAGCATTTAGGCTTTCCTGTAAAATATAATGATGACGGAAGAAGTGGTGGTGGGTTATTCGAGATGTGGTGGGTTTCTTAGGTTATTAAAGGTGTTTTCTGTCACTACTTGTTTAGCCTGCATTAATGCATCCAGTGTTAAGCCGAAGTCACACTAGAGTTTGAGCTTGCGAAATTCTGTCGTACGGCGCTGCGAAAAAGGGCGGGATTAAACAAGAAGATTAGACATTAAAAAAAAGCGAGCGATTGCTCCATGTTTTAAATTTCTGTTCAGAGAGGTCATGTTTTGATCCTGGATTGGTCTCACGCCGTCAAGTGATGCGATTTCGCATGTCAGAGTTCACCAAGCTTGAACTTTGCACCGCAGCGAAATGCGAAACTCGACGCATGACCCTGCGTTTCCGGTCTGACGCATTCGCGTGCGTATGAATGGAAGTCTATGGGGAGAAAAGTCCAGTGTGACCGCGGCTTTAGCTGCACGATTAATCAGGTGATTTGCATATGTTTATTAATACTTCGAATAGCCACATTCAAATCTGTGTTTAAAAAACGAAAAACTCAAGAAAGAGATTCAGTATTTAGTCTTTTGAGTTAGTTATGAAGTTACAAACTGTCAAATAAGATGGAAGTACTGGGATAACAGTTTAGAGTTTAGATAAAACCACTGATGTTTATGGTAAAGATTAAACTCACTGTCATATGATTTAACTTGACGCTCAAAATGAAAGTTGTAGGCAGCAATTACATTTTTAACCAACAGATGGCGACAACCAGCCATGAAAAATATGCCACTGAATAATTGTTCAAAGATGACACATCTAGCAATGAAAAAATGATTTATGAGTGAATAACTGAATCATTTATTGAAAATGAGACTAAAAATAAATACGGGTTGTACAAATTATAATGTTAGATTTCCACATTTAGCGTTATCAGCAACAATAATAGTAATAGTGAATTTTTTTTACAGCACTGAATATTTTACAGTTCATTTTTATTCAGCTGATTATTTCTTCATTTTATTTTGAATAAAATTACAGGTTTTAAGTTTTGTTTGTTAAAACCAAAAGCTTCTTGCAGTGCTGTTTTTGTAATAAATGGAAAGCAAATTACATTTGTCTCCTCCCCTGATCTGAAAAATGGTCCGATCCGTGACTAAAAAAAAACCATAATGTGATCCGAACCATGAGATTTGTGATCCGCTACACCACTAGTAACGACTGGCGTTCGATATGTCATAAAGAAAGCAGAATCTATAATTGTAAACGTTTCCACCGTATGGCTTATATGTTAACCTGCTGTAAGCACTAAAGCATTTTGACATTTGTTTTATTTCTTTATTTTTATTTATTTATTCTCCTCATAGGTGGATTTTGTAGCTTGTGTAATATGATGCGTAGAAGAAGAATTTTTACTGATTCATTTAGAATGAAGATTATTTAAAAGAAGAGGAAGCTGAGGACAAAAGATTTAATGGAAAAACAATCAGTCAAAAAAGTGAATAAAAGCAGATCCTGCAGCTGTATATATATATATGGACAAATGACTTATAAAAATATTTGCTTTTTATATCAATCACAAGCAATGTATATACGATAGTTTTCTTATAAATTTTTAAAAATCTGAAAAAATATATAGATCTATATATGAATGTTTGGCATATATGCATAGTTAACCACCTGTCGAAAAAGGTGACGATTTTACTCTTTGTATGGAGTTCCGGGGGTGATTTGCACAAAACAAGGTGCTAGCATTTCAAGCCATTCATTCCCACCTCTCCCATTAGGGCTCAATGCATATATGACCCGTTTGCATAGTTCAAACCACATGCAAACGCAGACGCAGAGACGTTCATTTCTGTTTGTGTACCATCAGTCCTGTTTTTAATACCTAACCTGTGTGTGTGTATGAATGTGTGTGTCCTAAGCAGACTGTGACAGCAGAAAGAGTTAACGCTTTACACTGGTCATCTCTTTCCTTGCAATTGAATCAAACATACACAATCAGCCAAGGACGATGAGGTGACAGCCAGAAACACTGTGTAGGGAAAAACCCCTTCCTTAAGAGCAACATTGAGTCTGAGTACATGCCATATTTCTCTTGAATATATAAAATAATAATAAGATGTGAGGGATTGAAGTACAGAAAGTTCAGATAAACAGATGTCACTCCTTTATACTCTTAGAAAAATATCTGTTAATGATCCAGCACGGGCTCATTGGAAACTTTTATGAAACCACAAAAATGTACGTCACCATACATACGTTTGACTGCAGTTTCTAGGTAAAGTGAACACTATGGGGCGGTATGACGGCATTAACTTTTGCTAATTTTCACAGTAACGAAATTTACAGGGAAATTAAGGCATAAAGTACATCCAGGCGGTTGTTATCGTAGAAAAAAAACTCAGCAGGCTTATCGGCAGCCTGTGAATGGAGCACTGTTGTATAAGATTGTAGGGCTTTATTTTGAGAAAATTGCTGAAATCATACTAATTTGTACGAATGAGATCGTACAATTTTATATGAATTAGCCACTAAATCAAAAAGTTACGAATTGCCGTGAGATAGCATTGGTATAACGGCAATAACTTTTATTGATTTTCACACTACTGAAATTTACAGGGAAATTGAGTAAGGGATAAAGTACATCCAGGTGGTTGTTGTCACAGAATAACGCTCAGCAGGCTTATTGGCAGCCTGACTTGAACGGAGCACTGTTGTATATGACTGCAGGGTTTTATTTTGCAAATACAACCGTCTGGATGTACTTTATCCCACGCATTAAATGGCTTCTTGCTACAAAATAAAAAAAGACAAAACATTGATCTGAGCCATTATAGTTTATTCATTCTTTCATTAAATGCAATGCTGACAGAAACGAAAACCGCTGAAAGGAGGCGTGGCACCAAACCCCACCCCTAAACCCAATCGTCATTGGAGGATGAGCAAATCATACTAATGTGTACAAATAAGATTGTACGATTTCATACAAATTAGCCACTAAATCAAAAGTTACGAATTGCCGTGAGATAGCGTTGGTATGATGGCAACAACTTTTATTAATTTTCACACTAGTGAAATTTACAAAGAATTGAGTAAGGGATAAAGTACATCCAGGCGGTTGTTATCGCAGAATAAACTCAGCAGGTTTATCGGCAGCCCGACGTGAATGGAGCAATGTTGTAAAAGACTGTAGGGCTTAATTTTGCGAATACAACTGTCTGGATATACTTTATCCCACTTATTAAATGGCTTCTTGCCACAAAAATAAAAAATAGACACAAAACATTGTTCTGAGCTGTAATAGTTTATTCATTTTTTCATTAAACACATAGCTGACAGAATTGAAAACGGCTAAATGGAGCATACACTAACATTATTCATTCGTATTATTCAGTCACAAGATGGCGCAGTCGAAAACCGCATTAGAGGCAGACAAGCATATAAATATGGATGTGAACGTATTCACTGATGGTCAAGATAATTCTAAGTACACGGATGAGCCTGTGCTATTAGTTTCAGCTTTTGTTATCTGGGAATAACATACTTAGGAATGCGACTAACCAATCAGAATCAAGTGTTCCAGACAGCCGTGTAATAATTACAAATAAAGGATTATTTCCGTGCAGTTATTTAAACAATACCAAATAAATACAAAAATCTGTTTGATATATAATAGAATACGTTTGCCTCACCTACGTTTTCTGGCGTGGTTCATAGGCTCGGAAGCTCACTTTGTCTGGTATTGTCCAAAACGCGTGGGTCTAAAAGCAATAAAAAATTATATGGTCGCAGTGCACTTTTCTCTTACATTGGCTTTTAAAGCCACCTGGTGGACATATACAAGAAGGACATGTATCTGAAACATACAACAAAACATACACTAAGTAATGTATTTCTGATTCGCAAAAGTGTAGACCGTGGCCTCTAATGGATTTGACATCTGAAATGTGCAATGAAACGTACCCGGAGCAACGTATTTTACGTAAAAAATTTAGGCTAAAGCATGTATTTCCAATGCGCCTGGGTTGCAATTAACAATTGTATGGTGATATATTTTAACAGGACATTTAATTACATTTTGGGATTGTAAAATGCAACTTTGATCTCTGTTTCGACAACGACTGATGCCAGTTTGAGCAGTAAGTCATTTTATGAAAAGTAAAACTTTTACAAACTGACATTATAAGTATTTTGAAACCATATGTTTTCTGGGCTGGTCATATAAATTATGGTACAAAAACAGGTATCGAGCTGACATTTTATAAATGTATGTGGTAGATTGTGCTAAATCTTTATTGAAAGTTTATGCTAAGTTTAATATGGGACTGGCATTAAACAGTAATTAAATTACACAGAATGACAATGGATAGAGGTTGGATTGGACATTAAAATTAATATATTAAATTAAGATTATGGGTCATAGATAAAAGCAAAGACAATCTTGATGTAAAATAGTGTAAATGGGATTTTACAAAGTCTATATAAACATTATAGAGTACCAACTAACATTTGTTTTTGTTTTTCTCCGTGTGTGTGTGTGTAGAGATTTATAGAGAATTTAAATTTATGATGTTACAGGTTTGTTACCAAAGCTTAATAATTCAAAGAAGTTTTGTTTGCTTTAAAGTTCTTAATAAAAAAAATAATAATAATTATGGTTTACGAAAAAAAAAATCAAGCAGTACAACTGTTTTCAAAAATAATAATAATAATAATTAGAAGAATTCATATTAGAATTATTACTGAAGGATGATGTTACATTGACTGGAAGGCTGGAGTAATAGCACTAAAGCTTTGAATCACAGGAAAAAAAAATCCAATTTTACTGTATTAACGTCATTTATGGGTGTTTCCCAGTACTGGGTTGCAGCTGGAAGGGCATCTGCTGCGTAAAATAGTTGGCAGTTCATTCCGCCGTGGTGACCCCTGATAAATAAGCAACTAAGCCGAAGAAAAAATAATGAATGAATAAACATGCTTTCTTTTAATGTCATTGAGATTAAAATAAGGCTTTTTAAAAATAGACATGACCTATGACCTTGTTATAATGATCGCACTGTACATTAATCGCCTCATGGCCTCAGTATGGCATTTACTCTGACTGATGTTTATTCCCTAATCCTAGATAAAGACTAGTTAACTATTTTTCGAGCGAGAAAAAATCAGAGAGAAAAAAGCTCATTTAGCTGACCACCAGTGATCCTGACCTACAAGGGCTTGAATGAAGGCGTTAAGGGGCCGTTTGGAGTCGAGGCCCTAAGATAACTGTGAACTAATTTACTGCAGACGAGCCCTGAAGAATACACCCACAGATTTCTTCATTCCAGTTTAGACTTCTATATGAAATCATCACAGAATTTAGAGATGACCTATTTATTTTCTCCATTTTCCCTTGCTCCATCTCATCCTGAAGAACAAAAGTGTGTATGTGTGTATGTATGTGTGTTGTGAATGTGGTCCCACTCTGGAGACTTGGAGCTGCATTTCTGAGCCATATGTACCAGTTTCCCTCTTCTCATCTTCTGAAAACTCAAGCTGTGATTTTCGTTTCGTACACATCACTTTCATCTTTGATTTTATGTCATATACATGACGTTATAGTTGTTCTAGCAGGAGATGAAAGGACATGAAAAATGTGCCAAAAAGTAATTACACTTTTTTTTTAAAGCATTTCTGTGAGGTTTGTAGAGAACTAAACGCTGTTAAAGCAGCACTATGGTGCCACCTCCTGGAAATCTTGAGACTACAGACATCTCTTTCTTTTCTGTTTCCCCAAATATATATACATTTTGTTTTTATATTTACGATGATTTGCATATGTGGCCCAATTTACGGTTTCATCCCTGTCTTCAAAACCTGAATTCCAGTAAATTAGCTTTGACTTTGACACATTTGGTGGATGTTTTGGCACTCTTTGCCCTTTACTTTTCCCCAATGTAGCACAGGCGTCTGCATATTTACCCATGAAATGACAAATTGCAAATGATTTCTTTGTAATATTACTCAACCAATGGCAGGACGAAACATGAAATAAAACACATCATTCACATGACTGCAGTATGTTCTATAGGGTTGTCCATCTTGTTTTCTGATCAACAAAAGCACAATAAAAATGGCAAGAAATGCAGTATGCACTGCTTTAACGAGCATTGTTTTCTGGTGGGTTGATGTGTTGCTGATGAAGGTTATTTCACTGTTCTCCTAAAGGGATGTAGTTCACTAAAAAGTCAAATTCAGATATCATTTTCTGATTCTTGGTAAACTGGCCACTTTATTAGGTACACCTGTCTATCTGCTCGATAACGCAAATTATTAATCAGCCAATCACATGGCAGCAACTCAATGCATTCAGGCATGTAGACATGGTCAAGACGATCTGCTGCAGTTCAAATGGGGAAGCAAGGTGATTTAAGTGACTTTGTACGTGGCATGGTTGTTGGTGTCAGATGGGCTGGTCTGAGTATTTCAGAAACTGCTGATCTACTGGGATTTTCACGCACAACTATCTCTAGGGTTTACAGAGAATGGTCTGAAAAAAGAGAAAATATCCAGTGAACGGCAGTTCTTTGGGCGCAAATGCCTTGTTGATGTCAGAGGTCAGAGGAGAATGGCCAGACTGGTCTGAGCTAATAGAAAGGCAACAGTAACTCAAACAACCACTCATTACAACTGAGGTATGCAGAAGAGCATCTCTGACCGCACAACACGCACAACATTGAGGCGGATGGGCTACAGCAGCAGAAGACCACACCGGGTTCCACTCCTGTCAGCTAAGAACAGGAAACTGAGGCTACAATTCGCACAAGCTCACCAAAATTGGACAATAGAAGATTGGAAAAACATTGCCTGGTCTGATGAGTCTCGATTTTTGACATCGAATTTGACATCGAATGTGACATCAACAACATGAAAGCATGGATCCATCCTACCTTGTATCAAGAGTTCAGGCTGCTAATGTAATGGTGTGGGGGATATTTTCTTGGCACACTTTGGGCCCATTAGTGTCAAGTGAGCATTGTGTCAATGCCACAGCCTACCTGAGTGTTGTTGCTGACCATGTCCATCCCTTTATGACCACAGTTTACCCAACTTCTGATGGCTACTTTCAGCAAGATAACGCTCCATGTCATAAAGTGGGAATCATCTCAGACTGGTTTCTTGAACATGACAATGAGTTCACTGTACTCAAATGGCCTCCACAGTCACCAGACATCAATCCAATAGAGCACCTTTGGGATGTGGTGGCGTAGGAGATTTGCATCATGGATGTGCAGCTGACAAATCTGCAGCAACCGTGTGATTGGGGCAGTTCTGAAGGCAAAAAGGGGTCCAACCTGGTAGTAGTAAGGTGTACCTAATAAAGTGGCCGGTGAGTGAAAAATTGAAATCACTTCTACTTTTTACAGTGGTAATCCAGACTTACCTAAAACATAATTTCTCTAAATCTCCTTTTGGAAGTCATTTAAGTGCTCTGATGAAAGCTCTGTTTATAATTGTGTGTGTGTGTAAAACACAATGCGATGCAGTATAAAAGCCTAATATGTTAGCATGATTTTTCTAATGCTAATCATTTTGCTAATATATAGAAGATATTTCCTTATTTCTCTTCCCTTTATATAAATTACAGAGCACAATGGTTCTTAAGAATGTTATTTATTCCTTTTTATTTGACATGTTTGTTGGTGTATATACAGTGGTGTAAAGTAACTAATTACAAATACTCAAATTACTGTAATTGAGTAGTTTTTAATTGTAATTTACTGAGTAGTTTTTAAAATGTGTACTTTTACTCTCCTTGAGTACATTTTTAGTGCAGTATCTGTACTTTTACTCCACTACTTTCCTTAAACCTGCAGTCACTACTTTATTTTTCTTGTCTAAGGGGATTAGAAAAATCAGTCCTGAGATTCCTGTCCAATCAAATCGCACATAACGTAGAAGATAAATCTCATCATAATGAACTACCTCAAGATGTGTGCACTTTATAATTGCAGCAAACTGTTTGGAAGTATTAAAAGTGTCCATGAAGATGTTCAAAATCTTTACGCGCATTTACCCAGAGACTGTTTAGATGCATGTCACTGATGAAAAGATGACGGATGTTTACTGTATGATGACCGAAATGGCCTCATGCTGTGTTCACACCAGACGCGGAATGCGCGGATAAATCGCGCTTAAATAGACGGTTGAACATTTGAGTTTACTCGCTTCATTCGCGCATCAAATTCACGTCAGAACAGATGCGGATTCGCGTCATGGGCAGGGCTTCTGTCTGCCTGGTGACTGTAGCTTCGTTGCTAAATGGCTAACATGGATTTTATTGAGAAAATAACTGTTTATGTGATTTATGAGGGCTGAAAAACAGCGTCGATTCATTTGGAGCAGTGTCTGAGTCCACTAGATCCATTCAGAGGTGCACCCAGCTTTGTGCGTACATTCGCACGCATCGCACCATTCGCGCCGGATGTGTATTCGCGTCTTTGCATTGACTTAACATGTAAATCACTCGCGCTTGATGCTTCTTCCGCGTCTGGTGTGAACGCAGCAGTAAACACCCAGCAGGCACAGGACGTCAACATGACATCTGATTGACGTTGAACCCTAATGTCATGGGGACTTTTGCATTTTGTTTGGAAATGAAAATCGGGTTGACGTCAGAACTCAACGTCAGGCCAACATCAATATCCAATGTCCAACCTAAATCCAACCAAATATCAATGTCTAATGATGTTACAGCTTGACATTGTGTGAACGTTACCCCTATGACGTCTATCAGACGTTGGATTTTGGTTGCTGTACCTGACAAATAAATGTTAGTATTTGACGTCATATATGACGTTGGTTTAAGATGTTGGCTCAACATTGGATTTTGGTCACTTTCTAACAACCTAAAATCAACCAAATATCAACGTCATTTGACGACATTATTGGACAACAAAATAACATTGTCCTTAGATTCTGGCTTGACAATTAATTTTGGTCACCTGACATTACAACCTAAATCTAACCAAATATTAGTGTCTCATGATGTTGTGTGCCTGCTGAGCAATAACTAAATGCACTACAGAATGTTACGTTTACACACACACGCACAAATTACATGTAAACACATCAGCTTTTGACAGCATAATACTCACTACTCTTGAGTACTTTTAAAAGGGCTACTTTTTACTCATACTTTGAGTAATATTTACAATATACAAAATACTTTTACTCAACTTATACACTACATTATTAGGCAAGTAATGGTACTTTTATTTGAGTAGGATTTTTCAGTACTCTTTCCACCACTGTGTATATATGAAATGACATCGATATGGCCTCACTTTTTGAGAAACGCTGCTTCTAATCAATAATTTTAGGCCACAAAAATCTGAAAAATGTCTGAGAAATCCTGGGAAAATTTACTAGCATTGAAGTCATAAATAAGGTTGTTAACATTAATAAGGTCATTAATAAGGTTGTACGTTTTTTTTTTTTTTACCCTGGATAAATGAGGAGCTATGAGAAACATAAAGAAAGGTATGTGTGGGGTGAAGAAAACTTTTGTGATTTGGTATTTTGCTAGTTTGAAACTCTTAAAACTAAGGTATAATAAAACAGCTTAGACAATAGAGTTATTCCGGCCTGGTTACTAAAATAATTTCAGATGTTAGCTTTCTAACAGCAAATATAAAAGTATGTTTTTATAAAACTGCAAGTTTATATTTTACATTAGAGTGGTTAATATTTGACATTATACTTATCATGCATTGATAATTGTATACATTGATATGCATGCAGACCTCATTTGTGCTGTTAATTAATAAGTGATGCATTGTAAGATCTTGTTTATATATATATTTTAATATGAATCACATTCTGTTCACATTACAAGATATTAATGTATATTACACAAAAACATCAGAGGTTTTAGCAAGATTTTTTTTCCCTAATCTCAAGAGATTGTCTTCAGTTCAGACACACACATTCATGTGCAAAACAAAGCTGGTTCCATTTAAACTCAGCAACATGGATGTAAAGTTCATATATAAAGCACTTGTGCAAAACATCACAAAACGAAAGCAATAATTAAAAATTGTGATTTCTAAAGGGAAATCGAATGAGATATCTTCTACACAAACGATGACAAGAGAACTGATGAAATGTAGGCTATATATTTCTAAGAACATGCATTTCTGCGTTTTCTTTACAATTAAGCATCCTGATAAATACGATCTTTGAATGGCATAAGCATACATGAACTAATACTTTAAGTAATTTACAATCGATTACAAAGGTTGAAAGATGTTTTGTGTTTTGATTTGGTTGTGATATGACAGACATGACCTCCACAAGATTTAAGGATAGAGCTGTACGTCCCTTCAGAATCTCAGATATAAGGTCAGTGTTTGAAAGCTGCACATTCTCAAGTATGTTCCAGTCACGTGTTCTTTAACATTCAGACAAACACGTTCGTGTATATTTGAATCATGGTCACATCCGGAGAGGTTTTACTCTTGCAACAAATATCTTTGATTGGCAAATAAGCTAAATATATGCGCGTCTACTTTCACGATGTGTAACTGACGGCCATTTTGTCTTCCGCACTTGTTTACTTTTTGCAAGAGAATTTCACTCACAAATTAAACATTTTTAAGCTAATTTATTCACTCATTCAATATGTGTTTTTGTTTCTTCTGTAACATATATTTATATATTATTTCTCTTTTTTTTTTGCCGAAACTAACTATGTGACTCGTGGAATGCAAGTCAACGATTACAATAGAACACACAGGACGGTTTGCTATGACTGTTATAATGGTATAAACATTATATTGGAAATAATGTTGTTAATTTTCTGCACAGCACTGATAGTTTATCTTCTCAAGACTTCAATATAACGCCAGGATTCACAGGTATGCATTTGGGTTTGTCTGTATGTTTTATTTTGGTGTTTATTAACTCTAAAAATATCCTTTAATGACAAAAAGGAAGAAATACAGTATTTACCTAATTCTTGAATGCCCTGAGGCATAGTAAATCTGCTATTTTCTTTTTCATATTTCCAACTGTTACCTCAACCCTGATGACATTAGGCATGTAATAACAACTACTTCCAAATGTAATCAACTACCCATATACAAAAATCAAGTACTTTATTCATATTGGTGAGCGTCACAGATCGTTAATTGAGCATTTGCTGTAAAACATTACAGAACATCTCATAAATATTTATTTCCCTCTGAAAACAAAATAAAAATTTAAAAACATTTCATGTTAAATTCGGCACAGGAAACACTTCACATTCCAGAGAGTCTCTATAGAGTACTACTTTTTACTAAATCTGAATGCTGCACAATTTCTAAGAAATATCAAAGTTCTGCAGTGCACCGAGATTTCATTCTGATGTCAGATAATGCCACGTGTACATTCACAGGATCATATTGTTGTGTCTGCTGAAATCATCATGATCTGAGGACAGACGATGATAAAAATGATGAAGATGATGAGGTCATGCAGAGCTGGGTTTCTCCTCCTGCGTTTCCTCTTTATCTGATGATTCTTCCTTGTTCTCCAAATCAAAGTTCTGCAGAAACAAGTGAGTAAAATCAGTGGTGTGTATGTATTATCATGAGAAGAGTGTGGTGTTTAGTGTTTACACACACCTCTAGTTCCCTCATGACTTCATCCATAAAGTCGCTGGAGTTCCTCTTGTAGGATAGAGCCATCTGAATGGCATCTTTAAACACCTGAGGAACACAGTGATAAAATCTAAATTGTGAAACACATTAGATAGAAATTTAAAGGTAGACTTATTACTAAGTTTAAGCTAGTCTGGCACTGGTTTGGAAATTATATAAACACAAATGTGAGTCAAAGTAGACATTGGAATATACACTTACCCGGCCACTTTATTAGATACTCATGTCCAACTGCTCATTAACGCAAATTTCTTATTAGCCAATCACATGGCAGCAACTTAATGCATTTAGGCATGTAGACATGGGCTGCGTCCGAAACCGCCTACTACTCAGTAGGTACTGCATTTGAATTTAAACGTACTACTCGGCCGTTAGAAAAGTACGTTCTATACAGTATGAATGTAAGAAGTATGAATGGAATTCGGACGTACTACATCCGCCATTTTGTCATGGTCACGTGACCTACCTGCGTCAGTTGCGTCGATTTACTTCCATTCATGAATTCTCTCGCGGAGCATCATGGGATAGCGCAGCGTGCATGGGATGCGCACTTCAGAATCTCGCCGGAAGTAGTAGGTCATCCGGGTACTTCTCGCATACTGATTTTCGAATTCTATGAATTCAGACATACTACTTGGCTCGCATACTGATTTTAGCGTACTGTATAGTATGGAAGTATGCGGTTTCGGACGCAGCCATGGTCAAGGCGGATGGACTACAGCAGAAGACCACAGCGGGTGCCACTCCTGTCAGCTAAGAACAGGAAACTGAGGCTACAATTCGCACAGGCTCACCAAAATTGGACAATAGAAGATTAAAAAAACGTTGCCTGGTCTGATGAGTCTCGATTTCTGTTGCGACATTCGGATGGTATGGTCAGAATTTGACGTCAACAACATGAAAACATGGATCCATCCTGCCTTGTATAAACGGTTCAGGCTGGTGGTGGTGGTGGTGGTGTAATGGTGCGGGGGATATTTTCTTGAGACACTTTGAGCCCGTTAGTACCAATTGAGCATTGTGTCAACGCCACAGCCTACCCGAGTATTGTTGCTGACCATGTCCATCCCTTTATGACCACAGTGTGCCTATCTTCTGATGGCTACTTCCAGCAGGATAAAGTGCCATGTCATAAAGCATGAATCATCCCAGACTGGTTTCTTGAACATGACAATGAGTTTACTGTACTCAAATGGCCTCCACAGTCACCAAATCTCAATCCAATAGAGCACCTTTGGGATGTGGTAGAACGGGAGATTCGCATCATGAGTGTGCAGTTGACAAATTAGCAGCAACTGCATGATGCCATAATGTCAATATGGACCAAAGTCTCTGAGGAATATTTCCAGTGCCTTGTTGAATCTATGCCACAAAGGATTAAGGCAGTTCTAAAGGCAAAAGGGGGTTCAACCCAGTACTAGTACGGTGTACCTAATAAAGTGGCCAGTGAGTGTATTTATAAAGGCTGGGTTGCCTGCATTTTTATTTTATTTTATTTTTTGTAATAAAAATGAATGATTTATGAGCTTATAAATCTGCTGTCTACAAAAAAAAAAGAAGCAAAAGAGAAATTGCCCTGTTATTTTCTGTCAAATAATAAGGTTTAACATCTGAAAGCTAAGGGGGAAAGAAACTAGCATAAAAATGTAGTACAATTTTTATTGTGTAATAATAATAGTAATTAGAATATTTATTTTGTATTAGTATTACTTTTTTAGTAATTACTTTTTAGATTTATTTTTAGAATCTGATGCATAATAATTCAGTAAAATTATTACTCTTTGAGTTCAATAGTATTAAAGTAATAAATAATAATAGAAATTACAACGATGTTAGACCCTATATACATTTACTTTTTTTAAAAATCATGTCTCTATAAATGTAATGTAATGTCAAATGTAATGTAATTTGTAAAGTTGCTTTAGATCGATAATTATTGTGAAAAGCACTATACAAATAAACTTGAATTAAATAAATGTACACAAACACTACTGATAAAACATCTGCTATTCTTTCTGACAGCTTATAATTTACTTTCACACTAAAAACAAAACTAAACAGTATAATATTGAAAACTGCCGATATGTGATGATGTAAACTGAAAAAAAGATGAGGAGACGAGGAAAAATAGGACACGTATATACAGTTGAAGTCAGAATTATTAGCCCCCTGAATTATTCGCCCCCTGTTTATTTTTTTCCCCAATTTCTGTTTAACGGAGAGAAGATTTTCTCAACACATTTCTAAACATAATAGTTTTAATAACTTATTTCTTATACCTGATTTATTTTATCTTTGTCATGATGACAGTAAATAATATTTTACTAGATATTTTTCAAGACACTTCTATACAGCTTAAAGTGACATTTAAAGGCTTAATCGGGTTAATTAGGTTAACTAGGCAGGTTAGGGTAATTAGGCAAGTTATTGTATAACGATGGGTTGTTCTGTAGACTATCGGAAAAAGTATATCTTAAAGGGGCTAATAATTTTGACCTTAAAATGGTTTTTAAAAAATTAAAAACTGCTTTTATTCTAGCCGAAATAAAACAAATAAGACTTTCTTGAGAAGAAAAAACATTATCAGACATACTGTGAAAATTACCCTGCTCTGTTAAACATCATTTGGAAAATATTTTAAAAAGAAAAAAAAAAATTCAAAAGGTGGCTAATAATTCTGACTTCAGCTGTATGGACAATACGGATATTAATACAAACGTTCTGAATGCTACTGAATATGTTTACATAAAGGTAAATTTTATATGATAATATATAGCAAAACTATATTCACAAGTCTGATTTGAATTAATCAAACTTTTCATCAATTATTAAATTGAGCATTTTTAAGGCATTATTTTTCCTATTGTTCATCCTCACCTTCACCACATTGGTTCCATCAGCAGCAGATACAAAGTAGAAAGGCAGGCCTTGTTTCTTAGCGAAGTTGAAGCTCTTCTGCGTGACCTTCATGTCAGCTTTAAAACACATGAAGAAGAAAAGATAAGAGACATGCAAACCACAATGCTCGTATCTGTAATCTCGCATATAAAGCACGTTTACCATCAATCTTATTGGCCACTACCAGACACGGAATCTCAGGACGGTACTCGCGCAGCTCTTTATACCAGACAGGGAGATTCTTATATGTGATTTTCCTCTGCACATCAAACACCTGTTGAAAAAGCATAATACATGAGTTCTGATAGCTTTTTTGTTTTTTTAGGAAAATCATTCATTGTAAATAGTTTAATCAAACAGTTTTGTGTAAAAAAAAAAAAAAAAAAAAAAAAAAAAAAAAAAAGAAAGAAAAAAGCTGCTAAATTCTCTCCAGCAATCTTCATTTTGACTCAATAACATAGTGTAGTGTGCAGGTGTGTTTCGTTAGTGGCAATTAATTAGCAACACAAATTAATCATACAGATAATTAGACAACCAATAATTACATTTTATACATTTTAATAATTTTCTTAATTACACCAAATTACATTTTTAGATAACAAAATTAAGTCATGGTCTATAAAGTCTAAATAAATAAATAAAATCACCCTAACTGAATTAAAATTATCTGGAGTGTTATTTGATAACATTCAATAAAAAAAAAAAATGAAAGCTAATAATAAACAATTGCCAACAAATGGACTCAAATGTAACTATTATACAAGGAAAAATAAACAATAAAAATAAAGTCTTTTATTACATTAAAAACACCAAAATGGAAAACAAATAATACTAAAACACTAACATCTGAGTGGTTTCTCTTACCATGACACAAGCATGAGATTTATGGTAGTACGACGGGTGCATGCTTCGAAAACGCTCCTGTCCTGCAGTATCCCAGAAATCTGAGATGCAGATAGACAGCGCAGCTTTTAACTTATTATGTACTCAAAACCTGAACGCTAAACATTGCAATACAGCTACACAATTGTACAATCTACCAACTACTCACCAACTAGTATAGTTTGTCCATTGATGGTGGTGGTGTATTTGTACAGAGTCAAAGCGTAAGTGGAGAGTTGCTGAGGCCGACTGATACATTCAGTTAAGATTCTGTCAACGTACAGAACTACATTTATACATATTTGTGTGTGTGTGTGTGTGTGTGTGTGTGTGTGTGTGTGTGTGTGTGTGTGTGTGTGTGTGTGTGTGTGTGTGTGAGTGTGTGTGTGTGTGTGTGTGTGAGTGTGTGAGTGTGTGTGTGTGTGTGTGTGTGTGTGTGTGTGTGTGTGTGTGTGTGTGTGTGTGTGTGTGTGTGTGTGTGTGTGTGTGTGTGTAACATTTTTTATTCTGTACAATACTGATAACATTTCGTCAACATTGTAATAAAAATCTAATAATGTAAAGCATTTTGCGTAACTTTGTAGATGGTAAGAAATCTACATTTTGTGGAAAAAAAGACTCATTTTCAAACACAACAAATAAAAATATTTGTAATTCTGAACAATAGTAATTTTCTGGAAAAATAATAATCAGTAATACATGCTCTAGATCAGGGGTTCTCAACCTTTTTCACTTCGAGGCCCACTTCTTTCTCCGATCGATTTTTGAGGGCCTCTGACATTTTCTCTAAAATGTTTGTATGAAATGCTCATTTAAACCTTTATCTATTAACATTTATTTATATATATATATATATATATATATATATATATATATATATATATATATATATATATATATATATATATATATATATATCTGACCAAATTGCACTGTAGGTGGCCAGAACGAGTCTTCGACTTGTGTGTATTCCTACTGTGAAATTACCATATCAAACGTGACGTGCTAACATGGATGCAGTTCACTAGAGTGAATCTGATTAATGGTAGCTTCACATCTAACTATCAGGCACCTGTAGAGTTTATGGTTTCGAGTAAAACATATACAAATAAAATGGACCAGGTGCTTTTTAAAACTAATGACGGTGAATGAAAGTCAAACCGGTGAGCCGTCTGACAAAAAAGTGCCCTTCTGAATCAAATCAGCAGAATGCCCTTCTGGATCTTTCACTTACTTTGAAGACACTACTGAGTACGCTTACATAGACATCTGTAATCTAGTTATTTGCCTTAATAGACAATAATATAATTAAGGTGTTTATGTGAAGTGCTTTCATGTAAGAGTTTCCTGTAATTTTGGGTGACTTTAACTGCAGTTCGGCAGTTTCACCTTCACTTATGAACATTTCATTCATGCCCCTGTGACAAACTGGGGTATTAGATGCAAATAAGGAGTAAGGACTGGTGAGAGTGTTATGGAATTTAATATCGCACGCCAAATCTTCTGCATTTCGCGGGTGTGTGTGTGTGGCCCTTTACTGACAGCCGCGTGTGTGGATCTTGTCAGAAAATATGGCGAAAAGTCCTACATGACGGTATAGTTTGATTGTGGTGTTTACTTCAATAATGCCACTATATCTGCATACTCCACGTCTTAATTCCATTTCTGTTTAGTTCAATTATGACTTCAGTCAGATTAAGGTAATTAAAAATCACTGTTTGGAGCTTATGTAGTCCTACAGTTCAAAATTCATGTTTAACTGAATAAACAGTTAGTAAACGCAAGTATATCTTATTGAACATAATTTATTTTCATCACCAATTATCATAGTAGAACAGTTTCTCAAGCAGTTTGTGATGCATTTTGATGTCATTATTTTGGTAGCACACATATTCTGAATGCCTTCGGTAGAATTCAAATGAGCCATTTTAATCTAGATATATATATATATATATATATATATATATATATATATATATATATATATATATATATATATATATATATATATATTATATATATTTTAACTAGGAGATTGCAAAAGACCAGTTTCTGCTTCAAACTGGACTGACTGAATATCTACTATTAAATATCTGCTAGTTAAAGATATACAGACAAATGTAAAATACGACCTAAATCAAATTTATTTATATATAATTGTCCTTGTTTTTTATTGTACTTGATGTCATCTATTGTTATGGTTAATATGACAATAAAAAAGCAAATGACAAACTGCAAGCTTTTATGTTTATATCAGTTTTATATTTATATTTTTTAACGCGAATTTTGTCACTGTTTTGTAAGACACTAACTTAGCTAACAGAGGTAAAGTTGGTTTTATATTCGGATATTCAGACATTCTCCTTAATATTATAATTTCAGAAAAGTATTCTTTGCAAATTCTAAATAAGGAAATCATATTAGCAGCCAATGACTATCAAAGTACAACATTGTTTACAGTCAATTAGATAGTGTTGGTGTTGTTTTGAAGTCATACTTGCATGCTAATACCGATCGAATATTCAAAGTAACATGGTAAACAAAATATAGACTTCTAAATGAGCGAATGTGCGAATATAAAACCAACTTTACCTCTATACTTAGCTAACAGATATCATTGAAACTAACAGACTGAAACTAACATCTAAAAAGTTTGTTTTAATTTCACACGACCTTTAAATCTGCTTTTTACGTTTTTACAGCATAATATGCTGTGTTTTGTCAAAAAAATTTAATAAATAAATAACAACGACAAAGGATACTATCCATCCATGAGGAATCGCTCCATAAGCCTGCAAATAAATGATCAAAGAAGGTATTCAACAAAACATAGAAGAAGATTGATAGAAATTAACAGTTTAGCAGAACATAAAGCATACTTGGACTTCCCCACAGCGCTGTCCCCGAGGCAGATGATCTTCACTTGCTCATCAGAGTCATATTTGTCCAGGTCCAGGTCAGAATTGCCTCCAGCGTCCATGGCGAGAGTGCCGAGCCGCGGCAGCAGGAGTTTAACACTGAGCCTCTTACAGACGCGGGATTACTGCAGATAACAGCCGATCGGAGAGCTCCGACACCCGCTGCTTCACTCCATCACACACTCTCCAGCTCCCCGCGCACCATTTACTTCATATTCACGAGCGACAATGACAGATACAAACAGCGAATGTTATATTCCCTGATATAAACCGACGGTAGCTAGCCTGCTGGCTAATTAGCAGATTAGCGCGTTTGTTACTCGAGCTTTATTACCAACTGCGTTAAATCCGTATTTACGGCAGAATATTGTCTAGCAGTCTTCCCTAGATGTGTTAAGAGCACGTTGTTAGTTGTTCGCATTAATCGCTGAATTGTGGATGACAAAGCATCGCAATCTTGAGCTGAAAAATCTGAATCTGCTCTCAGAAAATCCTCTGTGAACATGCACGACAACAACACGTCTCTAAGCAACGCCAGGACCCGTGAAGGCGCCAACGATCAGGCTGCCTTTGAAACTGCCTGCTTCTTTTCAGGGTTAAAGGAATATTTCTCCCAAAAATGAAAGTTACCTATCGTTTATTCTTCTTCATGTGGTTTTAAACCTTTATTAGTTTCTTCTGTTGAACACAAAGTTATTTTAAAAAATGTTGGTTGCTGGTACCATCATCTTCCGAAGTACAGAAAAAAATACTAGGAAGTCAATGGGGTATATGCACACAGACTTTTAATTTCAGTCAGCCAGCTCCAGGGCTTCCGGTGAATTGTCATCCCATACAAAACTGCTGCTTTTAAAATCCGCATTCTTTAAAAAACAGTGATCATCACTGCCTGGAGATACGATACAAAGTGGGTATCAGCAGGGCTTAATTTGTGCCGAAACACACTGGATCCGGATCCGTCACCTCTGAAATCTGATCTGGCACCTCAATTTACCGATCCCCATCATCAACCGCCCCGTCCGCTGTTCACTTTCACTTTTTTCCGCGACTCCCCAACTCTTCACTTTAGTCCGCCATACACCTCAAAACCTCCCTCCCCGCTCTACACTTTCGTGCGCGACACCTCTCCATCCTTGGGTAACATGCCGGATCCGTTACCCCAATCTGTTCCGGGACCTCGCAATTCACAAATTAAGCACTGGGTATCAGACCATAGATATTTACATTACAGTAGATGTCACCTACGCTGTTATTACCTATTGGAAGGAATGCGTCAATAGAGCCGCCATTTTAGTACAGGGTAGCGCTCCTTTGAAATGAATGCGGGACCAAGGTGCAGTGGAGGACTGGCCATCTAGAGCCAGAGATAAACCTATATGTACATATATCTATGATCGGGAGTTTTCCCGGTGGTCAGTATGCAAAAATATTTTTATACTGTATTATGAAAATTATAATCACTTTTCTACATTGATTTGTAAGTGCCCGCATGGGCATTGCCGACAAAGAGCGTGTGTTTGTGTGCATGGAAATGTATTATCCTCCCTCTCTGTTAAATTTGATTTAATCCTTGTCCTGAAACACACCCATAGTCGGCCCTCCTTATAAGCGGCTGCTTGGGGCCCCGCCGCCACTAGGGGGCCCCCTCAACCCACTGTTGGTGCAAGCCGCTTCCTTGCTAAAATCTTTTTTATTAGCATTTTACAAATTATCTTTATTGACAGTGCTTTAGTGCTTAAATTTTTATACATTTTCACTGAAAAAAATCATACCTTTTATTAAAGTTAAAATTGTTTTCGTGTAAAAGTCATGTGATCGCAGCATCTCTCATATGCGTTCTGCGTTTCGAGTTTCTTCTTCCAAGGTAACCTGCAAGACCGACCGGTCGCCACAAAAACGCCAGCCCGTGCACGGACACAGCCATGGCCTTTGCTTCATTGTCTGCCTTTTTATACCTGATTTATTTTGGAAATTGGACCGCGAAAATTCAGACGTGGAAAATGACGACGAGAAGAGACAAGCTTTTTATTTTATTTTTGTCCTGGTTTTACAGAGCCGTTTTTAGTCTAAATCAAATTTTACTGAAGTGTCTTTCACTGACATATTTTGCACACTGGTAATACTTTTTCCCGAGACTTGTTTAGAAAAGTGTTTCCTAATTGAATTAATCATAGTTTAATATAAGCTCAAATGTAAGGAACAGGGAAGGAGACTGAAGAAATAATAAAATTTGGGTATTAACATTAACCCAGTATTTGTTGCTTTCCTTTCTCTCTGTTTTTTAATATGAATATTTTTCATATTTACTTTATATTATTTGCTTATTGATTTTCTTATTTATTAATCAATCTTTGCATTAATGTTATTTGTTTTGTTGTTGTTGTTGTTGTTGTTTTTAGTTTAAATGAGTTAAGAATGTATATTTTATTTTTAAGTACTTTTGGCTAATTATTGTTCAGTGTCGTTTTATTGCAGGGATTTTACTTTTGAAATTTATTAAAACAAAAAACTCAACATGGAATCTTTTATAAAATCTTCATTTTATGTGTGCTAAATTAATAAAATATGTTTTAAACACTCTAGAAGGATGCAAAGTATGAGTCACTGTTCCCTTTATTAAAGATAGTTTAATTCTTCATTTTTGAAGCATCGATGGATTTGCTATTCAGTGTTTGGACTCTCAGTAGTGATTATTAACCCACACTGAACTGAGCTAAACTGAACTGAACTTAATCTCTGAAAACTGAACTGACTCTGAAAACTTAACTGACTCTGTTTTAATTCGCTATAATCTTCCATGTGAAGCTGCTTTGACACAATCTACATTGTATAAGCGCCATACAAATAAAGATGAATTGAATTGAATTGAATTGAATTGAAGCTGCTAGTTGACAAAAACAGTGCTGTTTTAAAATGTCCATGTCATTCAGAGAGTTATTGAGTGGAAGAAATCAGGCTTTACTTTTCTGTTTCATTGATTGCATTTAATAAGCAATAAAATCATTGTGTGGCGGTTTTCAATGGCAGTACTCCACTATTTAGAGCAAGGTAGGGCCCCAAAATTATTCTGCTTACGGCCCCCAAATGTACAGGGCCGGCCCTGAACACACCCCCTCTCCTGCTTTCACTTCTCATACTAACGAAGGGAGTGATTAGTTTGTGAATGAATCCCCATAATGAACGACTCGTATGAACCATTGATATCCTTGCATCTCAATGTGCATATCCACCTTTCTGACCTAAATGGTATATATTCAATAATTTAGGATGGACAGTGTGCACATTGAGGCGCAGGCACTGTTATGTTAGCAGGCACCCTTATAAGTTACTTAACTAGCCGTTACGTCACTTAGCCAACAATAATACAAGTTTCTGGCATCAGCGTCTTGTGGTCATATTTCATTTATATTGTTTGCTGATTTTATTCAACAAAACTAGCATGAACCTAGAATTTAATGCAAGTTGGTGCTCCTTTGCCTCACGGTCAGTGCAGTAGGTGACTGTATTATCATCAATAATATTACTTGTTTAGTAACATACAAAATTGTAAAAAAAAAAAATAATGAAATCTTACCTATGAAATGTTCTGCCTTTATGCTTTGTTTTCTTTGTTTGCTCATTACTACACACAGCGCAGAAGTCTAGCATCTTCAGATTGGCTTTACTCTTGACTAGTGCGGTTGAAAGACTTTTGTCCTGGGAGCACTGTACAAATGTGGCGGCGGAATTGACGCATGTTCATGGTCTGTATGCGATATCTAGTGTATATATATCTATGAATTAGTGCAAGCTACTAGCATAATTCAAAATATCTGCTTTTCTATTCCACAGAAGAAATAAACTACGTTTTAAACTAGTGAAGGGTGTGTAAATTATCGCAATTATTTTTATTATTATCTATTGGTGAACTATTTTAGGTGACCTTTTTGGGTATTAGCTACTAGTGCTACTATCGTTAATGATAATATTATTTAAAACCTATAGGTTATAAAATATTACATTAGATGAAATCAACATAATCTTATTTTGATGTGACAATCTCTGTGTCTAAATATTATAATTCCGTACTACATAGAAAGTGTGAAAAGTCTGAATTCATAGTATTCATGTGCTCCCAGCTGACAGGAAACATTCTCAGAACATTCCTGAAAAGTTGTGTAAATTTTAGATGTCACATCATTAAAATAAATCTTGTTGAACAGTCGTGTAATGCTGACAGAAAAAACATTTTTAGAACATGTTCTTGGAATGTCTTTAGGACGTTACTTGTTCTGAACATTCTCATAATGTTGATAGGAAACGTTCTTAGAACATTAATGTAACAAGACTGGACTGGAATGTTTTATAAACATTCTAATAATGTTACAGCTAAACAGTAACATTAATCAGCGTGCGAAATATACATTGTTGATCGAGGGGATGTGGGGGAGGGGGGTATTGAGTGGTTCTCAAAATTGTGATATTAAACAGTTTGCATTCCTGCATCTGTTAATGGAAGACTATGAAAGACTGCACATATTATTTATTTTACTGTTTAACTTCCATGTGCAAGCAAGCATATAATAAAATATAAACTAGGCATAGTTTTACAGACCTATTTAACAAGAAACCTGTTTTGTGAACACTTATGCTGTCTGTTGGTGCTCTAGATTTGCCGGCTTCAAACCAATGAATTAATATTTTTGGCGCAAAACATGCATTCACAGTGCTATGAACTCTTATAGGGGTGGTCAAATGTATATTTAAGTTCTTAAAATTAAGTTAAAATCTAATCTAGGGCATCACAGTGATGCAGTGGGTAGCACAATCACATCACAGCAAGAAGGTCACTGGTTCGAGTCCGGGGCTGGGTCAGTTGGCATTTCTGTTTGGAGTTTGCATGTTCTCCTCGTGTTGGCATGGGTTTCCTCTGGGTGCTCCGGTTTCCCCCACAGTCCAAACACATATAGGTGAATTGAATAAACTAAATTGGCCGTAGTTTATGTGTGTGAATGAGTGTGCATGGATGTTTCCTAGTGATGGGTTGCGGCTGGAAGGGCATCATGTAAAATGATGTGCTGGATAATCATGCGCTGGATAAATTGGCGGTTCATTCCGCTGTGGCGACCCTAGATTAATAAAGGGACTAAGCCGAAAAGAAAATGAATAAAATCTATTCTTTTAATTATTAATATTTTTTAAGATACAAATCAGAGCAAACCATTTCTTACCTATTAAAGAACAGACCCCCCCCCCCCCCCCCCCCCCACACACACACACACACACACACCCCTACACTTTGTTTTGATGTCCTTCAGGGGGTATTAAGCATTAATTAGAAGGGGTCAGACCCCCAGAGGTCAGGTGACCAAAGTTTAATGTCTTGTCAGCGTCTAAGGACAATGTTATTTTGACGTCCAATAATGACGTCAAATTTTGTTGATATTTGGTTGGTTTTAGGTTGTGTTGGAAAGTGACCAAAATCCAACGTCTGATAGACGTCATAGTGGTAATGTCCACACAACGTCAAGGTGTAACATGATTAGTTGCTGATATTTGGTTGATTTTAGGTTGGACATTGGACACTGACGTCAGCCTGACATTGGGGTCTGATGTCAACACGATTTTCATTTTCAAACAAAATCTTACGTCCCCATCACATTGGGGAGCGTTGGGGTACAACGTCAATATGACATCATTTTGACATCCTGTGCCTGCAGGGAACTTATTAAAACAAGTTAAAGCAAAACAAATATTTGTTGTCTTGACATTGTCAAGATAGTTTTTTTACAGTGTGATGACAGGTGAATTGACATATTCATACACACTTTTTAATCGTTCTGACATACACTACAACCAAATATACGTAGCAGCTACAATATTTGACAACTACGTTTTACTAGACAGAATCAATTCAAGCATTTTTTTTTCAACATAATTATTCATCCCTTGCAGTCAACTTTAACCTATTTTTTGACCTTCGTGGAAACAAATAGAAGAAAGAGTACCAAGAATGTTTTCCTTGTGTTTGACAAATTGCCTGTCAGTAATATCAAACACAATAATCTTACCTTTAAAGTGTGAGAAAGCCGTACGTTACAGAATGTCGTCTTGGTCACATTCTTGACTTTGAGAATACACAGTACAGCAAAAATGTTATATACAGATCTGCTTGATGAACAATCTGATAGAATAGTAGTTTCTTCTTTCCCACAGGGTCACTGAGTACATGCACAGGACAGAACAGGATAGATCCAGATTTTAGTGTCCTACATACAAAAACAAGAATGATAGATGTGTCTCACAACATCTGTAAACACAACTCAGCATTTATAGGCCACTTATATTTATATAATGTTAAGCAATAATTTCCTAAATCACTAAAACGAAACAAATTAAAACTATAAGTGTGTGTGTGTGTGTGTGTGTGTAAAACGCTGTAATAAAAATAGAATTATATGATCAAGAAGTCATGACAACACACTCTATATTAATTGTGATTTATTAACCAATAACTAATTTATTCATGATTATAACTTACGTATTTTAATTTACAAGCTGGTTTGTCAGTTGAATGTAAATATTGTTAAATTGTTTAAACTAAACAATTTAAGTCAACCATATATATAGAGTTGAAGTCAGAACTATTAGCCGTCCTGTTTATTTTTTCCCTCAATTTCTGTTTAATGGAGAGCAGACTTTTTCAACACATTTCTAAACATAGTTTTAATAACTCATCTCTAATAACTGATTTATTTTATCTTTGCCATGATGACAGTAAATAATATTTGACTAGATATTTTTCAAGACACTTCTATACAGCTTAAAGTGACATTTAAAGGCTTAACTAGGTTAATTAGGTTAACTAGGCAGGTTAGGGTAATTAGGCACGTTGTATAATGATGGTTTGTTCTGTAGACTATTGGAAAAAATATAGCTTAAAAGGGCTAATAATATTGACCTTAAAATGGTTTTTAAAAAATTAAAAACTGCTTTTTCTAGCCAAAGTAAAACAAATAAGACTTTCTCCAGAAGAAAAAATATTATCAGACATACTGTGAAAATGGGCGACACAGTGGCGCAGTAGGTAGTGCTGTCGCCTCACAGCAAGAAGGTCGCTGGGTCACAGGTTCGAGCCTCGGCTGGGTCAGTTGGCGTTTCTGTGTGGAGTTTGCATGTTCTCCCTGCGTTCGCGTGGGTTTCCTCCGGGTGCTCCGGTTTCCCCCACAGTCCAAAGACATGCGGTACAAGTGAATTGTCTGTAGTGTATGAGTGTGAATGAGTGTGTGTGGATGTTGCGGCTGGAAGGGCATCCGCTGCGTAAAATCATGCTGGATTCATTCCGCTGTGGCGACCCCAGATTAATAAAGGGACTAAGCCGAAAAGAAAATGAATGAATGAATACTGTGAAAATTTCCTTGCTCTGTTAAACATCACTTGGGAAATATTTAAAAAAAGAGAAAAAAAAAGTCAAAGGGCGGCTAATTCTGACATCAACTGTATATAATTAAAACTTACATTCTGATAAGAAAAAGATCATAAATGCTAAATAAATAAATAGAACATTATATAAATATTGTGGGCCATCTTAAAAAAATAACAGATTTACAGAAAAGACAGAAAGTGACAAAGTAAATATTCCTATATCATGATAAACCAGGTTTACTAACTTGCAGAAATCATATTTGCATACTAATTATCATATATAACTGTGTATGAGGGTGACACAGTGGTGCAATGGGTAATTTTCTGTGTGGAGTTTGCATGTTCTCCCCGTGTTGGCGTGAGTTTTCTCTGGGTGCTCCGGTTTCCCCCAAAGAGATGTGGTACAGGTAAATTGAATAAGCTAAATTGTCCGTAGTGTATGTGTGTGAATGCATGAGCAAATGGGTGTTTCCTAGTGCTGGGTTGCAGCTGGAAGGGCATCCGCTGTGTAAAACATAGGCTGGATAAGTTGGCGGTTTATTCTGCTGTGGCGACCCCAGATTAATAAAGGGACTAAGCCGAAAAGAAAATAAATGAATGAACTGTGTATGAACATAAATATGTAGTGTTTTTGTAGTGTAATGTTTTTGATAGTTTGTATGTAACTTCATTTTTCATACACATATACTCACATTTGTGTGCGTGTGATAAAATGCCATACAAAATTGTTACCAGCACCAAGTTTCAAAAGTCAATTCTACAGTAATTATTATGATATTAATTATTATAATTATTCTAAGTTATTACTGTAAAAAATACTAATAGTTTAAATGTACGTCACTTGTTCTGAACATTCATAATGTTGATAGAAAAATGTTCTTAGAACATTAATAATCTATTCATAATATATTCATTCATTTATTTTATTTTCGGCTTAGTCCCTTTATTAATCAGGGGTCGCCACAGCGGAATGAACCGCTAACTTATTCAGCATATATATAACAAATGCCCTTCCAGCCACAACCCAACACTGGGAAACACCCATACACTCCCGCATTCACACACATATGCTACAGCCAATTTAGTTTATTCAATTCGCCTATAGCGCATGTCTTTGGACTGTGGGGGAAACCGGAGCACCCGGAGGAAACCCACACCAACATGGGAAGAACATGCAAACTCCACATAGAAATGCCAACTGACCCAGCAGAGGCTCGAACCAGCGACCTTCTTGCTGTAAGGCAATCGTGCTACCCACTGCACCAGCATGACGCCCCCATTAAAAATGTATTAATTATTATAATTAATCCACTCTAAGTTCATTCATTCATTTTCTTTTCGGCTTAGTCCTTTTATTTCCACTCAGTTATTACTGTAAAAATACTAATAAATAGTTTCAAATTTACTTAACTTTTATAGCACATTTTAAACAGCCACAAGAATGACCAAAGTGCTTTACAGCATAATAAAAACAAGTGATGGAAAAAAGAGATAAATAAAAAAAACAGAATAAAAAACAGAAACACAGAAAAGACATGAAAACACCCAAAATAAAATTCCTGAAAAAAAAGTCAATAAACTCAAACTCAATAAACAACAGAGGTTTTTGGTGAAGCTCAAGTCTTTGCACTGAAAGTAAAGAGGATTCATTAGATTAACTAAATTTTTTTGCAAACAGTTCATGTGGGAGGCGACATGGTGGCTCAGTGGTTAGCACTGTCGCCTCACAGCAAGAAGGTCGCTGGTTTGAGTCCTGGCTGGGCCAGTTGGTATTTCTGTGTGGAGTTTGCATGTTCTCCCCATGTTGGCGTGGGTTCCTCCGGGTGCTCCGGTTTCCCCGTCAGTCCAAAGACATGCGCTATAGGTGAATTGGGTAAACTAAATTAGCCGTAGAGTGAATGAGTGTATAGATGTTTCCCAGTACTGGGTTGCTGTGTAAAACATATGCTGGATAAGTTGGCGGCTCATTCTGTTGTGGCGACCCCTGATAAGGGACTAAGCCGAAGAAAAATGAAATGAAGAGTTTATATGGGCTGAATTTAAACAAACTAAATTTAGTAATTGTAGTAACAATAGTAACTTAATTGGTTTAATTCAGCCTATACAGTTTGGAACCACTTATCTTAAAAAAATGAGCAAATCCAATGAATAATTTTTTCAGTGTTGTGTAATCCAAAATGCTTAAAAGACACATTTAGCGGCATATTTTAAAACATATTTAAAGTTTGGGTTTAGTGATAGGGGTAGGGTTAGGCCATATACACTACTGGTCAAAAGTTTGGGGTGAGTTTTTTTTAATGAATTTTTTTTATTTTGTGAATTTAAACAACCAAATTAAGTTTAATATAGAATAGTTTATATAGTTTTCAACCACTTAAAAATGTAGTAAATATAATTAATCATTTTTTTCCCGTGTATTATATATTGTAAAAACACTTATATGGCCTAACCCTGCCACTAAACCCAAACCTCACATTTTTAAATATGCCAGGGTTTGTTTGTTTTTTTAAGAAAATGATTCTGTTCATCAAGGCAGCATTTATTAAACGTAAAAAAATATTTATATTTATTACAATTTTAATAAACTGCTTTCTTATTATATGTAGTTTCAAATAAAATGATTACTCCAGTCATTATTGCTTTTATTATTATTAACATTAATAATTAATAATAATAACAATAATAATAACAACAACAAGAAGAAGAAGAATATTAATAATAGTAATGATAATAATAATAATAATAATTAATATTAGAGTGTTTACTGAAGGATCATGTGACTAATGACTTGAGTAATTAAGCTGAAACTTTAACATTAAAATCACTGGAATAAATGATTAAATTAAATTATAAGCTACTTTTGAACTGTTATTTCATATTGCAATAAAATTTCACTATTTTACAATTTGGTACTTTAATTTTGATTAAATAAATGCAGCCTTGGTGAGCAGGAGAAGCTTATTTAACATTTAAAAATCCTACTGACCCCAAAGTTTTGACCAGTAGTGTAAGTGTTTTTATAATACACTGAAAAAAAAAAGATTCATTGGATTTAGGCCTAATAAATTATTTTAAAGTGAATTTAAACAATCAAATTAGGTTGAATATAGTATACTTTATATTGAATATAGTTTGCAACCCCTTAAAAATGTAGTAAATACAATGGATAATTTTTTTATCAGAGTATTATATACTGTAAAAAACACTTATATGGCCTAATCCTACCACTAAAGCTAAACCTCACAGGCACCATTTTAAATATGTTTTTTTAAATGTGCCATTAAATATGTCTAAGCATTTTAAATGATGAGGACACAACACTGAAGAAATGATTCACTGGATTTACCCTTCTTTTTGTTTTTTTAAGGTAACTGGTAACATTTTTTTTCAGTGCATGCTCTTGTAAGCTCCACCCTCTATCTGCAGGCATGAGGGATGTAAACACAGCTGACAGAAACTCCTCAGCTCACTGACAGCTGGACCAGACACACACTAAACACAGAGAGGAGGAAGAGCTGTGAGAATGGCTGACCGCAGACAGTCAATCACAGAGGAGGATTTCTACTGCCCCATCTGCTGCGACATCTTCAGGGATCCCGTCCTGCTCCCCTGCTCCCACAGCACCTGCAACATCTGCATCAAGACCTTCTGGAACCGGCGAGGCTCTCGGGAGTGTCCTATATGCAGAGCGGTATCCCCCAGCCCCAATCCCCCCATAAACATCACGCTGAGGAACATGTGTGAGCTGATGAGGGAAGAGGTGCCTCAGGAGCCGCCGCAGGACAGTGTGGGTTTCTGCAGTCTGCATGGAGAAACACTGGATTTCTTCTGCACTCAGGACCAGGAGATGATTTGTGGGAAATGCAGAAACGCTAAAGTGCACAAGAACCACCGCATCCGTTCTGCAGCAGACACTTCACAGGACATTAGGGTGAGTAACAGCTCAGATATACACATTTAAAGGGTCAGTTCACTAAAAAATGAGCATGTACTCTACTTCCAAGGGTGGTTTTAAACTTTTATGAGTTTCTTTCTACTGTTGAACACGAAAGAAGATGTTTTTAGGAAAGCTGAAAACCTGCAAACATTGACAAAGATACTATGAAAGTCAGTGGTTTGCAACATTTTTCAAAATATCTTCTTAGGGTGAGAAAACATCTCAAACACCTTTAAAGGGATAGTTCACTAAAAAAATGAACACATTCTCTCCCTGAAGTGGTTCTAAACTTTTAGGAGTTTCTTTATTATGTCAAACACAAAAGAAGATATTTTGAAAAATGTTGGAAACCTGTAACCACTGACTTCCATAGTAAGAAAAACATATACTTTGAAAGTCAATAGTTACCGGTTTCCAACATTTGTTTTAAATGTCTTCTTAGGGTGAGAAAACAGCTCAAATATACACTTTTAAAGGGATAGTTCACTAAAAAATTAACTTTCACTCTTTACTCTCTCTCTCTCTCTCTCTCTCTCTCTCTCTCTCTCTCTCTCTCTCTCTCTCTCTCTCTCTCTCAAGTGATTTTAAACAAAAAAAAGAAGAAAAAAATACTCACTATTTATTCACCCTCAAGTGTTTCTAAACTTTTATGAGTTTCTTTATTATGTCGAACACAAAAGAAGATATTTTTAAAAAAGTTGGAAACCTGTAACCACTGACTTCCATAGTAGGAAAAACAAATACCTTGGAGGTCAATGGTTACCCGTTTCCAACATTTTTCAAAATATCTTCTCAGTGTAAGAAAACAGCTCAAATATACACCCTTTACTAAAAGAAAATGAACATTCACCTTTTACTCTCTCAAGTTGTTGGAGTTTCTTTCTACTGTTGAACACAAAAGATGTTTTGAAGAATGCTGAAAACCTGCAAAAATTGATTTCCATAAAACAGATACTATGGAAGTCGTTTCCAACATTTTAAAAAAAATCTTCTTAGGGTGAGAAAACAGCTCAAATATACAACTTTAAAGGGATAGTTCACTAAAAAATGGGGGGGGGGGTACTATTTATTCACCCTCAAGTGGTTCTAAACTTATATAAGTTTCTTTATTTTGTTGAACACAACAGAAGATATTTTGAAAAATGTTGCACACCTGTAATCGTTGACTTCCATTGTAGGAAAAACAATTCTATGGAGGTCAGTGGTTATGGGGTTCCAACATTTTTCAAAATATCTTCTTTTGTGTTCAACAGAAGAAAGAAACTCAAACAAGTTTGAAAAAGGCTGCGTAATTGATGAAGGAATTTCATTTTTGGGTGAACTATCCAACAGTTGCGTAAAAAAGTATTTAAACTGAATTGAAAAAATGAACCCAATGTTATGTTCGTCCAAATTTGACCCAATGTACGTTTAAATGTAAATGTAACGATGGATTAAAACAACTCAGCAGTGTGTTTGTTATTTACACCTGAAAATTTTACTGAGGAATATGTGGGCAGCACGATGGCGCAATGGGAAGCACAATCGCCTCACAGCAAGAAGGTTGCTGGTTCGAGCCCCGGCTGGGTCAGTTGGCATTTCTGTGTGGAGTTTTAGCGTGGGTTTCTTCCGGGTGCTCCGGTTTTCCCCCACAGTCCAAAAACATGTGGTACAGGTGAATTGGGTAGGCTAAATTGTCCGTAGTGTATGTGTGTGAATGAGAGTGTATGGATTTTTCCCAGTGATGGGTTGCAGCTGGAAGGGCATCCGCTGTGTAAAACATATGCTGGATAAGTTGTTGGTTCATTCCGCTGTGGTGACCCCGGATTAATAAATGGACTAAGCCGAAAAGAAAATGAATGAATGAATGAGGAATATGTTAGTACATAATTTGCCTGATTGCATCCCTTTTATTTAACAAAAAAATGTTTAAAAAAAAAATCTGATTTTCAGCACAATTTTATGAATTATGGAAATTATGACTCCCAATATCCACTTTGTGAAATCCCTTTCACTAATGTGTTAAAAAAGAAACATTCCAATGTTTTTGCTAGAAATGTTTACAAATGTGTGCATATTCAAGGAATGACTACCTTATCTGCATATTTAAACAAACCATTGTAGTAAAAAATGCAGTAGAAAAAACTTTTTTTTAAGTTATGTGAACTATAACCCACTTTCCATTCTGGGTCAATCTCAGTGATTGTGGGTGTTTTTTTGTTTTTTGTTTTTTGTTTTTTTACAGGGTCAATGCACATGTATAAACATTACTGTAAAATGTGCCAGAATTAGCCAAGAATGGCTATTTTTCATCTGTAGACCCCTTACAGAATGTTAAAAAGTCACACCTAAAATAGAAGCACAGCATAATAACATAGAGTACACTATCATATATAAAATACAATTAAAAAAAGCAAAAAAAAAAAAAAAAAACAGATTGATGGCAGCAGAAAAGGACAAAAAAGCCAAAGACAAACAGTACAAATAAGTGTCAAGAATACAGTACTAATGCTGACAATACTGATTTGTCAATAACCAATTTTTAACATGAAACTGAAAAGAACGAAAAGTATGTGATCTTCTTATTGTTGGTGGGATGGTGTTCCACTCCTTAGCAGCTTTCACTGAAAATACAGACCGACTGAATTTACTTTTTTTGAGAGGAATCATACAGTCCCCACTTTCACCACCTCTAGTAGTTCGGTGAGCAGTCGATCTAACTTTCACAAACTGATTTAGTGGTGAAGTCGGGTTATGTAGGGTCTTAAACATTAAACAAATATGTACATGTTTAATTAAATTTTCCCAACTAAGCAGGTTATGTTTCTTTAATATTAAATCATGGTGAAATTGAACTGATTTCTTATCAAGGGTTTTTAAAGATTGTTTGTATAATAATTCAAGTGTTAATGTAAAGTTAAGTTAAGTTATGTTAAAGTAAACTGAAAACTAATTAAAAAAATAAATACATTTAAAACAAACTTATAAATAAAGCTGAAATAAAATATTACTTGACAAAAAATTTTTTGTTAAAGTGCTAAAATAAATAAATAAACCCACATTATTATAAAAAAAAAATAATACTTTTATACTCTGTGTTCATATTTTTTTGCTAGAAATGTTTCCAAATCTCATTTACATATTAAAAACATTGTAGTAAAAATGGTTGGTAGGGTAAAAATGGTAAAACTAATCTACACACACACACATAGAAGAAGATATTTTGAAAAATGTTGGAAACCTGTAACCACTGGCTTATAGTAGGAAAAACAAATACCTTGGAGGTCAATGGTCACCGGTTTCCAACATTTTTCAAAATATCTTCTCAGGGTGAGAAAACAACTCACCTTTTACTCTCTCAAGTGATTTCAAACTTGTTGGAGTTTCATTCTACTGTTAAACACAAAAGAAAATGTTTTGAAGAATGCTGAAAACCTGCAAGCATTGACTCCCATAAAACAGATACTATGCAAGTCAATCGTTTCCAACATTTTTCAAAATACCATTTCAGTGTAGGAAAATAGCTCAAATATACACCTTTAAAGGGATAGTTCACTAATAACTATTATATATATTCACTACTGTGTTTATTCACCCTCAAGTGGTTCTAAATTTGTATCAGTTTCTTTGTTTTGTTGAACACAAAAGAATATTCTGACTTTCATAGTAAGAAAAACATATACTTTAAAAGTCAATGGTTACCGTTTTCCAACATTTTTCAAAATATTTTCTCAGGGTGAGAAAACAGCTCATGTATACACTTTTTTTGTTGAACTCTAAACATGTAAATTGAAGTACTAAAATTACTAAAACCAAAACCCAAATATAATAAAGTTATGTCTAAATATAAAGACAATAAATAACAATATTAAAATGAAAAACTCAAGTAAATTAAGTTGCAAAACATACAAAAATAAATCTGAAATAAAATATTACTTTAGGTAGTAAAATTGCACAAAACTACAAATAAATAAATAAAGCTACAAAAAATATAAAAATAAGAATTGTGAATGACTTCATCCAATGTTCAGATTTGTATTATTTTGTAATATGCAAATTTATGCATATTTAATGAATCACTACCTCGTTTGAATATTCAAACAAAACATTGTAGAAACAATTGTAGTATAAAAATGTACTGTTTAATGCACTGTGACCTTTTACCCAGTTTCAATTCTGGGTCAAACTCTCCAGCTTGTGGAATATCACAGTGATTGTGGGTGTCAGATTTAATGGATCAAAAAAAGCGCTGAAATATGAACGATGTCTTGTCAAACTGGTCTCAGCACAGTAAGAGCCCTTGTATGACACACGTTCTCAGACTTGCAAAAACAAAAGTTTCATAGGAACTTGCTGATAAAGTCAAATATTGGCTGGGAAACAACCCGTTTGACATTTGTAAACAAAGCTGGCAAAATCGTCACGTAGGAGATGAACATGGTGATATACTGTCAAAACATTGGAGCATCGCCAGCTGAAACCAAATGTTAGATAGAAACGTTTATGAAACTATTCAAAAATGTTTTTAATGAAATAAAATAAATAAAATAAAATAAAAAATAAACAGCTAACTAAAATTAATCATTAAAGCTGAATTACATACAGCCATACTTAAATTAATTAAAACTAAAACAAATGTAAAATATAAACACATTTAAAACTAAATTATAAATAAAACTAATTAAAATATTACTTGAAAATAAAATATTTACCTTAAAGTACTAAAATTGCTCAAATAAATAAATAAACATTATTTTAAAAAATAATAATTTTAAACTTGACGTGTTCAGATTTTTTTTTGCTAGAAATTTTTACAAATACAGTTTTCAAATGTTCATCCCATTTGCATATTAAAAACATTGTAGTAAAAATTGTAGTACAAAAACGGTTGCAGTTTTTAGTGTATTGTGAACTTTGTGAAAGTTTGTGGGTCAAACTTTGTATTTAAATAAAATAAAATGTAAAAAAGTTCATACATAATACCATAATAAAACTAAAATTGAATTAAAACATACATTGAATTATATGTAAATATAAGAAAACATAAAAATGACAATTAAAACAATGAACAATCATTTTCTTTTCGGCTTAGTCCCTTTATGGGAAAATCCCATATGTTTTACGCAGCGGATGCCCTTCCAGCCCCACATGTCTTTGGACTGTGGGGGAAACCGGAGCACCCAGAGGAAACCCACGCCAACATGGGGAGAACATGCAAACTCCACACAGAAATGCCAACTGACCCAGCCAAGGCTCGAACCAGCGGCCTTCTTGCTGTGAGGTGACAGCACTACCCACTGCGCTACCGTGCCACCCCGAAGCTAAATAAATAAAATAAAATATGTGTTTGGTGAAAAAAATTAAATGAAAAGTATAAATGTTGTGTTGGCTCATAAAAGTGTAAGTTACTTAAACACAAATATTTTAAAGCTATGTATAAACATAAAAAATAAATAAAAAATATTAAAACAACTATAAAATAAATCAAGGAAAGTGACAAAAGATGAAAAAAATTTAAAAACTTTCTTTTTTTTTACGCTGAAGTGCAAAAATTACTAAACAAAGAAATAAATAAAGCTACAAACAAACATATCATTTTTATAAATAAAAAAAAAAAAAGAAGAATTTTAAGCTCAACTTCATCCAGTGTTCAGATATCTTTAGCAAAAAAAAGTTCATAAATGTGTGCAAAAATAAATAAAGGTACAAACAAATACACAATTTCTATAATTATGTATCGAAGAATTATCTTTTAAAATAAAATTACCGAAACATATATTACAGTGAATTCTGAAATTATTAAAATATAGATAATAAATAATATAGTATAGTAAAAATAATATCACTGAAAAAAATTATGTCTGCAAAATTGTTGCAAACAATTTGTGTTGAATTTAAACAAACAAATTAAATTTGGTAATGTTCAACTTCAATTGTTTGTTTAAATTCAGCCCAAATAAATTGTTTACAGCCACTTTAAAAAACTTAATAAATCCAAGGAATGATCTTTGAATCATTTTTTTCAATGCAACTGTTATATACACTCAGAAAAATGACATTTGCTATAGAACAAAGCCAAAATGTCGAGAGAATAAAATGAAAATGTTGCGAGAATAAAGTCAGAGTGATGCGAGATTAAAGTTGTGATATTTCGAGAATAGTTTTTTTGTTGCTAGAACATTGCACATTTAATGAATTACTACCTAAATGTGCTGCTTATTCAAAATACTTATTTAAAATGAGCTGAAACCACACAATTCTTACAGTGTTTTGGGGACAAATTAATCGATTCATGTTAAATCCACTTAAACTTGTAAAAACAATTCAGTCAGCTTAATGAATTTATGTTGGGACAACATGAAGGAATTAAGTTAACTTGTTAGTTTTTTACAAATTTTAGTGGATTGAATATAAAACAATTAAGTTGTTTCAGCTTATTTTACATAGGTCATTTTAAAAAAAAATTGTTTTTTGAGTGTGTATTACTATAAGTATTACAACAAAATGATCCCTTTCTGACTTGTATTCCCTCCAGCAAGAGCTCCAGATGAAGCTGAAGACCTTTCTAGAGAAGCTCAGAGACTATGAGCACTGTAAACAGTGCTGGGATGAAACGGCAGAGTTCATCAAGGTGAGAAACAGCAGAAACATCCTGCATTTACTCACAGTTTCTGCCGTATTGAGCTCTTATTCTGCCCATGTTCTGTGTCCAGAGGCAGAGGCAGCTCACAGAGACCCAAATTAAAGATGTGTTTAAAAAGCTTCACCAGTTTCTGGAAGACGAAGAAGCAGCTCGGATGGCGGCTCTGAGGAGAGAAGAAGAGCAGAAGAATGAGATCATTAAACAGAAGATGCAGGAGATTCAGTCAGGGATGTTTTCTCTCTCACACATTATTGAGTCCATCGAGGAGCAGCTGCAGAGGAATGACTACACTTTTCTCCTGGTGAGGAGCATTTCATTTGATTAATTAAAGTATTGGAAAATATATACAGTTGAAGTCAGCATTATTCGCCCTCCTGTGATTTATTTTTTTAAATATTTGCCAAATGATGTTTAACAGAGCAAGAAATTTTTCACAGTATTTCCTATAATATTTTTTCTTCTTATTTGTTTTATTTCAGCTACAATAAAAGCTGTTTTTAATTTTTTAACAAACATTTATAGGTCATTATTATTAGCCCCCTTAAGCAATATTTTTTTCGGTTGTCTACAGAACAAACCATCATTATACAATGATTTAAAGGATTTGACATTTAAAGGCCTAATTAATTAAGCCTTTAAATGCCACTTTAAGCTGAATACTAGTATCTTGAAAAATAATTAGTAAAACATTATGTACTGTCATCATGGCAAAGATAAAAGAAATCAGTTATTAGAAATGAGTTATTAAAACTAGAGTTCGCACTTAGATATTGCTTGATAATAATAGCAGTTTTGGCATGTTGTTCCGGGAGAGAACCCTGAGCTCGGAGATAATTGAGCCCAAGGCTCCCGCCTGGTCAATGATCATGAAACGGGTACGAGATCAGGTAGTTCTTAAGAGCTCCCCCTGGTAAAGGAGAAAAGAGGGAGATGGGGTGGATGGAGAAGTTTTAGACAGGCTACTTATAATGAGTTTGGATTAATCTGATTGACTTACTAATGATAACAGATAGCTGGCAGCTAGCTCTCTGCAACTCTCACATGGTCGCCCACTGAAGCCCACTGAAGCACTGAAGCTCACATGGTCGCCCACTGAAGCTGCGCCCGGTCAGTACCTGGATGGGAGACCACATGAGAAAGCTAGGTTGCTGCCGGAAGTGGTGTTGGTGAGGCCAGCAGGGGGCGCCCAACCTGCGGTCTGTGTGCATCCTAATGCCCCAGTATAGTGACGGGGACTCTATACTGCTCAGTGAGCGTCGTCTTTCAGATGAGACGTTAAACCGAGGTCCTGACGTCTCATCCGTTAAAAATCCTAGGATGTCCTTCGAAAAAGAGTAGGGGTTTCACCCCGGCATCCTGGCCAAATTTGCCCACTGGCCTCTCCTAACCCTCCCCATATCATAATTGGCTTCGATCAGCTGGAGACCACTCCAACCACTAATCAGCTGGTGTGTGGTATGCGGTCTGGCGTCATCCAGGTGGATGCTGCACACTGGTGGTGGATGAGGAGATTCCCCCCAATGTGTAAAGTGCTTTGAGTGCCCAGAAAAGCGCTATACAAATGTAAGGAATTATTATTATTATTATTATTATTTTTACAGATGAGAGACCAGCTGCGATCAATCATATCACATGCTCCTCTCGAAATTAGTTTGTGAAACTTCACTATGTTTAGAAATGTGTTGAAAAATCTTATTTCCGTTGAACTGAAATTCGGGGGGGAAAATACACAGGGGGGCTAATAATTCTGACTTCAACTGTATATATATATAAAAAAAACATCTTTTTGGGTTCAAGCGAAAACTTTATGTGCGTCTCTTTAAATGCAAATGAGCTGCTCTTTACAGAAGAGAGTGGAGCTTTTAGGGCACTGCTGAAAATGTGCTCTTCTAAAAACACTTCTCAAACTGTTTAAGCATTTTTTCTTCCATTGAGAACAGGAAAAAAAACTCAGCGTGGGGGAAAAACACTAATGTTTTGGTTTTTTCAACAACAACAAAAAAAACCATCTGAGTCCATTTTAAAGTCTTGTCAGTTTAAACTTCTGATATACTTTCTGAGAACGCAAACAAAATGTCTGGTCTAATGTATTAAAAAAATATACAATAAAAGGATCTATTGCTTTTATTGTACAGTATATTTGATCAAATAAATACACTATTGTGAGCACATAAAACCTCCTTCATTCTTTTAAATGCTAGTGTTCAGTTTCTGATCACATAGACTAATCTGTTTGTTTTTATCTGCATTTCTTATTTCTAGAACTACAAGACTACGATTGACAGGTAAGATGATGCTTTTTTTTTCTTTAATATTCGTGGATCTAAATACAAACCCGCATCAAGTACTGACTACTAAATGTTTTTTTTTTCAGGACAAAGTGTTCACTGCAAGATCAGACTGGACCCTCAGGAATGCTCATTAATGTTGCAGAACATGTGGGTAACGTGACGTTCGAAGTGTCAAAGAAACTACAAGACAACATTCAATACAGTGAGTACTGAGCAAATACAAATCGTCTTATCTGTACTATTAAGTGCCCCTATTATTCTTCTCCAGGTTGTACCTTTCGTATATTGTGTAATATAAAATGGCTATTTGTGATTTGTAGCTGATCTTCAAAGTACTGAAGATCAAAGTGACTCCAGTCTTCTTAAATTTGCACAATGCCAGTCTGTGATCTTCATTGGCTGAGAGCAAACTTGCTTGAAACTGGAGCTGAGGCTTGTGTTGTCGACAAATGCATTTTTTGATCTGTAAAATGAAAATCTGTGTTTGCAAATGCTCAGTAAGAGCCGAAATTTAGATTTGGTAATGAGGGTTTGGTTTATAGCAATCACAACAGGTTAGACCAATTAGATAACTAATCAGAGCTGACAGGAGAACTAAAAGCCCACTTGACAATTCTTTGAATTTACTGTATTTATTAAGTATGGTTTTGAGTAAAATATTATGTCCACCAAATATTATTAAAACATTGGTATCATGTTTTCAAAACGCATCAAATTGACATCTAACAATGACATCAAAAGTGATTACAGGACTGTTAAATGTTGTTATTTTGGTTGTCAAAAGGGCATCAATGTGTGGATGTCAAATAGACATAAAGGTTGTGACGTCAAATCGATTCGCATTTTTGGCATGTTTTTTTTTTGACGTCATGCTTGATGTCAATTTGATGTAATTTTGACCACAAGGTGCCTGCTGGGTAAAATGAATTAAGAAACGTCTAAAAACATGCTAGGTTTTTGTTATTTTATGCCAAAACTGATCAGAAAACTGCTAAACAACAACATAGTTATGTTTTTGAGTAAAACATATTGTATTGTTTTATTCTGTAAACTAATTTAGAGCATTTTTATTTACATAATAAATTAAAAAGGTGTCTTTATACTAAATTTTATGTGAAATAAAATGTAAATTAAAATGTAAAAATGTCATCAGACTTTTATATGTAAGATCTCCTGGATATCCCATAACTCATAAATGGAGTAAATGTATATTTAGCTGCTGTATATTATCAGAAAGTTGACATTTAATGTATATAAACCTGTTGCCAAACTGTAAAAAATATCTGCTAATGAACAGTTTTCTTATTTTCTGTTTTCTGTTTATTTATAGTTGTGAATTGCATTATGGGAGCTTGATCTCTGCTGTCGACTTTTGATGTTGAAAATTCAACTTTAAGTTTAACTATTGACATTTTAGTAGTTTGAAATAATATAATGTATAAGAAATAATATACAGTTGAAGTCAGAATTATTAGCCCCTGTTTATTTTTTTCCCCAATTTCTGTTTAACGAAGATCTGTTTTTTTCAACACATTTCTACACATAATAGTTTTAATGACTCTTTTCTAATAACTGATTTATTTTATCTTTGCCATGATGACAGTAAATAATATTTGACTAGATATTTTTTCAAGACGCTACCAAAAACCTAAAGTGACATTTAAAGGCTTAACTAGGTTAATTAGGTTAACTAGGCAGGTTATGGTAATTAGGCAAAATTATTGTTTAATGATGGTTTGTTCTGTAGACAATCAAAAAAGAATAGCTTAAAGGGGCTTATAATTTTGTCCTTAAAATGGATTAAAAAATAAATAAAAACTGCTTTTATTCTAGCCAAAATAAAACAAATAAGACTTTCTGCAGAAGAAAAAAATATTATCAGACATACTGTGAAAATTTTCTTGCTCTGTTAAACATCATTTGGGAAATATTTAAAAAAGAAAAAAAAATTCAAAGGGGGGCTTATAATTCTGACTTCAACTGTATATAGTAAAATAAGTACTGTCAGTTTATTACAAGGGCTTTGTAGCGTAATATACAACAACAACCCAGTCAATATATCACTTTAAACCAGAGATGCCCAAACTAGGGCCCATGGGCCAAAGTTGGCCCATGGACCCTTGATTTGGTCCGCCATCCCATCTGAGAAGAGAAAGAGAATGAAGGGGATGGTTAAGAGACTGTCATTTCTAGTTTAATGTAACATTTTGTTTGTTTGTTGTATTGCTAAGTTAAAATGAAATGATTAAATGAACTGTTACATAAATCAGATTTCTTCTTAAATGTGCATATGTCACCCAACAGATAGTAGACAATGCAAAGACATCAGTGAGCAAATGAAGGCAAAGACAGATTCTACTTGAGTAGAGTATTCAGCATTGAACTCCACTGTGTTTTAAATGTGTTTATGTTTTTATTGCAATAGTTAGAATTTTTTTAAAAAAATACTGCATTAGGTAATACAATTTAAAGTAATGTTTTCTATATATTTTTAACTATTATGAAATAAGTTAGGAAATTACCCAGGTGGCACAGTGGGTAGCTCGTTCGCCTCACAGCAAGAAGGTCGCTGGCTTGAGCCTCGGCTGGGTCAGTTGGCTTTTCTGTGTGGAGTTTGCATGTTCTCCCCGTGTTTACGTGGGTTTCCTCTGGGTGCTCCAGTTTCCCCTACAGTCCAAAGACATGTGATATAGGTGAATTGGGTAGGCTAAATTGTCTGTAGTGTATGTGTGTGAATGGATGTTTCCCAGTGATGGGTTGCAGCTGGAAGGGCATCCGCTGCGTAAAACATATGCTGGATAAGTTGGTGGTTCATTCCGCTGTGGCGACCCCAGATAAATAAAGGGACTAAGCCTAAAAAAAAATGAATGGATGAGTTTGGTATATCTACCTTTAGCTCTCAATGATATTTGGTTTTTGGTCTTTCATATGAATAGGTTTGGGCACCCCTGCTTTAAACTATTAAAAATGTTAATAAAAAAGGTCTCTTTTTCTAACTTTTCAAGGTTAAAATTTGTTAGACAAAAGATCAAGCTCACATAATTAAATTCAAAAGCATGAATAAATGGGGAAAAATAAAACATCAATTATAAATACGGAAAACTGCTAATTTACAGATTTTTTTACAGTGTAAAGACTCTCTATCTCTAAAAAAAGAATCTATCTCTTTCATCACAGCCCCGATAACCTTTGACCCCAACACTGGTCATCCTTACCTGCTGGTGTCTGAGGATCTGAGCACTATCACATACTCTGACGAACACTTCCAGCAGCTTCCAGCAAACCCAGAAAGATATGACGGCTACACCAGTATTCTCGGTTCTGGGGGCTTCACTTCGGGATCTCACAGCTGGGACGTGGAGGTGGGCAACAACACGGCGTGGGCCGTCGGAGTGATCACAGAATCTGCTTACAAAAACAGACTCAACCACTCCAGGATGGGCATGTGGTACGTGGGTTTCTGCAATGGTAAATACGGGAAGGGGTATTCTCCAGAGGCCATCACCCTGCTGCGGGTCAGCCAGAAAATCAAGAGGATCAGGGTGAAGCTGGACTGGGATAAGGGTAAAGTCACATTCATCGACTCGGACCGCAATATAGGCCTGCATGTGTTTAAACACACGTTCACCGAGAGAGTGTTTCCTTATTTTTATGTTCACTGCATGCAGCATCCTTTGAGGATCATACCATTGAAGACTGCCGTGGAAACATATAATTAATGCCGATATGAGTTTATAAGAGCTATATGTAAGATTTATATATGTGTTATTTACATTTTTGACAATTTGTAAAGAGTTTGTGAAAAAAAAAAAGGTGTAAAAATTCCCCAAATTCCTTTTTTTAGTCTATAGACTGATTTTTAAGTAAACACAGAATGCATAATGTAAATAATAACGATGTTGTTTTAATTATATGAGTTTATAAAGGCAATATGTACATTTTTTATGCATTATGCTGTGGTCACACTAGAGCTTGTGAAATTCCGTCGTACGTGCTGTGAAAAAGGGCGGGATTAAACAAGATGATTAGACTATTAAAATATAGAGTGATTGGTCCACAGTTAAAATTTCTGCACAGAGAGGTCATGTTTTGATCGTCTATTGGTCTCACGCATGTGATGCGAATTTGCAGGTCAGAGTTCACCAAGCTTGAAGTTTACAATGCAGCAAACTGTGAAACTTGTAGCGTGAGCTTTCGTTTTCAGTCTGCTGCATTCGCATGCGTATGAATGGAAGTCTATGGGGCGAAAAGTGCAGTGTGACTGCAGCTTTAATCATGTTTTATTGACAATTTGTGAAAAGTGAATCGATTTTTAATGTATTAATCATGTTTCTTTGATCATTTGTAAACAGTTTGTAAAAAAAAAGTTTAAAAATTCCCCAACTACCTTGGTTGATGTGGACGTCTGAAGACAGATATTTATCTGAACTCAGAATGCATAATGTAAATTATAAAACAGTCATTTAAATTATATGAGTCAATTAAAGCTATATGTAAGATTTTTTTATGTATAATCAGGTTTGTATTAACAATTTGTGAAGTTTGTAAAAAAAAAAAAAAAAAAAAGTGTAAAAACTCCTCAAATTCCTTGGTTGATGTGGTCTATAAACTGATTATGTGAACTCAGAATGCATAATGTAAATAATGGTGTCGTTTAAATTATGAGTTTATAAGAGCTATATGTACAATTTTCTTATGTATTAATCATGTTTTATTGACAATTTGTGAACAGTTTGTAAAAAAAAAAAAAGTGTAAAAATTCCCCAAATTCCTTGGTTGATGTGGAGGCCTGAAGACTGATTTTTACATGTATGTGAACTCAGAATGCATAATGTAAATTATAAAACAGTCGTTTAAATTATGAGTTCATAAGAGCTAAATGTAAAATTTGTTATATATTAATCACATTTTTATTGATAATTTGTAGTTTGATCATTTTTAACAGTTTGTAAAAAAAAGAAAGTGTAAAAAATTTCCCAAATTCTTTGGTTGATGTGGAAGTCTATACACTGTACTATACAACTCAGAATGTAAATAATTACAGTTGTTTTAATGATATGACTTTATAAGAGCTATATGTACGCTTTTTTAATGATTACCCATGTTTTTTTATTGAAAATTTGTAAAGAAAAAAAAAGTGTACAAATTCCCTAATTTCCTTGGTTTATGTTGAAGTCAATAGACTGATTTTTGTGTGAAGAACTCAGAATATAAATTGTAAATAATAAATGTGTTGTTTTAATTATACAGTCTCTCAACGTGAATTGCAGTACTTGTGCAAGCATATTGCTAGGATCCACTGCTTTCTGAAGTGCTGTTTTCTCACTGTTCATTTTCCAATCTGTTTTACTAAGGAGAGGAAAGTATTCATAAACATATTACATACAGCAGGACTTCTCAATCTCAGTCCTGGAGGTCCGGTGTCCTGCAGATTTTAGCTCTAACCCCGATCTGACACACCTGGGCTAGCTAATCAAGCTCTTAGGCTTTCTAGAAACATCCTTGCAGGTGTGAGGCAAGTTGGAGATTAAATCTGCAGGACACCAAACCTCCCGGACTGAGTTTGAGAACCCCTGACATGTAGAATTTATCTAAACATTGCTCTCAGCAGCACCGATGGGCCTGGATATGCAATAACACTATAATATTATCATCATGATTATCAAAGAAAACTATTTTCCCATTTCTTTTTACTTCTACTCAAAGAATGAAAAAGGACTTAGTCGTAAGTATGTGCACTGAATCCTAGATTCAATAGTACATTATTTTATCAACTCGACAAAACAAGTTTTATGTATTTTGTCACTATAAATATTGTACTTGTAAAAATACTTGTACTTGTTTAAATGATCAGCTGCTGTATGACTGAAGTGTGAAATAAGAATAAAGTGACACCAATATTGTGATTTAAAGGCTTTACTTATTCATGATTTACACAGTAATCATCAGTGCTGTTTGCCACCTCTATGCCATTTTAGCTTTGCTCCAAAACCTAATGGGTTACAGTACCTTGTCAACCGCCACCTTTAAAGGTGCAATCTACAGTATATTACTCTTATAAACAAAGGCATCTGTGGAACCTTTTAGTTTCAAAAAGATTCTTTATAGTGGAAATGGTTTCTTGATTTTGTATGGTTCTTTTCAATAAATGCTCTTTTGAAAGCCAAAAATGACATTGTTATGAAAACTTCCTTTAGGAACCATGTGGAGCTCATAAATAGCACTCTTCACTTGAAGCAACTTTGATTCATTCTCACATTTGATTTATTCTCGCAGTTGGTTCCAGTAGTCTGGATACAGCTATTTTCAAAACCTTTACTTTTTCTTAAGCATCAAATCAGCATATTAAAGTCTGTGTCAACAGGAAGTTGCTGCAGACTATTTATTTTAGTATGATGATGTATTTCCAAATTTGATAGAATATTGAGTAGGGGGTGGAGTTTTAGTTTTGCACTCCTCCTCTCATCTTTCACTTGCAACACAATAACAGTTGGAGGGGCGTGGCGAAGCATATTTCATTCAAGCCGTCGAACTGACATCATCAGAGAAGGACTGCCATTGGTTAGATATTGATTAAAGATTTTAGAGTGGATCACTTGGAGTGGATACATTATTTGGAGTGGCTCAACTTGCACAAATTAATTATTCGGCTTAAGGCTAAGAATGTGTGCTAACAAAATAAACACATTTTGATTTCATGAGACTTTAAAATAATTTCTGAAGCATAATAACTGTAGACTGAAGTAGTGATAAAGCAGCTCAATTCTCATCTCGTGGCAGCAGCACAACTATTGCATCTTTGAGCAAGATTTTGACTGTAACGCCATGACTAGCAATATTAAGACCTGATATGACAGATTGTAGCTTTGGTGACAGAATTTATTAAGAAATGACCTGTTTAATCTTCACCATCCACAATTGCAGGAGCGATGTACTCAGAGTGACGAATTCCAAAGGAGAAGCTGGGAGCTTTGACTCTTGTGAAGCAAACCTGTTGAAAGAGACAGATGAATGTGTTTTATTATACTAATACTTATTTGAATAGTTTTAGTAGAGAGCAATTCTAAGCTAGAAACTGAATTTGATTAAAGGGTCCTGTTTTGCTTTTTACATTAATATAGTGTGCACTGTTGCTATTTAAGCAAGAAAAGTATTACAAAGTCACTCCAAAGAGATTGTATTATTTCTGTATTTCTCCAAACGCCAACTTTCTCTGTGAGTACTTCATGTCTGTTCACTCAAAAACTGTTTATGCTGACAAGACTTTGTGCAGATGTTTTGTATACTGTTGCTGGAGTAACCAAGGCACCAGCTGTAAATGCTCCTCCCACTTGAGGAATAAGGGGTTACAGCTAATTTACATTTAAAGATACACACAGTCAAATACATTCTGGAGACACCTGCCACTTTGATTACATAATAGAACCCCGTTACATGTTTGCAAGAAGTCTTTTATGTCCACTAACGGGCCAGTCACACAGTTTTTCCAATGCAATGTGCTACTTTCCACAGTTTTTTATGGAAACATGTTATGCTTGGGTGGTTCATTTTGCTGTGGTGACCCATGATCGAGTCCAGGCTGGGTCAGTTGGCATTTCTGTGTGGAGTTTGCATGTTCTCCATGCGTTGGCGTGGGTTTCCTCCAGGTGCTCCGGTTTCCCCCACAGTCCAAAGACATGCACTATAGGTAAATTGAATAAACTAAATTCATAGTGTATGTGGATGAATGAGTGTGTATAGATGTTTCACAGTACTGGGTTGCAGCTGAATGGGCATCTGCTGTGTAAAACATATGCTAGATAAGTTGGCGGTTTATTCTGCTGTGGCGCATGGAAAGAATGAATGAATGAGTTCCAAATGAGTGGATGAATCAGAAAAACTTGATGGCAGAGAAAGCACTGTTTCTGGATTTTCCCAATCAACAACTTTCAGTGTGTGTGCTTCATGTCTGTTCACTCAAAAACTGTTTAAGCGGACAAGACTTTTTATTGCAAGCTTCTGTTTACGGTAGCAAGTGTAACAGTGGTAATGGAGAATGACTGATTCAGTGTGATGAATGACATGAAATTAACATAGTATACATGATTGATGCTTTGGTGCCCCCTAGCGGTTAAAACAGGCAGACGTTTTCTTTATTTTGTTCTTGCGCAGCTACCGTAGTTCAGCAGATAATGGCTGATGCATGATTATTTTTGGATATAAAAGAGTGATTGAGTTGTCAAAAAAATATATAATACTTCTGATAGATTTAAACAGCGAATATGTATTAAGAAATGCAATATTATCGAGCTTTGTGTTTCTCATAGTAAAAATTGCATGTTGCTATCATGGCATTGTATTATGGAATGACGCAAGACCATACTTAAAGTGGCAGTGTTGTTTATTTCACGTCTTTTGTTTATTTCAGTTTTGTCAGTTTTCATATGATGTGATGTTATGTGACTTGATTTGTTTCTCAGGTATGTGAAATTATATTCTTTATAAATTAATTTGTTTTGTTAAAATGTTAAAAAGAGTTCAACAGATAATGCTGAACCACTGGTGCGGTTTGCTGCCGAGTGTGACATGGCTGGGATGAGAATCAGCACCTCCAAGTCCAAGGCCATGGTGCTCCACTGGAAAAAGGTGGTTTGCCATCTCCAGGTTGGAAGAAAGTCCTCACCCCAGGTGGAGGAGTTCAAATATTTTGGGGTTTTGTTCACGAGTGAGGGAAGGATGGAATGTGAGATTGACAGGCAGATTGGTGCAGAGGCAGCAGTAATGCGGTCGATGTATCGGTCCGTTGTGGTAAAGAAGGAGTTGAGCCGAAAGGCAAAGCTTCTCAATTTACCGGTCAACCTACGTTCCTTCTCTCACCTATGGTCATTAGCTTTGGGTCATGACTTTTTTTTCTTCGCAGGGTGGCAGGGTGCACCCTTATAGATAGGATGAGGGGATCTGTCACCCGGGAGGAACTCGGAGAAGAGCCACTGCTGCCCCCACGACCCAGCCCCCGGAAAAGCGGACGAAAATGAGATGTGACAAGAATATTATTTGATCAGTTGAAAAATGATAGCATCTTTTTGTATTAGAAACTGTTAGTAGCTGCATGAATGTCACTTTTGAACAATTCAATTCATACTTGTTTAATAAAAAGGGTACAGACCATTTCTGGATAGTGGGCTCCAGGTCCTGGCTTCTTGGTCATGTCTCCAGGCATCATGTTACGACCTGTCATACTGTACTGAGGGCCTTTGAGTTTGTACACACATGGATCCACCACTTGGTACGTCCCTGGGCCTGGAGTCTGAGAAAAAGATTGTAAGTATTCTTTACATCTCATGAAGTATAAGCTGTAAAATTACGGATCTGCACCTTTCGTAGATCTTCATGGAAGCTGCCAATTGCACTACGACCGCTGAAGGAGACATTTGGGGCAGATGTTTTATTGACAACTTTTGGTCCCAAAACTGGGGGAAGCATGTATGCAGCTGGACCTGGAAATGAGAGAAAGAAGGATCATCTGCTAATGCATAAAAAACACACTTGACGCTGTATAGATCTGATTCTGAATCTACCTGGTGTTTGGTCATTACGGAACAACTTAGTCCTTGCAGATAAGGAGAAAGCAGGGGGCGAGAGATAGGTGGCCTTTGTTGCATTTTCAGGAGAGTAACTGCCTGAAAGGTAAATCAAAGCAAGGTTAATTTAAAGGAACACTCCCAAGTTTTTTGAAAATAATTAGCTTAGCATCATTACTTTGTATTAGACCATTAGCATCTTCAATAATTTTCTGAAAGCTTGACTCTTGTAGTTACATCATGTACCAAGACCATGATGGGTACACTGTGGTCATAAAGGCATGGATATGGTCAGCAACAATACTCAGGTAGGCCAAATTCTGACCCTACCATCTGACTGTAGCAACAGAAATCGAGACTCATGAGGCCAGGAAACGTTTTTCCAATCTTCTATTGTCCAATTTTGGGGAGCCTGTGCGAATTGTAGCCTCAGTTTTCTGTTCTTAGCTGACAGGAGTGGCTTCTGCTGCTGTAGCCCATCCGCCTCAAGGTGCACCTGCTCACTGGATATTTTCTCTTTTTTGGGCCATTCTCTGTAAACCCCAGAGATGGTTGTGCATGAAAATCCCAGTAGATCAGCAGTTTCTGAAATACTCAGGCCAGCCAATATGGCACCAACAACCATGCCACGTTCAAAGTCACTTAAATCACCTTTCTTCCCCATTCTGATGCTCGGTTTGAACTGCAGCAGATCATCTTGACCATGTCTACATGCCTAAATGCATTGAGTTGCAGCCATGTGATTGGCTGATAAAAAATTTGCATTAACGTGCAGTTGGACAGGTGTACCTAATAAAGTGGCCAGTGAGTGTATGCTCTCATTCTGGCGTAATAATGAAGGAAATTTGCAATCGTGCCATGGCGCAATGATATTACCTGAAAATCAACTAACTTTGTCAATAAAACCAGCGTGACTATGTGCTTGCAAAGGAAGTGTGTGCTGGTCATGATTGTTTCTAGCTGGGGACTATTTTGATGTGTTGCATAATATCATTGCGCCTCATTTTTATTTTCCTTTGGTCTTAGTAGACAATGTAACAACAGAATAGTCACGCTTTAAATAGGAAAATTATTGAAAATCTTTATTTATTTATTTTTTTTGGATGCTAATTTTTTTTTTTAGATGCTAATGGTCTAATCCGATTCAATGATTTATGCTAAGCTAAGCTAAAAGTGCTTCTGCCAGACCTGAAGATCGTCTGAATGGATTCAGAAATAGTAAAACAGAACTTCCAAAAAAGTGGAATGTTTACTATATTTGACTTTGTTCTGCCTTATGTTTGTGGTGTAACATACCTGGGCCAGGGGTCTGGAAGGGCTGGATATCCTTGCGTCGGCCATAGACGGAGTACGCAGGTGTCCCATCCCGACCCACCCTGGTGATGTTGGAGGGAACGAGGTATCCAGGTCCTGGAGAAAAGTTGCCATGAAAGTTGTGATGACGTATGCCGAAGCTAAACGCTGGGCCTTTCTGCTTACGCGGGTCATGATTATTCATTCCTGTGTAGCAAACAAAAACATAACAACAACCCACATTAAAAAACTAAATACTATAGTGTTTTTGAACCATACTATAGTAAAGGGTACTATACTGTAGGCTATATTATAGTACTTACAACTGTTTAATGTTAATGATTGATCCAACATGTACTGTAGTATTCACTAGAGTGAACTGCTAAACTGTAATACTATAGTATACTGTAGATGTTACTGTAGCATGCAGTGTATTTGCACCTAAAGATAGTTGTAGAAACGTATTACATTGTTGGGCAATTTGTTTATATTACTGTAGTTGTTGTATTGACACAGCAACTAGAGAATTACCACAACAGATGAATTCAAGTACTTTACTACCCAGGTTGCAAAGAATTATAGCCCAGATTTGGCATAAAGCTGGCACAGCAGGCATTCGTCTGACACTGCCATACAGCACGTGGGTCAAACATGGCCCGGGTTTGGCAGAGGTGGCACCATCTTTAAAGTGGCACACAAGACTTGGGCCAGATGTCAAACGTAGTATTTGGCCAAGATGTTAAAAAATTTATATGTGGACTATGTAAGTTTGGCCTATCTTGGCCCACTTTTAAAATACATTAAAATTATTAAGTAAAGAAAAAATAAGGCGAAATGCTTCAAGTGTTTATCAAACTCATTGCAGTCGTGACACACCAACAAATCTGGCCCAGTTTATTAACTTGGCTGAGACTTGGTCCAGATATGGTCCATGTTTGGCCCTTGTATGGAAGCCAGACTTGGTCCAATCATGTACCGCAATTCACTGCAGCATGTGGGCCCAGCAAAAGCTGATTGTGTGGGCCAGATCTGGGCTAGAGAAATTTTGCTATCTGGGTATAATATGGTTCAAAAACACAATAGTATTTATTATAAATTATATTTAATGAAATAATAATAAAGCATCACAACAAATGACTAATGAGGTTATTTTACATTTCATCACTTTTAAAAAAGTTTTATGTAAATATAGTAATTTCCAGATTGTTTTGGGAGAACATGTTGGCTAATGGAAAAAGTTCACAGTAACTCAAACGTGTGTGTGTCTGTGTGTGTGTGTACCAGTTGCCCCTGGCAGAGCATATGTTGGCCCAGGACTGTTATACATCGCAGCAATCGGGCCCCTTGGCTTATGGGGCCTCCAAGAGCCCACCCATACATCCACAGGTGACATGACGTCTGCTGAAAATGAAAAACAATATTTGTAATGAAATACAAAACAAAAACTATTATTTAATGATCATAAAAACTACATGAATTAGGTAAAATAACAAATATTAACATTTTATAAAGCCTTACTATAACGTACTGTACAGCCATGACAAACAGAAACACAGTAAAATTACCACAGTACAATAGCACTTCATTTTTATTTAGTCTTTTTTTATTACTATTATTTGAATACATATGCCTAACGTTAATGAAAACTATAACGTTATCGTAAAAATTCGTAACTGTTACGATAAACAGGTCGAAAAAATGTCAGCTAAACAAGGGAAACGGGGTAACTTACCTTAATTGTCAGATATTAAAAATACTTCGACCTTGAGGAGACTTTTGTTAAGAAACGCTCGTTATTATCGGGCTGACTGTGAAAATGCGTTGATTAGCCTACTTTTAGATGTCAAACGATAAACATTTACACTTTGATAACTTAAAACGACGATGCTGACTCACAATATCTGTGTAAAAACTACATAACCGAGATGTAAAATAAAGTGTAGCTGGTTAGGGCTCTAATCAAACCTCCAGCTCCAGCGACTGTTTTTATTGTTTATAATTGTTTTCTTTTGCATCTCTATGACGCCGTCGCCATGGCGATCAATGTCAGTTTGAGTGACATTCCTCTGGTAAGAAGTTCACGAGGAGCTGCTCAATATGATTTCAATGTTATTAATTATTAAACAAATTAAGATATACATTAACCAAATTTCACAAGTGCTCTCTTTAGAGGTATTTTAAATGATGGTTTATTACCGCATTGTTCCTCAGTCACCAGATCGGACTTGTAAACAACATAATCAATATATTATAGCGGAGAGTGGGGATGGTTGCAACAGGGGAGTTGCAACAAGACATTCCTCCATTCAGAAATGAGCTAGACTCGGTCTGGATGGCCGGGGTCCTGCATAGTTTAGCTCCAACTTCCTTCAACACACATGCCTGGAAGTTTCTAGTGTTTCTCAATCACGTTCCTGGAGGACCACCAGCGCTGCACATATTCCGTGTCTCCTTAACCAAACACACCTGATTCAAATCAGACTGAAAGATTTGTAATGAGTGTGACAGACAAAGGAGACATCCAAAACATGCAGTGTTGGTGGTCCTCCAGGTACGTGGTTGAGAATCACTGTAGTATACCTAGAAAGTGCTTGATTCGCTGGTTCAGGCGTGTTTAATTGGGGTTGGAACTAAATTATGCTGGACACCGGCCCTCCAAGACTGAGTTTGGACACCTCTGAGCTAGAAAGGTGATATTATGCTACATATTCTCACTTAGACCCTCCTTCAATCAGAAGGAAACTAGCTATGTGACCACTCCTTCTGTATAAAACTCATTTTGAGGTGAAAAAAGTATATATTTTTTTAATGTTCAGAACATTTATTATGCTGTCTAATCTGTTTTTGTTAAACATTATACATTTGAATACCTGTTTTCTTAGCTTTAAATAGGTATAGCTATCAAGCGTTAAAGCTATACCTAGCACAGGAAGTTTAATCATGGTTGACAGAGTAGGGACAATAAGTTCAGATGAAAAAAAAAACATCTAAAAAAGTACCATCTAAAATTGTCTTCAAATATCAGCATTTTTCACAGCTGCCTAATTTTATGCTGTTATTTCACCTTAAAAGCAATAAATATAACATATTCTATGTCTTAAAAGTAAAATTAGTGAACCTACAGGCAGGATCCTAAGAAAAATGCTATTTTAGAAGAAAGTTTCAGATGGTACTAAGAGGTTTTTGCATCTGAACTCTTCAGCTGTTGCTCTTCATGCTGTTACAAAATTCATTTAAAAGCTTTCCATGTTAAAAATGTACAATTTTAATTTGAATACAGTTTCAATGTAATTTAATTTTAAAGAATGAATTATTTGATTAATTAATTCATTTTAAAGTTCAAAGAAGTAGTTTAGTAAAGGTTCAGTCTATGTTTTCAGTAGATATTTTTGTTCAGGTTTTTGTAGGCCTGATATTTGACCAAAACATGGATGTTGCTTGTTCTTTTAATAGTCTGCATTTATATGGCCAATAAATATAACATAAATAAATAAATAAATAAAATCCAACCTGATGTTTTAGAATTTGTTTATCAATACATTTCAATGAATGTTGCAACCGTCCCCCTGTTGCAACATTTGACTTTGTTGGTTTAAATTCTGCATACAATTATCATATGTACAAATATTATAACAATGTGGGTGGGTGTCTGATAGATGTGGGTTTATTGTGTTAAAATTTTGGGTTTCCACAAAGAAACTGTCTGAGAAACTGAAGAAAATGAAAAAACTGTCCTCACTCTCCCTATATAATAATAATTTTATAACAAGTAATGTAGACAAGGCTAGCCTATTAAAATGTTTGACAATATTAAGTATGGCCAAGTTTTGGCTATACTTAAAAATATTTCAGTAAAATATACAGAGGCTATTATTAACGCTCTACAATAAAGTGCATTATTAACAAAGCATAATAAAAGTGTAATAACCATGTTTTAGGGCAGGGGTTCTCAATCTCGGTCCTGGAGGTCCGGTGTCCGGCAGATTTTAGCTCGAACCCCAATCAGACACACCTGGGCTAGCTAGTCAAGCTCTTACTGGCTTTCTAGAAACATCCTTGCAGGTGTGTTGAGGCAAGTTAGAGCTCAAATCTCCAGGACACTGGGCCTCCAGGACCGAGTTTGAGAACCCCTGTTTTAGGGTATTGATTGATTATCATTTTTGCAGATACCACGGTTAAAACCATGTTACATTTGTGGACAGCTTAAATACAAAAAAAGTTAGCGCTTCAGTTTTCTTTTTTTTCTTTCTTTTTTTTGTAAAACCATGGCTAATTTATTTAATATAAATTTTTTGCTTGTTTGTTTTTTTTTTTTTTTGGGAGCAAAGCTATGGTTAATTTTCATAAGTGGAAATAAATCTGTGCATTATTATTATTTTTTTTTTTTTTTACTCAAATCAAATGTGTATTTATTTTATAAAGCTAATGTTCAACTAATATTAACAAATAGCACTGTATTGTAAACAATCCTCAATGAAAGATGCATAAAAAAAGAATATATATATATATAATTGTAATAGATCCTCTTTAACAGACACAAAATGCCTAATTAGTTCATTCTGCAGATGGTTTATTACTAATAAGTGTCTGAATACTGAAGATGACTGAAATGCAAATCAATAACTTGATTAATCATACAACAGTTCTTTATATCGATTCTTTTATTAGTTTCCTCATAGTTTAACCCCTGTCTCTAGCACTTTGCAGCTGTTGTAGTGTTTGAGTGGTGGTTTTGTAGGTACAGCTCTCTCATTGACGCTCTGAGGACCCGCAGTAAGATGTTGTTCCTCTCTATTTCCTCCGGAGGGCGCTGTAACACAGGGTAAAAGTATAATAATCTCGGATAAGCTTTTTGTTTACTATCCGTTGATTTGTTTGATACTTACTCTTGTTAATGCTCGAATGAGTCTCTGTAGTATAGCATGTTCAAACTGAGGACACCGAACCACAACATGACCCACACAGTCCAGCAGACAGAAGACAGTTTGACGCTGAAACTAAAACAGCACAGATATATTACAGCTGTATACGATTTTCAGGTAGCCTATGTAAGTATGACGCATGCAAACTTAATATTTTTCTAGGGTTTTTCATGCATGCGTTGTCTATACCTCTATTTGGGTCAAGCATTAAAAAATACATGCTAAATACTAGTTTAAATTTAGCATTTTCGATTCTGCATTAGAATGTCTATCATATATATATATATATATACAGTTGAAGTCAGAATTATAGCCCCCCTGAATTATTAGTCCCCCCCCCCCCCCCCCCCCATTTTCTGTTTAACAGAAAGAAGATTTTTTTCAACACATTTCTAATCATAATAGTTTTAATAACTCATTTCTAATAACTGATTTATATTATCTTTGCCATGATGAGAGTAAATAATATTTGGCTAGATATTTTTCAAGACACTTCTATACAGCTTAAAGTGACATTTAAAGGCTTAACTAGGTTAATTAGATTAACTAGGCAGGTTAGGGTAATTAGGCAAGTTATTGTATATTGATGGTTTGTTCTGTAGACTATCGGAAAAAAGTTAGCTTAAAGGGGCTAATACTTTTGACCTTAAAATGGTTCTTGAAAACTGCTGCTTTTCTAGTCTGAATAAAACAAAGAAAGAAAAAATATTATCAGACATACTGTGAACATTTCCTTACTCTGTTAAATGTCATTTGGGAAATATTTAAAAAGAAAAAGAAATTCAAAAGGGGGCTAATAATTCTGACTTCAACTATATATATATAATATTGAAGGCACCCACTAAAATGTAACACAATGTAATAATAGTAGGATTATATGTCAAAAAAATCTTGTCAGTACAACAATTGTTTGATGGCATATTAAACAATTCTATTTAAAGGGATAGATCACCAAAAATGAAAATTACCTCATCATTTACTCTCCCTTATGTTGTTTTAAACCTTTATGAGTTTGTTTTCTTCTGTTGAACACAAAAGAAGATATTTGTAAAAATGCAAAATGCTGTTACCTATTGACTTCCATGGTAGGAAAAAAAAAATACTTAAATAGGATTTGAACAAGTGAGCAAATGATGGCAGAAGTTACATTTTTGGGTGAACTATCACTTTAAGGAGCCACAGTGCAGCCCCAAAATACAAAATAAATGTCATTTTAAATATTTATGATCTGTAACTATTCTGAAACCAACTAGGGTTTACTCATTTATCAGCAAGACATTTTTAATTAATATTTGTAAATGTAATAACAGATATGATCACTTATTCTTTTTATATTTTAATAAGGAAAGGTAATAATGTTTCACTTTTATATGAATTTACCTGTTACCCTGAATGATGAATGAACATTATTTCACTCATATTTTGACATTATATATTCAAAAATATATATTTAAGGCACTTCCATACACATAAAATCACTTCAAAAATTTGTCATGATGCAGTTCAACATCATGGGTCTAAAAATGTTTGGAAGTTGATATTTTAATTTGATAATATTTTATTTATTTATTTATTTATTTATTTATTTATTTATTTATTTATTTATCAAGTTCAAGTAGAACTTTATTGTCATTTCGCTACGTGGACATACAGTGGAACGAATTGTCATGTCTCAACATGAAATCAATACTGAATATAAGAGCTATTTTAAACATACATAACTAACATACCGGAAGGATAATCTAACTAATATATATTTACTTTATTTGTGTATAAATGTTCACCTTGTGTAGTGTAATGACTTCGATACACATAAAATCACAGTTCAACGTCATGGGTCTAAAAATGTTTTGACGTTTATATATATTTTTAATAATATTTTAATTGAATAATGTTTAAATTTAGTCATATTTTATTTGTTTGTTTATTATTTATTTATTTATTTATTTATTTATCAAGTTCAAGTAGAGCTTTATTGTCATTTCGCTACATGTGTGGACATACAGTGGAATGAAATATTGTGTCTCGACATTAAAACAACACTGGATGTTAGAGCTATTTTAAACCTATACATAACGAACATACCGGAGTGTTAATCTAACTAATATATTATTTAATATATTCATTCATTCATTTTCCTTTAGCTTGGTCCCTTTATTTATCAGGGGTCGCCACAGCGGAATGAACCGCCAACTTATCCAGCATATGTTTTACAGCGGATGCCCTTCCATCTGCAACCCATCACTGGGAAACATCCATACACACTCATTCACACACATACACTACGGGCAATTTAATTTATTCAATTCACCTATAGCGCATGTCTTTGGACTGTGGGGGAAATAATATATATTTATTTTATTTGTGTCTGAGTTGTGTTTGAATGTTCACCTTGTGTAGTGTAATGAGAGGGTTTTGTGCAGGCCATGTTGAGGTCAGCCTCTCGATGTCATCTTTACTGAGAATGGGGTCCTGTTATGCACACAACAAAACAAAGTTTTGCTTATTGTTTTCTGACATGTTTTTGTGGCAAAACGACAATACAGTGAGCTCTGACCTTGAGTTTGTCCAGCCAGATCCATAGCAGTGTGCTCAGGACATCTGGATCTGTTTCCATGACCAGTGTAGCCCAGCCACATTCACTCAAGTTCAGCTCATCCTGCAGAGGAATAAAACAGGGTCAGATATCTACCATCACCACAGCAACTATAACAACATAATATGCTAGAATTTACAGAATATATATCTTTAATGAAACAAGGGAACACTGTAATATAATTATTTTCTTAATCGTTTTTCGCCTTGTTCAGAAGAAACATTTAAACATAGGCTCTAAAATCAACAAATACACACTTTTAAAAGAAGTCTCTTCTGTTCAACAGTCCTGTATTTATTTAATAAAAGTACAAACAGTAATATTCAGGTATATTAGTTTAGTCTAAAATAACAGTTTTATATGTATATATTTTAAAATATATTTATTTGGACTTTTATTTTAGTTTTTTCTTGGTTATTGCCACAAGTCTGGTGTGTCTGTGTTGTGTTGTGACAGGTGATGTCCCATGTGCTGTGTTGATGTTCCAGTGCCTGTAGTCAGTGGTTTTTGTTAATAAATGTGTTTTTGATAACTCCTGTGATCTGTGTGTTTGTGAGTGAGCCTCCTGTGACAGTTATCATATATATATATATATATATATATATATATATATATATATATATATATATATATATATATATATATATATATATATATATATATATATATATATATATATATATATATATATATATATATATATATATATGCAATTTAATCCTAAGCATCTAGTCACACAGGACAAAAATAACATAAAACCCCGCAAAAATTATTATTATTTTTTTTTGACTGAAGTAGATATCTGTACAAGAAAACAAGACAAAAAATACAAGAGAACAAAATGTGTAAATATAAGGACATCTACAGCTAAATGTGATTAATGTCAATCTTTATTTGAGTATATAAACTAATCTATGTTTACACTGAATGAAAATTTAGTGTGTGTAAATCATGGTAAAATGTATGACATTCATTATTTTAACAAAAATTAGATATAAATAATTTATGACTAAAAAAGTTAAAGCTGAATTTAAGTTTCATTGTTTTATGCACAACTTTGCCAAAATATAGGTTTGGATGGATTTATTTATTTATTTAAATTTTATTTTTTATCTTATTTTAATTTTAATGGGCTTTAGTATCTTTTTTCATCTAGGCTAATCTGCATTTACACAATGACCATTTTAAAAAGAGCTATAGAAATAAAGATGAGTTGAATATAAAATGTCTGATGTTAAAAGACCTAAAACACCCAGTGACCCCAGGATACATTACTGACAATGCGTCCCAGTGCATCTAGATGATGTACCTTGGGCACTTATATAAAATGATCATTTATGGAGCTCAGATGCATTCCTGTAACCAATGAAGTGAACATCAAAAACATGATCATCATGCTTTATATAGTAAGCATAACTTTGCCAGGACACGTACCAGTATCAAAATATTTAGTCACTCCTGAAACTAACAAGGGTGTGGATCCAGGAACATACAATATTCTGCCTGTCAAAGTAGATCAAGTCTTACATGCTTTACCTGCAAAACTGCTGCTCTTTTCAAGACGGTGTCCAGCGGAGGACGCTGCTGAGCCAGTGCTTTTGCCACTGCTCTTGATAACGACGACTGATCTGATGGAAAATCATCTCTCCGCAGCTTTAAAAACAAACATCCACAACATTGACACAAATTAAATTTAATGCAAATATAATATAAAGGGGGCATTTGATTTGGTGATCTCACACTGACCTCAATGTTTGAGCCGAACTTCTGAAAAGCTTGAGGTTTCTTGGTTGTACATTTGGTCTTCTTGTTGACAGTCTCGGTGTGTGCAGGAGGAGCTGATGGAGGGATAGGGGTTTGTGTCTGCGTTGTTCCATTGCACTGGTCTGTTGTCGGGATTTGAGGATATTTTTGGGATTCTGTAGGGATTCTCTGATCTTTTTCTCGACCGATTTCCCCATTGCTTATTTTATGGTGTCCAGCAGGTTGAGAATAGCAGTGTGAGAACATGAAATCCTTGAAGAAACAAGATGTAAAACTTTTATTAGTTATATTTACAGTTGCAATTATTCAACCCCCTTTGATTTTCTTTTTCCTTTTTAAATATTTCCCAAATGATGTTCAACAGAGCAAGGAAATTTTCCCAGTATGTCTGATAATGTTTTTTTCTTCAGGAAAATGTCTTATTTGTTTTATTTCGGCTAGAATAAAGCAGTTTTTAATTTTTTAAAACCCATTTTAAGGTCAAAATTATTAGTCCCTTTAAGCTATATATTTTTCAATAGTCTACAGAACAAACCATCATTATACAATAACTTGCCTAATTAGCCTAACCTGCCTAGTTAACCTAATTAACCTATTTAAGCCTTAAAATGTCACTTTACGCTGTATAGAAGTGTCTTGAAAAATATCTAGTCAAATATTATTCACTGTCATCATGACAAAGATAAAATAAATCAGTTATTAGAGATGAGTTATTAAAACTATTATGTTTAGAAATGTGTTGAAAAAATCTTCTCTCCGTTAAACAGAAATTGGGGGAAAAAATAAACAGGGGGCAAATAATTCAGGGGGTTGAATAATTTTGAACACAACTGTATATAAGTATTATGATGATGGATTCGGATTTCTATCTTCCAATCCGTCTCAAGCAAGGATCAACGTTTGTCTTTTTCTCATTACTTTATTAATATGATTATTTGAATCTGTATTTAACCTTAAATTGATTTTGACTAAAGAATAAATTTAACATATTGCTTAATATAAGAATGTTCAGTGCGTTTGCCTGTCTCTTTGTAACTCTATTTTCAGGAGACACCAAACCAGGTCAGAGGTCATGGAGACCTCTTGAGAAGAATTGAAGGGCTTGATGATTGAAAACAATTGTTTTCCTATTTCTATCGCAATGTGTTAATACTGTTTAAAGTGATTTTGATATTATAATTATGTGTTAATTCAGTTTGAAGAGATTTTCCTTTTTATTCAAGATAGACTTTGTGTAGTGAGAATATAGCAGATTGTAGATTGTTTGTAGATTAAACCGGTTTTTAATCCGTTTTGATAAAGATGGCCAAGAGTACACTCTGCCTTGGGTAAGAAACAGATTGTACTTTGAGTGTATGTGTGTGTTCTATTCGATTTTGGATCCTTTCACAGGTCTGGGGTCAGCTCTAAACAGCCTAGTGGGTGTCTGATGTTTGTATGCTTAAGATATTGAGATATCATTCAGAATTGTACGCATGCACCCACGTGGAAGTTTTCTAAATCTGTGTTCTAACCAATCAGGTTAAAACACCTATATGTATGACACAGTCAATGACGTTATGTAAGAGTATAATTGTTGTTAATTTGTGATTGTAAGCAGAGCTCATTGCGAGTGTTGAAGCTGGCTTCTGCTGATCAAACTGCAAACTATTCAGTAAACTTTCTTTATTTGAATCTCTGACTCCGGCTTTTCTTCATCTGACAGTTCAAACTGTAAATAATCCCAACATTTAAGATTAGTGTTTTATCTTTTATTATTATTTTTATTGTTATTTTTATTATTGCAACATAGTTCTTTTATTTGAAATTGGTCAAAAATGCCATTAAGGGCCATTGATATGTAGTTACAAAACATTTGTAAACGTTAAAAAAAATGTCTTTCCCTGAAATTGTTATTTTGATGTAAAAAAAAATTTTTTAAATATTATTTATTTCAAACTGTAATAACATTTCACAATTGTATTGTTTTTACGTTTTTACCTAAAAATTTAATTCAGCATTGGAAGTGAGCTTTACTTTTTTAGCAATATTTCCTCTCTCCTTTTTTTGTTAAAACATTAAAATCATATATTTTCACCATGATTTACACCCATTAAACTGCCATTCAGTGTAACAATAGGTTCGTATATATATATACCAAAAAAATATCTTTTCAGTCATATTTAGTACAAGAAATATTTAGTGACATAAAAGACACCATTAAGAATCACAATTCAGCCCTGAAATACTAATTGTCACTGTAAATATTTATAAGCTTTACCAGTTTACCAGCAAAAATACTATTAAGTTGATCTCAAGTTTAGTTATACTTTAATAGGCTAAGTAGAGGACATAGTAAGTATATTGTATCATTTTTGCATGTATTATATATATTATTTACTGTCATCATGGCAAAGATAAAATAAATCAGTTATTAAAAATGAGTTGTTAAAAACTGAGTTATTAAAAACTATTATGTTTAGAAATGTGTTGAAAAAATCTTTTTTCCGTTAAACAAAAATTGGGGAAATAAAATATACAGGGGAGCAAATTATTCAGGAGGGTTAATAATTCTGACTTCAACTGTAACTTCAGGCCTTAGAGTAGACACTTTACCTGCATTTAATACGCTCAATGTACATAAAACCACTACTGTAAACTTATTTTAATGGAACGTCTCATCTTTGATCCATATGTTAGTTTTAAATAATTCCTAAATGCAAAAATCTTACTGAAAACGGATCGGCTCTCACCTCGATGATGGTAATCTTGCTGAGATCGGATTCACTGTAGCTTCTCTTGTTTAAAAGAACGTCTCTCTTCCTCTCCAGGAACCCGAACGGCTCGTCCCAGGACTCACAGGAGAATGTCCTACACGATCCTCTGCGCTCCTTCAAAACAGGCAGATTCCTCTTCAGCAGTGTTTCCTTCACTGCTTTCTTCAATGCCAAAACATTGGCCCTCTTCTCCAACTCCTTCTGGACCTCTAGAGGGCCGGCTGACCCCTGCGTGAGGCTGATCATCATGCTGCAGAGGACGTGCAGGATTTTAGGTGTGTGTTTGAGGGTTCGGGCCGCGTCCCCATGCAGCAGCAGAGCCTGACGGAGGAGATACTGCCGGAGACTGAATGTGGCACAGTGACGTGTGTTCAGACTGGGGAACTGGGCCAGCTGTGAGCCCAGAAGCCGCGCAAAATCAAACACCAGATTGATCTGCGAGCGAGTCTGGATTGAGCGAGGCCTTTTGATGCGAACGTAATGGACGGCTTCACTGGCACTGATCCGACAGGTGTAGACCAGGTAACATGCAATAAGAACACCTGGGAAGATATTAATAGGCCAGTTATTATGCAAAATCCTCTATGTTTGGACATACATTTGTGTGTGGTCCAGTCACTATTATTTTTTACAGTTGAAGTCTCTCCTGAATTATTATATGGTGGTTTGTTCTGTAGATAATCCAAAACAAATATTGCTTAAGGGGGCTAATAATATTGACCTTAAAATGTGTTTTAAAAAATTTAAAACTACTTTTATTCTAGCCGAAATAAAACAAATAAGACTTTCTCCAGAAGAAAAAAATATTATTGGAAATACTGTGAAAAATTCCTTCCTCTGTTAAACATTTAGATTTATTTTTCTGATTAATGTCCTTCTATGGGTACAGTGCATGACTGTGGCTGTATCCAAAATCGGCCCCTATACCCTTAAATAGTGCACAATTTGAGGCTGCAGCCATTTATAGTGGTGTCTAAAACCATTGTGGATGTTCTGAAGTGCACTCAGTCAGTCCCACAATGCACTCAATTAACGAGTGTATAACCCATACACACTCAAACCAGTTAGGAAGCACACATTTTTATGAATATTTACTTTGCCCCTTTATAAATATGACAGTAATAGTAAATTTTAAAAGATGATGCTAGCCTGCTGTAGTTGACTCACACGGACAACATTTTGGGAAATTACAAGAAATATATAATAAGGCATTTCTGATAAGATAAGTTTGAAAGGCTTTTTAAGGGTAAAACCCTATTTAAATTATTTATTGTAAAGCACTCATTTAGAAAGTACTGCAAATGTTGTTTTGTTTATTTTGGCAGCCTGTTTGAAGTTCATTATTTGATTAATGTGTTACATTTTGTTTGTAGGTCTAATTTGATATTTTTTATACATCTCATCTACAATATAATCAAATATAAATAAAATAATAGAAACTTATTCAATAGTATTAATTATCAAATTATTAATAAAAAAGGAAAAAAATAAATAAAAACAGAAGGTACTTTGGCATGGCAATAAAATAAATGGAGCCCTTGGGTGTGTTTTAGCCCCAGGGCTCACTGTGTTCTTAATCCGACACTGCTAACACCTCATAATGCTAGTATTAGCACTTCTCATTTACTTTGAGTGGAGTGACATCAAGCATTGCAGAACTGAATTGTGGGTCCATCAAATTGTGTTAAACACGGCGCAAAAATCACATTTTCAACATGTTATAATAAATAATGTTAATAATAAATAACCCTAACTTTATCGACACATTCTAGGGACATACAAGGTAGGGCTGCACAACATTAAAAAAATAAATTAAAATAAATTAAATAAAAAAAATATATTTTTATTTTCTGCAATTTATATTGCAATATTTCACCAAATAACATGAATAGCTCTATTTTGAAATATGTTATACATTTATAATAATAATAATAATAATAATAATAATAATAATAATAATAATAATAATACATTTTATTTATAGTGCGCTTTTCTCAGACCCAAAGCGCTACAAGGCATACAAGGCAAACAGTAACAAAGCAGAACAATAAAAACAGTAAAAAAAAATAAAAATAAAACAATAAAATATGAATGATTCAATAAAATTGGATGATTAAATTAACAAAAATAATCAATCTAAGTTAAAACCAACGGTAAAAATGTGAGTCTTGAGAAGTTTCTTAAAACCAGTGAAGCAGCATTCCTGAAGCTGATGGGTAGGCCATTCCATAGCTTAGGCGCACTGTACGAAAAAGCTCGACCACCCATAGTCTTTAGTTTACAACATGGCTGATACAGCGTATTTATATTAAATAAAAATATATAGTGTACAATAAAGTTGTAGTCTTCATTGTAAACATAATTAAATAAAATACATTTTTGTTAAAGCTACAAAATGCAATAATTCCTTGTGCCCGAATGCTTTAAACTTAAACTTAAAATGCTTACACAGTCACATGCTTTTTATTCTGGTTAAACTGAAATGACTCCAATATTCAACCTGCTCAAATATAATCCTGACTCCACATTACAGATCCTGCGATGTGAATATTGCGCAATCACACACTGCGATAACAATGCCAAAATGATATATTGTGCAGCCCTAATACAAGGCCAATATTAGATGTTGTGAAAGGGAGCATAATGGGTGTTGTTTAAATGATAGTTTACATTTTAAATGTAAGATGTCAATACATCACATCACTTACATATGCTAGGATGTTTAGATAGAAAGTACAGTAATATAAGCTGTAGTTCACCTGTTCTGCCCAGTCCAGCATGGCAATGAACGGCCACTTTCCCTTCCTGCAAAGAGAAAGCCAAAACCTTCACGGCATCCAGCATGCCCTCCAGAGACGACACGCCAAAATCAGACATGCCAAAATTATAGAAGAAGACTGGCAGACAAAAAGAAACAGATTGTTTTAGGTCATATATTCAACTCAATGTTAAAAGTAAAAAAAATATCTCGCATGGCATGAAGAAACATATGTTAAGATCGATACAACCATGTTTTATCTGTGACATTATTTTCATGATACTTTATATTATATATTAATGCCCTACCATTCAAAACTTTGGGCTCAGCCAGATTTTTTTTAACAAGAAATTAATATTTTAAGTCGTTTCAATAAAGTGGCAGGAAAGATTCTGACATTGTTACATAAAATCTGAATGGCTATTTAAATTTTCTTCTATTGGCTATTTTCTTTCTTTAAATGGCTATTTAAATTTACTTCTAGAAAAAGCGTATTATATCAAGCATATTATAATTATTTCTGAAGAATCATGTGATAATGAAAACTAAGCAATTAAGGTAAATATTCAGGCATAAATCACATTTAAAGGTCCTATGAAGTGCTTTGAAATAAGCATTTTTATTCAATGTTTGATGTAATCTCAATTGAAAAACGAAGAGAGGGTTTCACGGTTTTACGGTATTGTGCTCACTGCTCTAAAACATATTCTTTTTAAATGTCTGGGTAAAAAACAAAAACTTTTTCCCCTTTGAACACCATATATTTCATTTTGAGAAACTTAAAATATTTTGGAGCAGTAAACATGTCAGGTTAAATAATTCAAATGAATCATTGACTTCTGCTGTCTTCCTTAGGTCTAAAACCTATGGTGGTCGAGAGAGACAGCTAATGCAAAAACATGAGAAACCCTGCTGAGACATGGATGTGTTATTGTGCCGTAACTGTTGCTCAGTAAAGTTGTTGGTGGTCTTTTAAAGGTGAGTTTTTTTTTTTAATATGCTGACTACACGATTCCATTGTCTTTTGTAAATTATTAGCCTAAATAAACTGATAATTAAATGTGAAACGTTGTTTTAATAGTATGCAGCGTGTTTAATAAATGCAGCACGTTTCTTCAGTTGTTTGTGTTGTGAGAATTTGCTACAGGTGGGCTGTAAAAATGATTCTGTTGATACTAAAAAAACTTAAAACAAAACGTAAAAAAAAAAAAAAACACCTTGTAAATACAGTAGAAACGCTATAGTAGAAAATTCTGGCAGTTTTAATACCTTGACTTTTTAAACCGCGGTATACCTTGAAAGTGGTTATCGTCCCATGCCTATTTGGAGCACACTATAGATATCTTAAGAAATAACAATACTGATACTAACATCTAAAAAACTTCATTTTAATTTCCTGGGACCTTTAAAACATAGTGAAACATAAATCACTTATTTTAAATCGTAATATTTCACAAAATTGCTTTACTTAGAGGATCTTTAAAAACATAAATGCAGCCTAGATGAGCATCTTCCTTTTAGAATAATTTCATTGACTCTACTAAACAGCTTATCATTGTTATTGACATTAATTTTATCGTGATTCGATATAATATCATTTATCAGTCCAGCCCTAATTACAATGACCAGACCTCCCATTTTTTATTTCAAAATAATTTATTAGAAAAGAAAAGACATCTGTCCCATAATCCACTCTGAAATATAAGACACACATTCAAGGTGGTTCTTTGAGAGCCTTACACTATTACTATATAAGTCTATACAGGGCTTTGCATTAACACCCGTCAACCCGCCAAATGCGGGTAGATTTCAGCCGTGGTGGGTTAGACAGACACTCTCAATAGCCACTTTGGCTGGTTGAAGATCATTTTTAAATTATAGTTATCTTAAAGACAGAGTTCGACAATGGCCCAATATGTGTGCAAATGTCATCTTAGAATCGAGAAGCAGCATAACCGACAAAAATAGTGTTCACGCGAGCAAAGGAAAGTAGGTGAATACTGAATGAGAGGATGATCAGTCGCGCGCACAGGTGATGTGATGTGCCAACGCAATCTCGCGGCAATTCGTAACTTTTGATTTAGTGGCTAATTCGTATGAATTCATACAATCTAACTCGTACAAATTAGTATGATTTGCTCATCACCCAATGACGGTTGGGGTTAGGGGTGGGGTTGGGTGCCACGCCTCCTTTTTAAAATCGTACATTTTCATACGACTCAACTCATACAAATTCGTACGAATTAGCCACTAAACTGACAAAACGTAAAATACATACGTTTCCTCGTGAGATCAGGTTGGATGCGCGTGGCTGTTTTAAAAGGCATGCGCGCTCCTGTTTCTTGGCGCGAAGCAATCGTGCCTAGAGGAAACGCAACTGGTGCCATCGGTTCTCTTTCAAATAGATTGGACAAAAAGTGATGCTCGTGCACACACAGTCCTGCTGCTTGCAAAAGCTCCGGATGTTTCTAAAATATGTCTTTTTGTAAGCAGCAGCGGTTGCCGGTTTTGTTTTAACTATTCTTTTAACAGAACAGATTATGGGCCTAACGTTACCCGTGTGTGCGTGATCATCCTTCATTATCACACAGAATGTTTTTCACCTGCTTTCTTTTGCTTACAGTTATTTTTGTTAATATTGTTTAATTATCATTGTTACAATAACATTGCTTTAATAGGAGATTAACTCCCCATGTATGTGTAGTTAACTAGTGTTATGAAAGACAGTTAGCCTACACAGACTAGGCTACTGTGCATAGTTTTAAATACACGGCAATAATTATTTTTTAAATGTAATTGGTTTTTTTTTAGAAAGGTTTTGTTGAATAAAAAGAGCATGTATACAGCTATATTTTGCATGTTTTGACATTATTTATCATTTGTGGCTAAGAAATAATTATTTATTTATTTTCGGTGTGGTCAGAGATACATTTGGTAAATCCTCAGTGTTGAGCTCTGAAAAGTCCTGTGAAATAAAAACGAATTGCAATGCGACACTGTAAAACCCCAGCCCATTTGCTCATGCACATTGAGCAGGGTCATACACACAAACAAGTGAAATGAATGAGGAGGCATGTGGACATAACCAGAGATGGCAAAAGTACACACATCCTTTACTTAAGTAGAAGTACAGATACTCATGTTTAAAACGACTCTGGTAAAAGTAGAAGTAGTGACTTTTTGTACTTAAGTAAAAGTAAAGACGTACTGCCTGAAAAATGTACAAAAGTAAAAAGTACTCGTTTCAACCACAGTCCCAAAGACATGCGGTATAGGCAAATAATAATTCAACTAAATTTGCAGTAGTTTATAAGTGTGTGTGTGTGTGTGTGTGTGTGTGAATGTGTATGGGTGTTTCCCAGTACTGGGATGCAGCTGGAAGGGTATCCACTGCGTAAAACAAATGCTGGAATAATTGGCGGTTCATTCTGCTGTGGTGACCCCTGATAAATCAGGGACAAAGCTGAAGGATAGCGAGTGAGATAGGTAGGTAGTCATCCTGACGCAAACTCACAGTGTTCACCATGTAGTTTTGCCGCTGTTAGATCAAAAACAACAGCTGCCATTCATGTTGATACACTCTGTCTATCTTTATAAATAATGTCTTACATTTTACACTGAATTCTGTCCAAAATATATTGATTTTTTTTTTTGCTAAAATAAATTCTTATCAGATATGACTGCAAACTATTTTTTTGCATTAGGCTAAAGCTGCTTATTCTCTTCAGAGAGTAGCTCTCATATATAACCCACTACTTCAGTGTTTTTTTTTTTCAGGTATTGTGGTTATTTTATTTAATGAATCAACATTAATTCTGTTACAGTTTTTCTCAGTCACTTTGGTCCATTTCTTAGATCAGAATTGAAATTCTCTGAACCCACTGTTCAATCTTCAGATCATCGTGTCACTTGTGCACATCAGAAAAGCAGTTTCTTATTATGAACAAGTTGCAAATGCTTTTGTTCATCCATGCAAATGGTTATGTGCAATTCTCTGATGTTTCCTTTATTATCAGTTGCTGATGTCATGTTGATCAAAATGTATTATTTTATCTCTGTTGAATAGACTCACCCCCACAACATTTAATCGTTCAAATGCCTGAACAAGTTGTCTTAATATTTAGTCATAATGCATTTTTTACATTTCTCCCAGATGAATCTTGACTTTTTCTAATGAAGGTCTAAAAGGAGGTTGTCCAGTTCACATTTTTACTTTAGTTTTTTCTTTGTGCTAAGCGGTGCTCTCTTTTCCTTTCTGTATCAGAATGACATGATCTGGCAACTAATTAGAGTACAAACAGCAAAAATATTGCCATAGTTTACACCAGAACAGCCCTCCAGAGTACACTGTTATTGACAACATGACTACTAAGTAATTTGAGTCTTATTCATATACAATGACACAAGGACATGTCATTCTGACGCCACTGACATGTTCATTGACACAGAAATTTTGTTTTGAGAGATGAACTAAAGGATTTTGAGGAGGAGACTGGCTTTTGCAGGTAATCCATGGTGTTTTGCTATTTATACGTGTTGTTTTGAGAAATGCACTTTGTCCTACTGTTTTACAAATTTCAGTTCTGTTCTAAGAAATGTGCCAAAGTGACTGAGAAAAACTGTAACTGTACGTTCACACCGAAATCGGCGAGAGCGTCAAAGTAGCCGGAACTCATTCATTTTCAATGGGAGCCGGCGGCGATAAGCGGCGAGGAGCAGTGCGGCGCGTCTTCGCCGGTGTGAGCGTCGAGGAGAGTTGAAATCAAGTCAACTTTATGGTAATGAGCTATGACGCGGTTAGGCGGCAAGCAATCGGAATGTAGAAGTCCAGCGCTTGAGAGGAGTCAGAGAACACAGTCACTGTGAACTTTGGTTCCGACCACAGTTGTTCCCAAGGGTTTAATTATTGCAGTCGCTGGATTTCCAATTATTTGCAATGTTTTCTTACTGGAACATACATTAAAAAAGTTACTGGCGAGTTACTAATGTGCATCAATGTTATATTTTTTTTTTTTCTTTAAAAAAAGAGGGAATTTCATGCGACAATACAAAACGGTATTGCTGCTTCAGAATATTTCAGGCATATGGACACATAGTGGAGCAAAGCCACACCACATGCAACTAGATCTTCCGTAGTTAAGTGAATTTGATAATAAGTGTGCAACACCTTCACGCTAGAAAGCATGTTTTATGCGGGAGTGTAACTGATATGATATGCAGCAACGGCTCCTACGAGATCAATGTGTAGCGAATTTTGACGCTCTCGCTGCTTTCGGTGTGAACGTACAGTAATACATTTATTATATGCTAAAAGCAACATACACAGGTAAGACAGGTAACATACACATATATTGCCCAGTATAGTTACCTTTGTTGTTGTAAAATATTTGTTAAAATTATTAATTGAAGACAACAGTATATGCCTATGTAAAATCATATAGTCAATTAAAAAAATCAATAAAAACTGAAAAACAGCATAAATTCTGTATTAGGAAATATGAACTCATCAGAAATAAAGGAAATAAATCGCAATGCTTACATTTTTTATAAAGTATTTGATTGTTTTAGTACTAAATGTACTAATCTTTACAAAAAAAAGCACTATTTCCGCGGTATTAGATTGAAAGACCAGAGAAAGCCCGTGCAGTATGATCGGAAGTGGACAAAAGGCTTAATCATTTAAACAGCATGTTTTTGACTGGAATGTGTCTCGTTTATCTGTGATCCGATCGAGCAAAAGTTGTCTTATTACCGTGTAAACAGGGCAGCATCTGTCATGTTAAATTCGCAGACTCCCTCTGTCACTGCGTAGTAATCCTAGCCTTTCTCATAGTAATATTCATGAACTAGGCCATGTACGGTGCACGATAGCCTTGAAGAAGCCGCGCGAAGCCGCGCGCTGCAGCGCGCATGCGCGCAATGAGGAAAAATAGACTAACTGCATCAAAAATGCGCTCATATTATTGCGCAATGACAAGAAATAATATAGATCGCGCCACCTGACACATAAAAACGAAAGTAACGACCGTGGTTTAAAAAATATAAGAAGTAGAAAGTACAGATATTTGTGTAAAAATGTAAGAAGTAAAAGTAAAAAGTTGTCAAAAAAAATTGTAGTGGAGTAAAGTACTGATACCAGAAAAAACATTTGTACTTCGTTACTTCCCATCTCTGGACATAACACAAAGTCTAAATTAAGTCATTTTAGCATGCCAAAGTCAAATTTATGGATATAAAATATATTTTCCCAACAACAAAATTGTGGCTAGTGAAAATGGCGAGTGGCTAGTAATTCTATTAAACTACTAGCCACAGTAGCTGGTGATCAAAAAAGTTAATGTCAAGCCCTAAGTCTATATACCATATAATTATGAAAGTGCACATCTTTTGCTCACTCTGGTTGTCCATAAAGATCTGCGGTGAGTATGTGAATCCGCTGTCAGGCTCCAGAGGAGGACCACAGTGAGCATGTTCTCCTGGCAGCTGCATGTTGATGATGGATTTAATGTTCAACCTATAAATATGAGCACATATTGCCACTTATTAACAATAAACATTCCAGTCTTATTCATGACTGTATTACTGTATATAACACTCACTCTTTGAACTGCTCTATGATGCTGTATCTCTTGATGAGATATGAAGACGGTCGTGCCATTGCAAGAATGTCACCAGTCACCCTAAATGCAAAGAGTTAAATGAACATATAAATATGCATGTAAGAGTTTTAATGCAGCAGTTTCACATTCACGGGCTAGTTTCACATTCATTAATCCGGCTAAATATGAAAACTCATCTGTTTTCTCATTGCATTGGCCTTTTCTCCATACGATGACTGGGTTTCCCTTCGGAAGGTGCTATGTGGAAACTTTCACTATGGAGATTTCATTCAGAAAGCCAATCATTTGAAAGAGTATGTAAACGGGCCAATGAAATGCCAATGAGTTGGCAGCTTCAGCTTGTGCAGCTGATGCTCGTTGCAATTATTTGCTATAAGAGCACATGTGTGAGCAAAGCCAAAGCATAATTTTCACTTCAGAGACTTCAACAGCCTTCTGAGAGAGTCGATGAGGGATCCTCCAGCTGAGTTTCAGACAGAGAGTGAACGAGAGCGATCTCCTGGTCCAGAGTGTGTGACACGCAGCGGCAGACGGTCGAGCTGGGTTTCTCCCCTGCCTGGCGTCCTTTGGGTCCGGTCCGCCAGAGCGGTATGTATTGTTGCGAATTTCCTAAAAGAGCAACACAGTCGTGCAGCGCGTCTTTTTCAAGACGTCGCTCCGACTGTGCGTTTCTGGATGCGGTGGTTTCCTGTCCTCAGATGATGGGCACGAGCACTGCGTTTCATGTCTGGGGGTCCAGCATGTTAATGCGGTGCTCGCGGGCAGTGCATGCCATCACTGCGGTGGCATGTCTGTTGCGCAGTTAAGATCGCGGCTCGCTCTTGCAAAAGAGCTACCCACCCCAGTTGTCCCCCGCTCCGCGATGGGCACTCGGGCAAATCTGAGGGTTACAGTGGGAGTAAATCTGCCGCCCTCGGGCTTGCAGACCTCTCACTCCTCCACGCGCTCCATTCAAGCTTCGAGTGAGAGAAGCGCTCCATCCTCGAATGGCCGCCCTCTCACTTGATGACACCGAGGCTCAGATGTCCACCGCTGCATCGGAGGTTGGGCTGTCATGGTCTGATTTAGGATTTCCCCCCCTCCGCTCCCTCCCCTCGGGAGTGAGCGCGGCGGCAGCCGATCTTGAAACAGACATGATAAACCGTGCTTTCTTGGGCTGTTTTGGTCGTGGGTCTGGAGATGGTTTATCCCCCAGCCCCGCGGCCGGACCGACTAGATGGGTGTATGTGGAGGATTAGGGCTTACTCACACTATGCTATCCGAACCGTGCCCAGGCCCGTTTCCCGGATCGTTTAAGAAGTGTGAGTTCTCTGAATCGGGCTCGGGCACGGTACACTTGGCCGGCCCTGGCCCGGTTGGAAGAGGTGTGCCAGAGCGCGGTTCACTTGGGCTCAGGCGCGGTACGTCGAGGAACAGCTCTTGTATTGCGCCTCTCTGGTCCAATCGGACCTGCTTTCAACTCTCTCCTCGTGATGGTTAGCATTGTCACTCAGGCTGAGCACCCTCTACAAGGCATGCCCACGCCCTGAAGTGGAGTCTATTCGCTGTGTGGTTACCTTTTTCCCCGAAAAGGAAACCCCGAACATGCTAGAACAGAGTGATGCTATCCTCCTTCAGTTGACTGGAGCTAAGGCTGTCCCCTCCGCTCTGAGGGGTTGGCGTTATGATCATCCCCACTCTAAGGATGCTGCGATGGCGGCGCGCTGGGAAGTATCGTCTCATCATCCAGTTCCCAGAGGCGCGAGACATGAATATAAATTTTTCCTGTTTCCCTCTCATACCCACTTGGAGATCTCTCTTAGGAGAGGTCTGCTCGATCACTCGACTCAGTATCTTAAGATTTCTGTCCAGGTAGACAGCTCTGCTAGTCGCGTTCGCATCGGCCAAATGGGTGGGTATCTGGAGGCATTTTCGGTCAGCGAAATGTGCCAGCGTTTTGGGCCGGCCCACTCTCACAATTACCTGAGACCCCGGCCCACCTAGATGCCCTAGGTTCCTACAGCGTTCTTTCAGCCACGTAGTGAACCTGCAAGCGCTGCCCACGGAGGAGGCAGACCCAGCCCCTTTATTTGGTCCTTCGCACTTTGCGTATTATACGGACCGTACTCAGCTCTTTATCTGTTACGGTGATCGGCAGAAGGGAAGTGCCGTATCCAAACAGAGGTTGGAACATACCCACTGAACAGTGGATGCCATCTCCCTCGCTCATCTGAGCCAGGGCGAGCCGTGTCCCCCAGGAGTGAGAGCGCGCTCCTCGAAGCGCGCATGCTTTTGGGCGTTAGCACGCGGCGCCTCTCTAACAAACACTATAGAGCTGCGGGCTGGGCGACACCTATTGCGAGATTTATTAATCTTGAGGGGAGCCGATTTCCTCACGCGGTGAATGAGAAATTCGGTTAGGTGTTGTAAAACGCTTGCTGCGCCATTCTCTCTAACACGGAGATACGTGCGCTTTTTCACTCTGTCAGTAACGTTCCCCGCTGGCGAACCCTGCAGATATTCCTCCGAGGCCCCCAGCATCTGACTCAGTGGAGGAGTCAGGCGCTGGCCCGTTACGTTGTTGGTCTGCCCGCTGGTCAGCCCGCGTTCTGGGTATAGGTGCCTGCTATGTGCGATCCCCACTAGGCGATCCCATATGCTTATACTGCCACTGTGCAGTCCCCCCTCACAGGCGGACCCGTGTCTTCCCTCACCGCTAACCATCTTATATTCATATGCGTACTCCCCCTTCTCAGGGCTAGTCATTATGCTCTCTCGCCACCAGTCTCACCACTTGGGTAGCAGGTGACCTCCGCAGCGTCCTCCCTATCGGGACTGCACGCTTTCCCAACGTACTGTCGTATTACATTCCTAGAAATTATTCTAGACTCATTTGCGGCTCCCAAAAAATATATCTAAATCCGTATATCTTCTGTTGATGTGGGATAAGTAAGGGCCAGGGAACACGTTGGAAGACCGCGCCTCTGGTGACGCAGATGCGCTCACGCTCTCTTTTGCCTGGCAAACCTCTCATTGGGGGCGAAGGTAAAGTTCAGTCATTATGGCGTTTTCCATACATTTCCCCATAGTGGAAGTTTCCACATAGCATTGAAGTTCCCCTTCCGAAGGGGAACGCTCTGGTTACTAAAGTAACCCTCGTTTCCCGAGGGCGGGAACGGAAATGCTATGTTCCTTCGCCATAATGATTGCCCCTTAGCTGTTGAGGTGAAAGTCTCTTCCGCTAAAAAAATTATGCTTTGGCTTTGCTCGCACATGTGCTCTTATAGCAAATTAATTGCAACGAGCATCAGGTGCGCAAGCTGAAGCTGCCAATTTATTGGCATTTCATTGGCCCGTTTACATACTCTTTCAGATGATTGGCTTTCTGAATGAAATCCCCATAGTGGAAGTTTCCACATAGCATTTCCGTTCCCCCCCTCGGGGAACGAGGGTTACTTTAGTAACTAGAGCATTTTTGTTTAGCTCTCTTAAAGACTCTTTCCCTATTTCAAGCAATTAAAACTTTAATCTACCATACTAGTGTTTATGTTTATGCTACTAGTACTTATTTTAATAGTGAATATGTATATTGATTCAGACACACACACTACGGCCAATTTATTTTATTCAATTCACCTATAGCACTTGTCTTTGGACTGTGGGGGAAACCGGAGCACCCGGAGGAAACCCACGCCAACACGGGGAGAACATGCAAACTCCACACAGAAACGACAACTGACCCAGCCGGGACTAGAACCAGCAACCTTCTTGCAGTGAGGCGACGGTGCTAACCACTGAGCCACCATGCTGCCCTCTGAATAAGTTTTAATATCTAATAAATGTGTACTAGTATATTAAATATTAATCACTAAATCACTTCTCAATTAATATTCTTTCATATACTTTGCTTTTAATGAAAGTATGTAATGTTGTCATTCTCTTCACAATGTAGGTGGATGTTTGGTTGGTCCATGTCTTATAATGTTCTAGCAAAAGCTTTTTAAAAATCACTATAGGAAAAAATGTGTTGCAGAAAAAGTGATCTAGAACTAATGCACTTCATTACATCTAGGATCTCAATATCCTCTAATTAAAGGGATAGTTCACCCCAAAAAATGAAATTTCTGTCATGATATACAGTACTCAAACCTTATGGGGTTTTTTCCTTCTGTTGAACACAAAGGAAAATATTTTGAAGAAAGCTGGAAAACTGTAACCATTGACTTTTATTGTTTTTCCTACCCTGGATGTCAATGGTTACAGGTTTTCAGCTTTCTTCAAAATATCTTCCTTTTGAGTTCAACAGAAGAAAGAAAATCATAAAGGCTTCAAACCCCGTGAAGGTGAATAAATAGTGAGTAAATTTTTGTTTTTTTTTTGGGTGAACTATCCCTTTAAGCATTTATGAACATTTACACATTTAAGTGTTTTTTGGACATATAGCAAGAAAAAAAAAGCTGCAAAAATATATCCAGCTAAAATATATAACTGGGTATATTTTTGGACTATATCCAGATTAATGTAGCATCATAATGGTCCAGAAAAGCAGGCTTTACCAGCTGGAGAAGATGCCTTTAATGGCCTGCTGGTTTGTGCTCCAGCACGCCGGACCCTCATAGCGGCAGTCTTTCCCTCCACAGGCCAGAAGACAGATGATCTTGGGAGGCACAGCCTTCACCAGACTCTCCCTGGCCTGGGAATATGATGGTCTGGGCACTGGAACCTGCGGAGTCATGGAGGAGACAAGCGGAGAGGAGGGAAACTAACAGCAAATGACCGCTACTACAAACACTAACGGCTTAAAATGAAGCAGGACACTTTGTTGATGTGCTGAGCATTGGGAAATGAGCTGAGAAACAGTGGAGATGGAAAAACAGAAACATGCAGTCAATGACAGAACTCTCAAACTCTACCTATGAGCGCTGTAGTTTTGTGTCACTTCAAAAAAAAGTAATTAATTACTAATTACATCATTAAAATAGGCATTTCAGGTTTATTAAAAATGTTTAGCACTTATGCATTTTAACATTATTCGTTTGCTAACAATCCAAAATAGGAAATTAAACAAAATTAGCTATCAAAACATGACTTTGTATTTCATAAATACCATATACTGTCATTGAAATTTTTTTTTGCATATACAATTGTCTGACAAATGTAACCTTCTATAGTTGAAAAATATAAATTATTCTGTAAAATATCTAAATTATGAAAAAATACAATTGCTTCTCTGAATTTATACCATATTGTCATTAACTAGTGTTTTAACATAACATATTGGAATTTGTATATATATTTATATATATATATATATATATATATATATATATATATATATATTTGTGTGTGTGTGTGTGTGTGTGTGTGTGTGTGTGTGTGTGTGTGTGTGTGTGTGTATGTATGTGAGCAATTCCAGCCTTATGGATGTGACATTTGCAGTAAAAACTCAAAACATAAATTCACATAGAAACTATATGTTAACATTATATTGAAGCATCTATTTATATTTTCCAGAACTACTAACCACAGAGTTAAGGAACCAGAAAAATATCAATCTGTACAGTAAACATGTTTTGCACTTTAAATAAGGAAAATAAACACAGCCTTGCTTACACGCAGAAAAAAACACAGAAACGGTTTCCGTATTTTGGTGAAAACTTATTTCTTTTCATGGCAAGGTTGACACTAGCCTTTGCATTTCCATGCAAATGTCAACCTTGCCATGAAAAAAAAAATAAGTCTTCACCATAATAGCGAAACCGTTTCTAAATTGTTTGTGTAAGCAAGTATTTTACAGTACTTTAAAAATACTCAAAAATCTCTCTCAATGTTTTCAAACTATTATATTTGATTTACCAAAATGACACAAGTAGCAATTTCACATCTGTCACATCCATAACGGAAAAGTGTCACATCCATAACAATGCTTTTCCCTCATAAATGCAAAAATGTCAATTAAAATAAAATCAATCATGTTTGTTCTATAGTGAGCCGACTCATATCTTTTTGATTAGCATTGTTTCTTTTGCGTTGTGCAGTTTAATTCACAGAATTTCTACAAAGTATGTTGTATTCTGTAAACTCACTAACATTTTTTGTCACATCCATAACGCATGATTATTTTCCTCATTTTAAAATATAAAATATGTTTACAGATTGATATTTTTCTAGTCCCATAACTCTGTGGTTAATTGTTTTGAAAATATAAACAGTTGCTTCAATAAAGGTAAACAAATAAAAGGTAAAGTTTCTATGTGAATTTATGTTTTGAGTTTTTACTGCAAATGTCACATGCATAGGTTAATTCTATAAACTGATTCAGGCTACAAAGACATGTTTAATTTATTTACACTATATTTAAGATTAGAAGTAACTGTAATTTAATTAGATCTAGAATTCATTTTTTTCAGTGAATCAGTTAAATACAGTTAATAATTACTTTGTAACAGATATTATACCCAACACGGCTTTCAATTTAAACAGGGTGAAGTAAAAAGTAACTAAAAGATTGTTAATGGTCACTCCGTGTCCTGTAGATGCGGAAGAAATCTTTACCGTCGTCTATTTAGACATTTATTCATTTTTTTTTATCATGACTACACGTTCTATAATCATTAAATACTTCCTATTTAAGTTACGTTTCACACGCTGTGTACTGATAAGGCAAGAAATTAATTTAAATAAGAGCAGTCACAAACAATACTCAATCAATACTTAATCACTGCGTCGCCGCCATGTTAAGTTAGCCGACCTACATTTTAATATTTAACTACGACTCTGTTCCTTTGATAATCCTGACTGACAACAACAAACAAAACAAAACCAAAACTGACTTACCCACGTGATTTCTCCCAAACAAAGAGTCAAATGTGAAATGTTTCCGTGTAGAGAAAATGTAGCATGGCTATGTGCTGGCACATATTCCTGCCTCGGAGCTGACCCAGCTATTGGCTTTTAATCCTTATTAACTGTCATAAACACATTAGCGGATGGACATTCACGATTCATATTAAGCCTAATTATAGTCTACAACGTCTTCAGGGTCTGATCTGCACGCCTGCAAAGCAACTAAAAATGTTTCTCATGTGATTTTAGTTATGAATACTGTAAATGTTTGGATTTAAAGACAACTAAAATGAAATGCAATTAAAAAAAAGAATGAAAGTGATGTAAAATTAATCATGTAATTTACCAGATTTCTAAACTGTATTTAATAAATTAACTTAACAATTGTTAATAAACATAACTGGGGGAAAACAGACACACACACACACACACACACACACACAAATATTCATGTATTGAAGTGATTTTATGGGGGAGTTTTACATGTAGCTCATTAGATAGCAAAACATCACATCACAATGGGGAAACATTGATCATTAATCATCGTCAAGATTACTTGCTAATGACCCCTTTGCTACTAAACCAAGTACACAGTATCACTCATTTATAGCCAGATCAAAAAATATAATATGTTTTCAATACAGGTTGTGGTAATACCAAATATTGTAACATACTTTTTTTCTAACAACACCGCAATAAAAGTATTATTAAACAGTGTGTAAGAAGATTTTTTTTTTTACATTGGCTTAACCAATGGGGATTCAAGCATTAGTGTGACTGAATCCCACACTCCTAAAATTAAAGGTTATATTGGGGTGTTTTGCAGTGATGTCATATTAGAAACCAGATGCAGTTCTAGACCCTTTTAGGGGGGCTTCAGCTAAATTCAGCTAGTGAAAATAAATACATTTTATAAAAGGATTGACAAGAAACTAATGTACCTTTTTAAAATAGCAATTGTAGTTTCACATTAGCATTTTTTTCCTTGCATGATTAATGTTAAATGTAAATTTTAGCATTATCAGCAATAGCAGAGTGGGCTACCTCAATAATGTATAACATTATTCAAGAACCTGCTACTTAGTTTACCGTTGGAATGTTTTGTCAAATAGAATAAAGAACCTTTGATTTTAAGAGTGTATCATATACTAGACACATTTTATAAAGGTGTATTTTTATGAATACATTTTTTTTATAAAATGCATAAACACATCTCAGAAAGGTAAATGTTTTCTAAGAATGTTTTTCAGGAGTATTTGACTGTTGTCAGCATATGTGGAAAAATGCAAAACACAGTCTACACAACCAGTAAGTCCTGCTACAACAACTTGGAGTGACGTTGCTCAAGTTTGCAATCACAGCAATAACTGGCTCAAATCTTCCAACTGCTCATTGAATTTCATTCAAAGTGCACAGAAGGAGTGATTACACGATCCACCATTCTCATTAGTATCATGGGTTAGCATGACCATAAGAAAATGGGACACTACACATGACTCGCATCAGCAAGTTTGTGGATCCAGCCTTCTATTGAGTGAAGTCTATCCTTGGCAACAGACTCCAGAATCTTCATCGTCATCATCTTGATCATCCTCTTCATCACTCCCCTCAGACAAGACCTGCTCATGGAAAATAAGCATTGTTATTCTTTGTTAAATATTAACAAAGTTCCTTTAAGGCAAGTCATTTCACTCGGCGGCCATCTTTGAAACGCCTCTCAGGCAGTATGCTTGGGCATTCTGTCTGAATGGGGAAACATCAAATTCTACAAAATTGCTTGCCAAGCTTACAATTGAATTCCATATTAGGAATCACCAATAAAATTAAACAACTAACATCTCTTTAGTTTCATTTCCAAACGCTCAAATCATACAAAATCTGCAGAAACTCAAGTCTGGTCCGAGCCCTTTCCCTGGAGTATCGTCAGTCTATTCACCTTATTCTCCGCGTACAAGCGGGCGCAGCCATTTGAGTCATTTTGGCTCGAGACTTCCGGTCTCATTCACTTCCATTCATTTTTAGATGTTAAAAACAGCTCGTTCTGCTGCTTGATGTTGCAAACTGAGGTTTTCCCATTATATTCTTCTATTTTGTCTGTATAATCATGCAAACACTTGTTTGTAGAGCGAGTAGTTTGACCGTTTTCAGCCGTTTATTATTCCTAGTCATTTCTCCCATAGGCAACTGAATCGGAAGTTCTAAAACAATCGCAAAAACGAGCGCACTTCCGCGTTGAAGAATAAGGTCAAAAGGATCAATGAATGGCTCCTGTACTAGAAGGCGGGCTTTATTTGCCATATAGCGATTGATGATTGGCTCCTGTACTAGAAGGCGGAGCTTGATTCACCATATTGACCGTTACACTGTTCCCCATTCAAAAAGATATGAGTGACATGTCTTGTGTATTCTATGGTCTTTGATATTAATAAGTACTTACAAATAAATTTATATTAAATTTATATTAAATGTTTTGACATTTTAAGTGTGTTTACTGTGTATATTTATTATGTATTTATAAACGCACACATGCATGCATGCATATGTTTCAGAAAATATTTATTTATATTTACATATAAAATATATATGTATATTATACAAATTATATATAAATGTAAGCATCTATGTAACAAAGCAAAAAGTGTGTGTATCACATATACATAATATACACAGTACACACGTCAAAACAAACATTTATTTTGGATGCGATTAATTGTAATTAATCTTTGCCCAGCACTAATGACATTCCAAATTCACCTTTACACCTTGATTATAATAGATTTTAAACTCTTTAATTCTCTCATTTTGACATAAATGGGGTTTATATATTTTAAACACAAACGCAACCTTCTTCTATGGATGGAAGTGTGTGTTGGACAGATTTAAAAACTCTAGTCACCTGCTCACCTTATATCCCACCACACCCTCTATGCAAAACAACTGGACACAAACAAAGAATTCATATTTAGGGAATTTTAAGCCAAATATTAACTTTGTGTGTGGGACACTTTTATTAAATGTGTGATTAAAAACAGCTGCTGAATAACTTAAAGATGATAATACAGTTTACAAATTTAGATTTTATTAGCAAGGCTAAAGATTATTGCACAACACTTGAATTTTTAAATAGTTATTTTGCAACTACAATAACAACAGCTATATGCTTATAATTTTCCTGAAGGCAAAAACATAAAACTCACCATGGTGACGATCTGTTTAAGGTTCAGGGCAGTGTTGTAGAGCAGATCTTCAGCTGTTATTTATATACTGCACAAACTGTTCACACCTACTCAAAGGATGGACGAACAGGCATCAGCCAATCAGCCGCACATTGGTTTAGACATTTTCACAAAAGGAAAAGGAAAAAATTGCTTGTGTTGTGATGCTATTTATATAAGTATCGCAAACAAACAGCTTTCACAAACATGAATAATCAGTTTTAAAATAAACGAAGCATAAACATAGTCTTATGAACAGGGAATGATAGTTAGATGATACTATGTTTTGGTCATGTTTGGACTCTCCAATTTAATTGGCAAATTATATAGATCTTTCATTTTCATGTAATTTTGTCTGCAATTCACTAACAATGAGATGGCCTGCCTGGAGGAGTTTGGAAATCTGGAGGACTGGTGCCAGAAAAAAACAACCTCCTTAAACGTCAGCAAGACTAAGGAGCTGATAATGGACTTCAGTGGGAAAAAGGAGACCCCCGTCACACCCCGTCAGAAATAAGAGTGGAGAGAGTGGACAGCTTCTGGTACCTCAGTGTTCACATCAACAATGTGGTGAAAAAGGCCTGGCAGTGTCTCTACCACCTCACAGGCTTGAGAGACTTCAGACTGCCACTCAGGGTGTTTAGCAACATTTATTCCTGCACCATAGAGAGCATCCTGACGGGAAACATCACAACCTGGTTTGTGAACAGCACCATGCAGGACAGACGAGCACTCAATCTAAAGAACAGTGAACGGTGCTGGACCAAAGCCAGGAAAATCATGAAGGATCTCATTCACCCCAATATTGGACTGCTCTTTCTGTTGCGGTCAGGAAAATGCTTTCAGTCACTGAAAGCCAACAGAGAGAGACTGAGGAGAAGCTTCTACCCGCAGGCGATATGATCACTCAATCAGGACTGAAACACTTCTTTGCACAATTTACGGACACGTATGAACATTGCACATCTGCAAATACAGGCACTTTGAACATCCACTGGACACTCTTGGACATTTATGAACATTTTCACACACCCTGAGCATATATTGTGTAGTTCTAGTGTACTCCATATAGGTGCGTAGGTTTGACAAACCACCTATAGGAATTACTTCTTCCTCTCTTATGCACCAGGCACTTTGTTAGAAACACTTCTATGTGACTGTGACTAATATCATTTGAATTTAATTTGACTTTGATCTTAAATTTAAATACAGGTGCACTAACATTTAAATGCATGTATATACTGACAAACAATCTTGATTAAATGGATAACACATTAATGATTCCCACATTGAATAAAAAAAGTCAGTCTGTTTATTACAAATGACTTTAATTATAGTTCTATCAATTGTGTTTTGCCAAAACAGGCATGGATTTTAAATTCTGGCCATCTTTTTAATGGACCATTAGCTAAGAATTTGCCATAAGATTGTTTTATTTGTTGAGCCACAGGGCTATTATTGATTAAGCAATATGTCATTGATGTTATTTGATCACATAATGTGACACTTTCACATTAATATTTGATGTCTCTGAATAAAATGACAGAGAAGCTTAATATGGGTAAGTTGAGCCGTACACAAATATCAGCACACCAGAATCTGAACCAGTTCTGCAAGTTCATAACATGTCTAAAGCATATGTGAGTGGCACAACAAAAGACTAATTATAATCAGTAATTCTGTCCACTGAGGGCACACAGCAATTCATCTGATTTTGTTAATCGACTATTTGGATTGGAATGGAATGGCTTAGTTCTTCATGAGTCATACACTAACGCAAGATAATCCGTAAATTAATGCGTACAGTTAAAGTCAGAATTATTAGCCCCCTGAATTATTAGCCCCCCTGTATATTTTTGACCCCAAATTCTGTTAAACAGAAAGAAAATTTTTCAATTATAATAACTCATTTCTAATAACTGATTTCTTTTATCTTTGCCACAATGTGAGTACATAATATTCCACTAGATATTTTTCAAGATACCAGTATTCAGCTTTAGCCACCCTATGGGGAAATCTTAGAACCACCACAGGAAGGAGTTTAAACTCCTTATGCCCAAAGTATATAGCTCACTTTTTACAAGAGCATGCAGTACAGTTTTAATTTGCAAGTTAGCAAGCAGCTACATTAAAATGTGATTGTGCAAATAAACTGTACTCTTACTCTTGCAAAAAAGAATACAAAGAAATTTGCAGTGGTGGAAAGAGTACTGAAAAATCAGACTCAAGTAAAAGTGTCTGTTGTGAATATTACTCAAAGTATGAGTAAAAAGTAGCCCTTTTAAAACTACTCAAGAGTAGTAAGTAGTGAATATCACACTGTGGAAGCTGATGTGTTTACATGAGTTTGTGCAGGGATGTGTAAACGTAACATTCTGTAGTGCATTTAGGGTTCTTCCTACATTTGTTCGTTCCTTCCAACCTTCCTTTCATTGTTTGTTTGTTCTATCCTTCCTCCCTAATTCAAATGTTCCTTCCTTCGTTCCTCCCTTCATTCGTTCGTTCATATTTTTGTTCCTTTATTAGGTCCTTTGTTTATTCTTTCATTCCTTTGTTTGTTTCTTCCTTCCTTAGTTTGTTCAGTCCTTCCTTGAATCCTTGCTTCATTCATTTGGTCCTTCCTTCGTTCCTCACTTCATTCGTTCGCTCATTCATTTGTTGGTTCGTTTATATTTTTGTTCCTTCCTTCATTAGGTCCTTCGTTCTTTCTTTCTTTCATTTGTTCCTTCCTTAGTTTGTTCCTTCCTTCCTTCCTTCAGTCCTTCCTTCATTCGGCCCTTCATTCCATTCTTCATTAGTTCCATTTAGTGATTGTTTAAGGCTGTTTGGTGATTTCAGTCATCATCCTTCATTTCCTCATCAGTGACATGCAGTCTATAAAAAGTCTCTGGGTCATAGCATGTAAAGATTTTGGACATCTTCTTGGACATTTTTAATGCTTCCAAAAGGTTTTCTGCAGTTATAAAGTGCCCATGTCTTGAGGTTGTTCAGTATGTGCGATTTGATTAGACAGGAATCGCAGGGCGGATTTCTCTACTGAAGGAACTCACTGAATTAAGACCAGTTCGAATCAGGCTTTAAAGTTGAGCGCAAATGGCTTTACTCGCTCCAGGGCTTGTACCAATCAGTCTAACAGGGCGCCAATTCATTTGACTCTCTTCCCCCAACACTCTAGCCTAAGTTGGACAGAGATGCGGCCGCAATTTTGGTTAATCGTTAACCAACTAGACAAAAAAGCCTTTCAAGACCTCCATCACGAGACTTTGGCATGACCATCATGTGATCTCGTGGCCATGCGTTCGACCACGAGATGGACAGAGTTTCTTAGAGACAAAAGAGATTTTAAAAGAAATGGAGACTTAAGAAAAACAATTCTTATAAAGGTTATAACCAAGACAAAATTTGTTATATTGAATGACATTTATAGGTACTGATGTGCTGTGTTTATTCCAACCAACCAGGTTCATAATGTGTGGTTTTTACCCTCATAACAGGCTAAAATGATCTGTATGTGTCTGAAATGCTTTATGTTTGTATTTAAACAAAACCCCTTTTTATTTGCAATACTTTGCTGTAAATGAGAATTTTGTGATACGAACCATATTCGTCTTGTAACATTTGATGTCAGATAGTTACAATTTTACCAGAGATTTTACCACATTAAGTCTCTCTCAGTCGGTTAATGATTAAACCTGATTACACTGGTACGGGGCGTGGCCCCGCCCTTCATCTAATCGGTCATTTGGTGACAGTGTTAGAGGGACGGATCAATACGTGTCCCTTAAAGCCCACTGCAGCCTTGAATCTGTGCAGCCTTTTAGCATCAAGCCGGCGTCCGCCCGCTGTTGCTTCTCCGCCCCCAATCGCCACCACGCGTTTGGGTCACCACAAACTCTTCATCCAAACCTCTTAAGTTTCGAAACCTCTGAAACTTCCGCTAAACTGACTCTTAACAGAGTCGGCTTCCCCGGTCACCCAGGACAACAAGCTCCACTCACGCCGAGTGAATCCCGGAAACGTCACCGAAGCCAACCTATCAGGAATGCCACGTGTTTCCTCAAGCCAACCCGGCGAGGGAAAATCCAGTCAAGAAGACTTCAACAAACCCGCAAGTACACGACAACTGTTGTCTCTTTCTGATCTGGTGCATATGATTTTAAGCAGCTAAAGATGAGTCAAATCTCTGCTTTTGTGGTTTCTCAGGTGATTCTAAGATCTAGTACGAAATGCTAGATAGTCTGGGACTGTTTGTCAACTCATTTTGCCTCCTCTGAACTGCCTGTGTGTGTGTGTGTGTGTGTGTGTGTGTGTGTGTGTGTGTGTGTGTGTGTGTGTGTGTGTGTGTGTGTGTGTGTGTGTGTGTGTGTGTGTGTTTGTTTGTTGTTTTGTTTAATACGTAGATTAGCCTCATGTATCGTAGCGTAGCGCAATAAATCTTTGTTCTCCTTTGTAAGAACTGTGTTCTTGTTTATGTGCTTCTAAGTCATTGCCTCAAGCTATAGATTGTGTTACCTTGCTAAAATTTAACCCTATTCTGTGTTATGTTATTACTGTTGGCCACGGAAATAATATAGACGAGATTAGTAAAAAAACGTGATGTCTCTATTTGCGGGACAAACTTCAGATAAAGATTGAATCTTTGATCTGATTCAATCCGACTCAATTGAGTCGAATCAATGATTCGAATCTTCAGGATCCGAGTCATTGATATGAGCTAATAATTCCCAATCGATCTTTTAGCGTAGATTGATTTCTTACACTACTTTAGCCAATCCCCATAGACAAGAAAGAAATAAAGTAGTGACTGCAGGTTAAAGGAAATTAGTGGAGTAAAAGTACCGATACAGCACTAAAATGTACTCAAGAGAAAGTAAAATTACACATTTTTAAAACTACTTAGCAAATTACAACTCCTAAGAAAAAGTACTCAATTACAGTAATTGGGGTATTTGCAATTTGTTACTTTACACCACGGAACATTTGTGGGGTACACTGATGTCATTGAAATTACACATCAAATGAAGTGTATTTTTAAATGGGTGTAGGCTAAGTGTAAATAAATGAAGTACATTTTGAGTGCAATTTAAAGGCTTAACTAGGTTAATTTGGTTAATTAGGCAAGTTAGGATAATTAGGCAAGTCATTGTATAATGATGATTTGTTCTTTATCAAAAAACAAATTGCTTAAGGGGGCTAATGATTAAAAACTGATTTTATTCTAGCCCAAATAAAACAAATACGGCTTTCTCCAGGAGAAAAAAATATTATAGGTAATACTGTGAAAAATGTATTGCTCTGTTAAACATCATTTGAAAATATTTAAAAAAAGAAAAGAAATTTGCAGGAGGGCGAATAATTACAGGCTTCAACTGTATTAGTGTTGGATTGTACAATGCAACCAAATATGAGTCTGGACCACAAGTGTGGAGTTTTAAAATTGAGATGTATAAATCACATGAAAGCTGAATTAATAAGCTTTACTTGGTTGATATACTATTATTTGTAAAACTTAAAAAAAAAATCTAAATACTGAGAAAAATCACAAGTTTTAAAGTTTTTTTTTATTTTTTAGAAATGTACATTGCCACCAATCAAAAACTGAGTTTTGTTATATTTACCGTAGGAAAATTTATAAAAAAAAAACATTCATGAACATCATAATTGTTATTTACATAATATTCCAGCCGGTGACACAGTGGCACAGTAGGTAGTGCTGTCGCCTCACAGCAAGAAGGTCACTGGTTCGAGCCTCGGCTGGGTCAGTTGGCGTTTGTGTGTGGAGTTTGCATGTTCTCCCTGTGTTCGCGTGGGTTTCCTCCGGGTGCTCCGGTTTCCCCCACAGTCCAAAGACATCCGGTACAGGTGAATTGGGTAAGCTAAATTGTCCGTAGTGAATGAGTGTGTATAGATGTTTCTATAGAGAATTATAGAGAATTCATGCTAGTTCAGGCAGACGAAAATGTTTTTAAAAGGAGGCGTGGCACCAAACCCCACCCCTAAACCCAACTATCATTGGTGGATGAGCAAATCGTACTAAAATGTACAAATGAGATTTCACAAATGAATAAGAATTAGCCACTAAATCAAAAAAAGTTACGAACTGATGTGTAATAGAGTTGAATAGTCTAATGATTTTATTGATCCAACCATTCAAATTTCTGGCATTAAATAATAATCACTCATTTTGACTCTCACAATGTATTTCTGATTTTGCCAAAAATATACAGATGCAGCACATGACCAGGGTCACCCTGCATTGGCTTATAAAATGTAATCAAGCAAGAAATAAACACAGCACAACATCAGATTCTGTTTCAGTTCATGATCTTCATTTCTTTTTCTTTAAACATTTATGGGGCTAAGTTGCCTCAGCTGGGCCCCAGACCAACTGAAACCAAGCTATGCAGAAACAAAAGTTTTCACTTTTTGCATTACACGCATTGACATTAACTGCTTCATAGCATTGGACTTTGCTTCTATATCTTCTGACTTTGCTTTTATAGCTTTGGACTAGACTCGAGGGTTGATGTAGGACATTATCCTGACATCCTGCCTCTGCACATCTTGACAACACAAAACAAAGAGGCACTCTAGCAAATGCTGAGTTTCCTCTCTGAACAGTGCTGGGCCAGATGACCTTGCCCCTGGCAGCAAGGATTTACACGACCTCCACCTCCTTCATGATGCTGGAACAAACAACAAAACCAATCAGCAACATGGAGTCAAAAATCAATATGAAGATTGATCATATTTAAAGGCCTATCAACAATAACTATCAAGATAACCATTTTAATATCTACACCAGCGGATGCAGAAATATATGCAGGTCCCAACTTACAGTTCTGTAAAAAACTGTAATAAACAGTAATAAACCCAAATCTTTTGGGTTTATTCCCGGTTGTGATATACATTGTGAGATGTTGATCTCTGCTCTGTCGACTTTTGATGTTGAAAATTTAACTCTACAGTTGAACAAAGTGACTTTTATTGACAGTTTAGCAATTTGAGACAAGATATTGTATAATAAATAATATATAGAGAACTAAGTTCATAAAATAACAGAAAATTTACTGGCAGCTTATTACTAGGTTTTTCCAGCATAATAAACAACACCAAACCAGATAATATACAGTGCTCAGCATAATTGAGTACACCCCTTTGTAAAAATTTATATTTTTATCCATTTCTCAGTGAATAGGTGTAATATATATTATTGGTGCATTTAAACAAAACAGATTTATTAAACAGATATATTTATTAAAATAATATTTTAGTCACCAAACATATTTAGAAATGGAAAGATAATACAAATAAATCCAAGCTAAATATTGCAAAAAAAAATTACAACCTACAAAATTTCAACTAAATTTATTTAGTAATTATATTTAATTATTTCAATTTTTTGCTTCTCTTGATTTTTTCCTCTTTTTTTTTTAAATTGTATTTAATATTTTTCTATAACCGTTATCATAAGTTATTTTGCTAGATAAGCTCCAGATTTGGCTTCAGTACAGACTAATCTAATTTATATGCACAAATATATCATTGTATAGCTTCCTATTAAAAATATCAATTCAAATTTAAATTTAAAAGAGAGATTTGTCAGGGGTGAACTTATATATGCTGAGCACTGTAGCACTATTAAAAATGTTCATAAAAGTCACTTTTTCTAACTTTTCAGGGTTAAATGTTGTTAGAAGAAAGATCAAGATCCCATAATGCAATTCAAAAGCATAAATAGGTGAAGAAAAAAAACATAAATCAAAATATGAAAAACTGTCAATTTACAGATATTTTTTAACAGTGTACATCATTATTTGTATATGGTTATATAACCCACAACAATAACTTTTATAGTTTGGAGAAGATTGTAAAGCAGGGTGAATTCAGGGTTTTATCATTCATCAGATTGTGGTGTGGATTGCTATTCTTTTATAATTACAATGATTTTTAAAACTAGAACTTTATTGTCCTTATCCTTGATAAGAACAGGCCTTAAAGGGATAGTTCACAAAAAAATCTGTCAGCTTTTATTCACCCTGTACTTGTTTTTTCTTCTTTGAACACAAAAGAAGATAATTTGAAAAATGTTCTAAACCGTTGACTGACTTTCATAGTTATTGTTTTTCCTACTATGGATGTCATTGGTTACAGGTTTCCAACATTCTTTAAAATGCCTTCTTTTATATTCAACAGAACAAATAAAATCAAAATGGTGTAGAACAATTAAAGGCTAATTAAATGTGTGTAATTAATTTGTGAATTATCCCTTTAATGTGTCAGGATCATTAGATTTAACATTTTATGTAAGATACACTGTAAAAAAATGCAGGATTCTACACAATTCCTTCATGTTGTCCCAACACACATCGATTAAGTTAATTGTTTTTGCTAATTTAAGTGGACTGAACATAAAACAATTAAGTTGTGGCAAAAAAAAAAAACCTCAAGAATTGTGTTGATTCAGCTCATTTTAAATAAGTAGTTTGAACAAGCAGCAAAAATAATTTTTGGGTGTATGTCTCAGACAAAAAAAGTTTGGTAAATAAAAAAATCTGCTATACTCACACATTAAGGCTACGAGACCATTCAAGTTCCACAGCGTCTCCCACAGAGGAAACACCATAAACCTGATAAAAAGATCATTTGCAGTTTATACAGTGACAAAAGCATCAAAACATATTTAGCATTATAAAATTATACAATTTCTTTGTAATAAAAAATGTATAATATAATACATTTCATTTGTAATAATAGAAAACACTTCAGGTGTGCTTTTATCAAATGTGATTTTCTAAACAGCAAACGTACCTTGTTGATCTGGCAGCAGAAGGCTTCAGTCATGGAAAGGACAGATCAATGTTTGCCATTATTATTTATACTAGTAAGCAGTACCCACCCACCCTCAACTGATCTATGAACAGCCTTGCCCTCATTTCCAGAAGTTTCTCTTTCTCAGTAAGTGCCCATCCCCATACAGGAAGCGTTTGTTTTGTTTCTTAATAAATGAAACTGCATTTCAGATTTTTTTAAACAGCAACTAAAATAGATCTCTTACTCTTACCTTTCATTTGCTATCTTTGTTATTTAAATATCAAATACTTAAATATTTAAATGTATACAAATATTGCAAATGTTGGTGGAAATGTGGGCTAGAAAATAATTTCAAAGCTCTCTAAAATAAAAACTAAACCACACATGACTGCAGGTATACGTTGTTAAAAATATTGGTAAATGAACAGTATTTTGAGATTCTTCTTTTCTCTCCATTCATTCAGGCTTTTGAATTGCATTATGCAGGGTTCATACACATTTTTACTACTAAAATTCCATGACTTGTCCAAGACTTTTCCAGAACTTTCAAGTACATTTTCATGACCTATTGATTCATGTAATGTCTACAAATACATGGTAAATAATAAGAAAAACAATGATGTTCAAATTTATTACAGCATATCACAGAACAGGCAACAATCTATTTACTTTAAATTTGTTTTTATATCTATGTAAAACTGATTTTGATAATGCTTACACAGCACTAACAATGTGAGAGCCAGTTTTTGGCCAAGGACAGAAAAGAAGTAACCTATATTACTAACCTATATTCAAGCTAGGGCTGCACAATATATTGTTTCAGCATCGATATCGCAATGTGTGCATCCGCAATAGTCACAGCGCAGGATATGCAATGATGGGATTATAGTTTAATATAGAGTTTAATTATAATGGATTAAAAGTTTATCATCTCCATGCATTTTTAAAGAGATAGTTCAGCCAAAAATTACTTACTATTTTCATTACACCCTTCACTTGTTTCAAACATATTTTTTTTAATTGAACACAGAAAAAAATACAATTGAATAACTCCTATAGTATTGAAACAAGTGAAGTGTGAGTAAATAGTGAGTACATTTTAATCTTTGAGTAAACTGTTCCTTTAAGGCCTGTGATTGTGTGAACATTTCAATATTTCAAATTTTAAAACATCCGGCCACAAGAAAAATACATCACAGAAATACAAAATATGGTAATGTCAGATTTTTCCAATATCGTGTAGCCCTAATTTAAGTACACAGATATTTGTTCAACTAATTTCCATGACTTTTCCAAAACTTTGTGGGTTTTTCTGTTTTTCCAAAACTTGTCCAGGCCTGGAAAATGCCATGTCAAAATTCCTTGACTTTTCCAGGTTTTCCATGACTGTATGAACCCTGATTATGCGACCTCAATCTTTCCTTCAACAACTTTTGATGTTGAAAATTTTGAAAAGTGATTTTTATTGCCATTTTTAATAGTTTGAAGTGATAAATTGAAAAAACCTGGAATTAAACAGGTATTAAACAATTCTTAAAAACTACTAAAATGTCAATAAAATTCACTTTGTTAAACTGCAGAGTTGAATTTTCAACATCAAAAGTCAACAGAGCAGAGCTCAAGCTCCTATAATGCAATTCACAACCATACACAAACATAAAACACCCGCATATCACAAAATATGGAAAATGTTAATGAATTGATCGTGTACATTTACACTAATGAAAAGGAAACATTTTCTCTTTGCATTTTGGAAACATTTCATGTACAAATGAAAACGCTGACCAATCAATCCTTGTTCACAAAGATCCTCAAAAACCACTAAAAATGGCTTAATTTATAGTAAAGGGAAATATTTTAGGAATAAGCATTATATTGTATATATTTACAACTCCTCATTAATGAATTACACTACATAATGTAGTATCATTAGTAACCATTATGAAATAATAGTAATTACCATAGTATACTTTAGCCTTTACTACAAACTATATATATATATATATAACTCCTCTCCCTTAGTCATCGTTCCATCAAGCTAATTTCTTGTGTTAGCCTGGTAAAGTCTAGATCGGATAAGCAGCCGGCCGGAAGTGCGATATGCACATCAATAAAGCAGCATTTTTATGACACTGTATACAAATAACTAATATTTTTACAGTACTGTGACGGTTGGGTTTAGGGTTGGGGTGGGGGTAGGCGTTAAAAAATACAATTTATTAAGTAATTTAATAGATAACATAAATAATACTCGGTACAACTATTTTTACATTACTGTGACGGTTGGGTTTAGGGTTGGCGTAGGGGTTGACTTTAATACAATACAATTAATGGGAATTTTAATAAATAATATAAATAATTCTTGTTAACTCCCGGCCGCATCCATATCCGATCTAGCAACCCCCCACTGACATTCACGGAGCTGTGAGGCCAGTGTCTAGCAATGAAAGTAAATCCATATGATGGCGAGAATGACGATTTCTTCTTTTTCCTGTTTTTTTAGTGGTCGACAACCAAATTTTGGGTGCGTTTCTGCCACCTCTCGCTCTGGGGTGCATTTTCGAAAACCATCGTTAGCCAACTAAGGTCACAAGTTCCGTCATTACAAACATAGTTCGTTGATTTGCCATTTCCAAAATCCATCGTTCCAACGAACATTGTCACAAACTGCGTCGCAAACTTGTATGCTTGCAACTACACCTCTGGAGCTGTAGTTAGAAACATAGTTCCTGGCTGTGTTCTATTCCCACTTATCCCCCCTTTGCCCTAATCATTTAGAACATTCTAACATTTAAACTTGGAATGATTTTTTTAAATAAACCATTAAATTCATCACTCTTAGGTGTAATTTGCTTTCAAAGTATTTTTACAGTTCAGTTTTAGCAATCTTCATGTTAACAATTGCGCTTCCTTCGCAGTGCACTTTGAAAACATTGATGCCATTTGGAACACAGCCGTGGCTCATGGCGAAAGCTGTAGGTGACCTATTATTTAAAAGCGGAGTTTACGTTACGTCTCCAAAGCTTGTGAAAACAAAAAACATAGCATACGTTAATGCTTTTAATTTATAGTGAGTTATTTATTAAGTATCTGTACTGTACTGTATATGACATGGGCCTGTGGGTTTGAAGATTTCTGCAGTGGTTTACATGTGTCAAATTGTAAAAGTAGACTTTTCAAAAAAAAATAAATAAAATAAACAATATCCTACTTAATAATAATAATAATAATAATTGTCATCATCATTAATAATATTATTAAAGTAGGATTTTTTTTCATTTCCTAATAAATAATAAATATAAAATGTCATTTCTTATTAAATAGCCTCATTATTTATTTATTTATTTATATGATTTATTTTGTAAGTGATTTTAAGTGACTTTATGTTTTAGAATAGAATAGCTAATGTTCTCAATAATATTTGCAAAGGAAACACAGGCTCTATATGTGCTATTTACATATATTTCAATTAATATGGAAAACGAGTGCATGTTCTGACCAAAACTAATATTGAGTGTGATCGTGTAAAACAATATAATTTACACAAAGAAATTATGGGGCTCTTCTCTAAAGAAGTTGTTACTACCACGCCGTTTGGAGCAGCGTTATGGGCATTTTACGTTTTAACTAACATGGTTTAAACGATGGATCTGCGACAGAGAAACTACAGGTTTTGGGAAACACTCGTCTTCACATCGTTCTTTTCTCAACCGATGCATCGTACTATGATAGTTCAGCCTCGAGTTACGTCGTTGTTTGGGAAACTCACCCCTGGTCGGTGACGTCGCCAACCAGTTAGGCTAGCAGGTTGTTACTAGATCGGATATAGATGCGGCCAGAAGTTAACAAGAATTATTTATTAAATTTCCTATTAATTGTATTTTATTAACGTCTACCCCAACCCTAAACCCAACCATAACAGTAATGTAAATATATAAATTATTGTTACACAGTGTCATAAAAAATGCTGCTATATTGATGTGCATATTGCACTTCCGGCCGGCCGCATATCCAATCTAGACTTTACCTCGTCAGTGCCGTCACTTATTGATCCGCAATTGGTAAATGTAGCTTCTGTTGACGCTACTGCGCTACTTGACTAAAAAAAAATAGCTTCTCTACTGAAAAGCTATTTGATTTATAAAGCCACGCTACTGAGAAATGTAGTTAAGCTAGTAGTGTCATACATGTAGCGAGGCTACTGCCCAACACTGAACACTGTAATATATAAAACACAGTGAAATAACAATATTTTTTAAAGAATTTACGGGCTATAATATCAAAGAATATTAATAATTGGCTCTAAGAAATACACAAAAACACTTCTTTTTTTGCCAAATCATTTATTTAGAGGAAGTTTAACTTGTGGTTCATTAGTAAACGACACATTTAGGCAGACGAATGCACAGTTATCCATCTGCTACATCATGACATTTTGACGAACATCATTGTATTGTAAAAACTAAACAGATCACTCACTAAGGATCCCCTTTCCACATAACCAAGAATATTACGAGTGCTCAATAGGATTTGATTGCCTCTGATGTTGTCACATCTATTGGGCTCCATCTCATCTCTGGCTAGACCTCTTGATCCTTCCATCAGGACCTTGTCCTGTATGAGATCTTTTCTCTATACAGTTAAGTTACTTGTGTCGTGTAACTTTTATTCAACATCACTGCGATAACACCTGTGCGTGAGATTCAACAGTGTGTCATTTAGTGTAATGTTAGTAAAGTCATGAACCAGTGGATTCATCCAACCCATATAGAAATCTGATATATGGCAATGCAAATTACATAAATGACATACAAGTTTGGATTTTACAGATATAAAATATGTCATATATGCAATATATGCTTCAAAATATTGCAAAAATTGCTGTTTTCGATGTTGTTTTATAATTGGAATTACAAATATGGTCAAATATATGATTTTATATAGGTTCATATATGGCCACATATCAGATTTCCATATGGAAAGTTAGCACAAAATGCAGAATTGATGTGCTTTGTGAACCCAATCCTGGTGAACATGTCACCTCGCTCTGCTTATGCTCTCTATGGCTTTGATTAGGTTTTAAATGAGATAAAAGAAATAAAATAAAAAAATCAGTAGACTTTTACCTCTAATCTTGATCCGCTCTTCCAGAAACTTCTGCTAGTTTTACTGGAGAGCTTTTTTTGGACCAAGCCGCCATAGTCATATTAAATCTTTACAACAAATACACATGGGCTTTAAAAGGCATTGACCTCCCAGGATATATGAGCAACATGCATCCATTAGTACATCTATAAAAATGCCCATCCAGCCCAGTTCTGTTTGTATTTCAATGGATATCTGACTACTGTAGATCTGTTGCAGGAAAAAACACTCCTGCCTAAATAACTTGAAATCATAATTGTGCGCTGCTCGGTGGCACAACGGCGACTGAGGACGATTGTGATTGCAGAAAAACCTGCCCCACATCTTCCAGACTCTGGATCAGCAGCTTCGTCAGAGAATCGCCTCTGCATGAACATCTCGTTCTTCTCATCATGGTTTCTTCAGGGTTGCACAAACAGACGTGAAAGCAGAGCCCTTCTGAAGAAAAGCGATGGTGCTGCTACTGCACAGCGGGTAGGTTGCGAGATCCATCGCTGCCATGGAGGAATCAGTCTACGTGTCAAGGTTGCCATGGACACACATGGCGTGGGAGGTGCTTGTGACTTCCTGTCACAACTCCAGCTGTGTGTTTTGCTTTGGCTGCTGGCAGCAAACACACGCCGTTTTTGGATCCAGCGTACTATTGATCTTAATCGACACTGGCCGCTTTAAGGTCTGGAGTAGTTGTCTACCCTTGGCAGCAGACACTTATTCCAGTACCTCTATCATCTTTTTCATCATCGTCATCGTCGTCTTCCCCTTCATCACCCTCCAACAAGATCTGTGGACAGAGCACAAACACTGTTTGGTAAATGTAATATTTAGTGATGTAGCAAGAAAAAAACTTAAAATAATCATTATTAAAGGTAGGAAAGGTTTAGGTGAGTTACAAGTTCATAGTGAGCTGTGTTTACATTAATCTTGTGACATAAAAGCCAACTTACATCAGCACTCTTCTCATGAGCATTTGAGTGCACTGTTCAAAACTAGCCTAGAGCACCATCTACTATTAAAAACTAGCCTAGAGTCGGTGCCAGTGGCGTAGTGGAAAGTGCATCGACACTTGCACTCCAGTGCTCACGGTGACCTGAGTTCAATTCCCGCCTCCAGGTCCTATGCCGATTCTTCCCCTCTCTCTGCTCCCCACACTTTCCTGTCAATTCTCTCTACTCTCCTGTCCAATAAAAAAAAAATAATAAAAAAAACTAGCCTAGAGTGCAGACTGCTGTTAAAAACTAGCTTTCATCTGCTTTTAAAAACTAGCCTAGAGCGCCTTCTGCTGTTAAAAACAGGATACAGCACTATCTCCTTTTAAAAACTAGCCTAGAGCGCCCTCTGCTGTTAAAAACAGGATACAGCACTATCTCCTTTTAAAAACTAGCCTAGAGCGCCCTCTGCTGTTAAAAACAGGATACAGCACTATCTCCTTTTAAAAACTAGCCTAGAGCACCATCTACTATTAAAAACTAGCCTACAGTCGGTGCCAATGGCGTAGTAAAAAGTGCATCGACACTTGCACTCCAGTGCTCACGGTGACCTGAGTTCAATTCCCGCCTCCAGGTCCTATGCCGATTCTTCCCCTCTCTGTGCTCCCCACACTTTCCTGTCAATTCTCTCTACTCTCCTGTCCAATAAAAAAAATAATAATAAAAAAAAACTAGCCTAGAGTGCAGACTGCTGTTAAAAACTAGCTTGCATCTGCTTTTAAAAACTAGCCTAGAGCGCCTTCTGCTGTTAAAAACTAGCCTAGAGCGCCTTCTGCTGTTAAAAACAGGATACAGCACTATCTCCTTTTAAAAACTAGCCTAGAGCGCCCTCTGCTGTTAAAAACAGGATACAGCACTATCTCCTTTTAAAAACTAGCCTAGAGCGCCCTCTGCTGTTAAAACAGGATACAGCACTATCTCCTTTTAAAAACTAGCCTAGAGCACCATCTACTATTAAAAACTAGCCTACAGTCGGTGCCAATGGCGTAGTAAAAAGTGCATCGACACTTGCACTCCAGTGCTCACGGTGACCTGAGTTCAATTCCCGCCTCCAGGTCCTATGCCGATTCTTCCCCTCTCTCTGCTCCCCACACTTTCCTGTCAATTCTCTCAACTCTCCTGTCCAATAAAGGTGAAAACCCTGAAAAAATAATAATAAAAAAAACTAGCCTAGAGTGCGGACTGCTGTTAAAAACTACCTTGCATCTGCTTTTAAAAACTAGCCTAGAGCGCCCTCTGCTGTTAAAAACTAGTTACAGCACTATCTCCTTTTAAAAACTAGCCTAGAGCGCCCTCTGCTGTTAAAAACTAACTTACAGTGCCATCTGCTTTTAAAAACTAGCCTTGAGTGCCATCTGCTGTTAAAAACTAGTCTAGAGCGCCCTCTGCTCTTAAAAACGAATTATAGCACTATCTGCTTTTAAAAACTAGCCTAGAGTGTCATCTGCTGATAAAACTAGCTTACAGCGCCATCTGCTGTTAGAAACTAGCCTAGAATGCCAGCTGCTGTTAAAAACTAGTTACAGCACTATCAGCTTTTAAAAACTAGCCTAGAGCGCCCTCTGCTGTTACAAACTAGCTTAGAACACCATCTGCTGTTACAAACTAGCCTAAAGCGCCATCTGCTGATTCACGAGAGAATAGTAATGCATTTTGAAAATCTCAGAATCAATGAAGATTTGATTTCTTAAACAAATTTTCAGCACAGCTATAGTTATAATCTAAGTAACGTTTAGTTTCTTGCACAGACCACACAATCGTACTATTGTAATAATAATACATACCTTATAATAAAGACATACCTGTAATAAAACCTCTCTGATGAGAATGGGTAAATTAAAAGCATTTTATTTTATTTTGGGGGTATACGTGTAAATTTAATTGATTTATTTGATTTAATTATTTTTTGCTTCTGTTTAACTTAACAAATGATGTTGAGGCAATTCGCTTTTATTGACCCAATTATGAACCTTACAACGAACTTACTTATGAACTGTGTTCAAAAGCTCTAAAATGTTTTCAGAGGCAGGTGGGAATAAATTCAGCTTCACTTCCTGCATCCAGAGGTTGTTGGGGTTTTTTCAGATAGAATTTTGAACGCAGCACAGATATGTCCTTAACTTATATAAATGATGTGTCTCAAAGCACCGTTCAGGTGTTTGTTTTTTTTTTTTTTTTTTTTTGGGGGGGGGGGGGGGGGGGGGGTAAATGTACGTTTTTGACCAACATTTTCCATTTTGATGGCATTTCTGGTGTTAAGTTAGTATTGTAGCAAGCAAATATTCCTTTAGTTATCACCAATGCTCTATTTTATTGTACTTGATTAAATAGTTATGCTGTCTCAGAACTCATTTATTATCATGTAAAGAACAGACTAAATCTTAATTTCAAAGTTTAGTTCTTCAGCTGGCTGTCTTTGTAATTAAGGTTGACACCTAAACATTGGCAAAAACATCTATAGTTACCCCACCTTAATCCTGAGAAAACTGGCACACCCTCTTAGATAAACACATTCTCTACAGAGGTGGAGTGAAAACAAACCTGGACTCTGAGTTTTAGGTGCCACGCAACCCAAAGAATTCATATTAATGTTGAAATTCTGCCTATATGACTTAGATCAAGTGATATTTACAGCAAAGGACAACATACTTAAACCTCAAATCATATTTAAATAAGTGATTCAAAATAATTGTTAGTTTGGAAAAGTCAAAACAGTTGAAGGTTACAATAGTTTAAAAACGCTAATTTCTAATTCACCACTAATGGTGTAAAAAAAAGATTGCAGGTCACACATAATGTAAAATTCTATGCAATATGATCATCTGCAATAATAATGCAAACATTTTACCATATGCTTATCATTTTATTGAAGAGAATAATACAAAAACTTACCATGCTGATGATTAGTTTAAGGTTCAGAGCAGTGTGCAGTTCATGCAGAAGTAGATGTTCAGATGTTATTTATACTGTTCAGAAACTGTTGACACCTCAAACAGCAGGCACATGCAGCAGCCAATCAGATGCAGACACATTAGATTAGACATTTTCAAAGAAATGAAACTTAAAGCATCAAGGGTTACTTGTAACTGATTTCAGAGATTCTGTGATATATGATTAGAAGCTGTGTTATAAGTTATGCAAAGATATTTTTTGATATGAAGAATATGCTGAATTAATGGAAGACTCATGAAAAGCAAAAGCATTAATAACTGTTTATTTTACAGTCATAGGCTACTCATTCCATAAACGGTAATAAATATCCCGACCTTAATCTTCAACTTTATGGCATATAATTGCCTTATATTTAATAATGTAATAATGTAAGAACACATTAAGTGCATGTACTGTAAAATAAGGAGCAAAACTATATATTCAATTAATATAGTCATATTTGATTTGCTATCAGGGGAGGATTTAGTGATTTTGAGGCCCTAAGCAATTCCAGCCATGGGCCCCAAAAGTTCTAAAATGCACCTTTTGTACCTAAATTTATTTTTAATTGATTTATTTTGCTATTTTTTTCTTATATCACTCAATCACTCCTTTTCTACATTTTGTCTTAATGCAAAATAGTAATAACAACAAGTAGCACATCTTGTAAAACTGTTTAAATGGTTTGTTTTCTTCAAATGAATTCTAAAATTTGAAACTAAAAATTAATTTTAGAATTAAATCTTTACCTAATTTGACTGCTGGACTTCTACATGATTGACGGTGGGGGATACATTTGTGCAGATGTAATAAACATTTAACCTTTATTTTTTCAGACATTCATCATACAAAATATGATAGAAAATGATGTTATATATAATTTATAGGTATAATTTATACTTATAGGTATATATTTGGGGGCCCTCAGATTTCCTGGGGCCCTAAGCAGCCGCTTATCTTGCTTATTGGTTAAATCCGCCCGTTTGCTATTAATTAAATGTGCCATCATAATTCCGTCAACATCTTGTAATAACTAATAGTGCAAATGAATCTGTTATTATCCCAAAATACATAGGCTGAGGTCATGCTTTCAACCTCAAGCCATGTTTTAAATAAATCATTAGCTAATATTTTCAAAAACTGTCTTCATGCTATGACTTTGTTGAGGCACATGACTGCTAACTGAATAATGTCATTATGGATATGTTTTATTCATATCATATGATACATGTCGGAGAGTGTGGTAAGTTGGACGTAATGTAAACAACTAACAGCTTTAATCAGGGATGTAATTTTGTATTTTCATACATTTCGTAAATTCATACATCACATTATTAATCATTAACTTATTATTTGCTAATGCACCAGTTCTTTAATGAATGGATAATTTATTCATGAGTCATACAAAAACTTATTGTAACTTGTGCATTGAATAATTGTGAATAAATTCACGCTACTATTGTACGTGCACTTGTATTCAGTGTGCGAATTACAGGGGGGTTTGGGTGGGATTGACCACCCTAATTAACGATTGATGCCCCCTGAAGGAAATCAAAACAATATGTAGGGGGGGGGGGGGGGGGTGGCTTTAATAGTAAGACATAGCTTTCTCTAATCTCTGATCTAGATCTTAAATATTAATAATTATACATTATACAAAAAAAAATGGTTTATACCATTGTAAATGCATAATCGCACCAATCAATGCTAGGAAAAGATCAATGCTGGCAGTTCTAGAGCACCGATAGACAGCTGAAGTATTCACAAAACACGTTTCCTGCAAAAAAGATGTTTATATCTGCATAATTTGTATAGTTTGACTTACAGTAAACTCTAAAATAGTCACTAAATATCCCTCAAAACACTGAAAATATATACATTTTAATTAATAAATTGGATATCATTTAAATAAATTCATAAATTGATTCACTGAAGCATGTATTGCCAAACTACTACTACACTGCTTGTACTGTATCTTCTATAGTCATGCCACTTTAATCCTGAAAAACTGCCACATGCTCTTTGATAAACATATTCTCCAGAGGTGGAATGAAAACAAAACAATAATGTGGACTCTGAGCTGTCACAAGGTGCCACATGCAAACAACGAATTAATATTTAACTTAATTCTCTATCCATTTGCTTATCTATCTATCTATAAGCAGGGATGGGCAGAATTTTAAATACAAAATAGTATTTGTCATTTGTATATGATTGGTTTGATGAAAATGGGTTAATATTTTGTATCAAAACACTTCAGTGTCTTGTATTTTTAAAATACTGTAAAATGCTTTGTAAGAAATCTACATGATGACATCATAAAAATGCGGCCTCTGATTGATGCTTTCTCAGTTATTTGCCAATGTTAAGATCGGAACAGAAAACTGATTAAGCAGGTGGTCAATGCTAATATGTGTAGCTGCCGTCAGATGCAATTCTCATATATTACACACTATAACATGCACTTTACAGTTAAAAGGTCAATAAATAGTTAAAATGTTCAGAGTAATCATTAGAATAAATAAGTAATGTATATTTGTTGTTAATACATGTTAATTCATTTAAAATTATACAACTAAAACTATAAAGAGGGGGGAACCTATTTCTCATTATGTTTAGCTTGGGAATTTTTTCATTGTTGCAATCAAGCTATTCTTCCGATGCACTACAAGTAGTACAGCCACTAGGTGCTGTGCTAATAAGGTTTAAGAAGTTTGTAAGGATTAAGAAGTACAAAGAAGTTATAGTTTGTTGAAGAGAAACTGTAACCCTTCAAGTTTATTCCTCTTGAGTTAGAGAGGCCAATGAGGTATGTGTCGTATAGTGTTAACGTATGTGAACATGTATGAGTATGTGTCCGTATGTTAATGTATTATTAGCCAATTAAGTGTATTTCCTTACATGTTGAATGTCCACTTTATTTATTGGTTGTATGTATTTTGTTCATTACGTGCAACATTACCTTTAAGGGGTTAATTTAAGTTTATGTATTTCTTTTCGTAGTTCTGACGGCATTATTGGGACATAAAGGGATGCAAGGCTAGAATGTACAAGACATACTACAGACTCGTGTCCGAATAAATGTCAGTTAAAATCAAGACCGACTTGAGCCTTTGTTTCATCTCGAGGGGAGTAACAATATGTAATGGCAGTTTAGTGATCAACTCGGCATCAGCATCTTTGCTTAAGATATGAGATGAATCAGTTCTTAGGAACGGGATGAGAAGCTTCAGAACATCCTCAGTGTCAGCCTCAGGGCTGCAGGTGGAAATGCAGGGAAGTTTTAAAACATCTAAAGATGGTGTACTGGTGTTTACTATGGGGCTAAACTGAGACTCTTCCAAAGAACAACTGAAAACATCCTGGCAGAATGAGTAAACTGCGCAAATAATAGTAGTTTTAGATGGATTGCTGATGTAAATGCCAAGAAAATTGGACAAACAACATAAAAATCAGTCCTACAATGGCGATTCCTACAATACTTCATTGGCTTTTTCAAATGCCAGTAGCTGATCTGCAGGTGTTCTTTATAGTTAATGAAGAGGAAAGATGTTAAAGCGGCACAATGGAGTAAATAAGACACAAATACTTAATAACACTCCAGTCTACACAGTCTGGACTCCTGGTACACGGCATCAGCAGGATGTAAATGAACTTCCATTTTTAGAGATATCATGTTTTATGTTTTGCAATGAAGAGTGCAATTGCAAAAAACATGATTTATGGACATGACTAAAACTGAAGATTTTAGTAGCTTTCAGAAATCAGGTTTTTACAATAAGTATTGAAGATTTCAATTGCAAAAAACAAGATTTATTTTAAAAAATGTATAATAAAATGGTCGCTGGGCGAGAAGGTCGCTGGTTTGAGTCACGGCTGGGTCAGTTGGCATTTCTGTGTGGAGTTTGCATGTTCTCCCCAAGTTGGGGTGGGTTTCTTCCGGGTGCTCCGGTTTCCCCCACAGTGCAAAGACATGCACTATAGGTGAATTGAATAAACTAAATTGGCCGTAGTGCATGAGTGTGTGTGAATGTGAGAGTGTATTGGCGTTTCCTAGTACTGGGTAGCGGCTGGATGAAAAACATATGCTGGAATAGTTCATTCCGCTGTGGCGACCCCTAAAAAATAAGGGACTAAGCCAAAGGAAAATGAATGAATGGATGAAAAATTCAAATAACCACTTCATATATCACCCTTGTAAAATATAAGATTGCTAAGAGATGGTTGCAATTTTACTGGCCAGACAATGGATGGAAACACAATGAAGAGATATAGTACTATTTTCCAACTCATTATCTGCATTACATGGCTTTTACAGTGATTAAAAAGATAATCTTCAAGACAGGACTTTCTGGATGGAATTTGTATAAAATGTATACTAAAATGAAAGAAAGTGGTGAATGAGGTTCATATTACATTCTGTATTAACTCTTTAGTTGCTCATGCAGCAATTCACTAATAAATGGTTTAGTTCTCCATGAGTCATACAATAACTCTCAATCTCTGAATTTGTATGTTACCAATAATACACCAATAATAAATAAATAAACAAACAGTACAATTTGAATTTGTGTTGCAGAGTTTATTCTTTTTTTTGTTGTTGTTGTCTTTTTGGTAGGTTTGGGTGAAGGGGAGAGGGTTTTGGGGCTTTGTTACCTCAGCTGGGCCCCAAGCCAGCTGAAACCAAGTATTGCAGAAGCCAAAAGGATTTAATTTTTGACATTGCACATACAATAGGCTTCTCTCTATCTGAATTTGACCATGGTAATCAATTTGAGACTTCACAGCTTTGTTGACTTGATGGTTTGACAAAAATCATCAGGCTTCACACTAGTTGGGACTCTGCGTACATAGATGCGATCAAAATAGTAGACTTGAAACTTCGTAGACGAGGGTTTGAGGGAAAAAAAAACATCAGGCTTCACACCAGATCTGGGCTTTGCGTATCAAGACGGGATCATAACTGTAGGCTTCATAGACTTGAGGTTTCGGCAAAAAAACGTCAGGCTTCACACCAGTTCTGGACTCTGTGTATAAAGATGCGATCATAATAGTAGACTTGAGACTTCATAGACAAGGGTTCAACAAAAAAAACATCAGGCTTCACACCAGTTCTGGGCTCTGCGTAACGAGACGTGATCATAACAGTAGGCTTTATAGACTTGAGGGTTCGGCAAAAAAACGTCAGGCTTCACACCAGTTCTGGGCTCTGCGTATCAAGACGGGATCATAACTGTAGGCTTCATAGACTTGAGGTTTCGGCAAAAAAAACGTCAGGCTTCACACCAGTTCTGGACTCTGTGTATAAAGATGCGATCATAATAGTAGACTTGAGACTTCATAGACAAGGGTTCAACAAAAAAAACATCAGGCTTCACACCAGTTCTGGGCTCTGCGTAACGAGACGTGATCATAACAGTAGGCTTTATAGACTTGAGGGTTCGGCAAAAAAAACGTCAGGCTTCACACCAGTTCTGGGCTCTGCGTATCAAGACGGGATCATAACTGTAGGCTTCATAGACTTGAGGTTTCGGCAAAAAAACGTCAGGCTTCACACCAGTTCTGGACTCTGTGTATAAAGATGCGATCATAATAGTAGACTTGAGACTTCATAGACAAGGGTTCAACAAAAAAAACATCAGGCTTCACACCAGTTCTGGGCTCTGCGTAACGAGACGTGATCATAACAGTAGGCTTTATAGACTTGAGGGTTCGGCAAAAAAACGTCAGGCTTCACACCAGTTCTGGGCTCTGCATATATAGATGCGATCATAATAGTAGACTTGAGACTTCGTAGACTTGACTAGACTTTGTGTATATAGATGCGATCATAATGGTAGACTTGAGACTTTGTAGACTTGACTAGACTCTGCATATATAGATGCGATCATAATAGTAGACTTGAGACTTCGTAGACTTGACTAGACTTTGTGTATATAGATGCGATCATAATGGTAGACTTGAGACTTTGTAGACTTGACTAGACTCTGCATATATAGATGCGATCATAATAGTAGACTTGAGACTTCGTAGACTTGACTAGACTCTGCGTATATAGATGCGATCATAATGGTAGACTTGAGACTTTGTAGACTTGACTAGACTCTGCATATATAGATGCGATCATAATGGTAGACTTGAGACTTTGTAGACTTGACTAGACTCTGCATATATAGATGCGATCATAATGGTAGACTTGAGACTTTGTAGACTTGACTAGACTCTGCGTATATAGATGCGATCATAATAGTAGACTTGAGACTTCGTAGGTTCATAGACTTGAGAATTCAACAAAAATCATCAGGCTTCACATCAGTCTGACTTCTGCGTATCTGGATGTGATCAAGATAGTAGACTTGACTCTTCGTATCTTCCTAGACTCGAAGGTTCAACTTAAACAATCTTCACAGCAGTCAGGCCTCTGCGCATCTGGACACCAACGCAAAACAAAGAGGAACTCATGCAAATGCTGAGGTTCCTCTTTGAATGGCGCTGGGCCAGATGTCCTTGCCCCTGGCAGCAAGGATTTACATGACCACCACGTCCTTCATGATGCTATGGAACAAACAATACAATCATTCAGAAATGGGGAGAGCAAATGGTGTCAAATACCAACTATATGAAGATTTACAAGCAATATGCATGACTATAATACAGTTGAAGTCAGAATTATTAGCCCCCCTTTGAATTATTTTTCTTTTTTAAATTTTTTCCCAAATGATGTTTAACAGAGCAAGGAAATTTTCACAGTATGTCTGATAATATTTTTTCTTCTGGAGAAAGTGTTATTTGTTTTATTTAGGCTAGAATATAAGCAGTTTTTCATTTTTTAACAACCATTTTAAGGTCAAAATAATAGCCCTTTTAAGCAATATTTGTTTCCGATAGTCTACAGAACAAATCATCGTTATACAATAACTTGTCAATTACCCTAACCTGCCTAGTTAACCTAGTTAAACCTTTAAATGTCACTTTAAGCTGTATAGAATTGTCTTGAAAAATATCTAGTCAAATATTATTTACTGTCATCATGGCAAAGATAAAATAAATCAGTTATTAGAAATGAGTTATTAAAACTATTATGATTTGAAATGTGTTGAAAAAAATCTCTCTGCTAAACAGAAATTGGGAAAAAAATAAACGGGGGCTAATAGTTTTGACTTCAACTGTATGTAAGATTATAATGATAACTACATTAGCATCCACATCCACACAAGCAGACAAGATCATTCTGTGAGTGTGAGAATGATCAAGCATTACCATTGGCTAAATAAATATATTTTATTTAAAAAATAGTTCTGTTAAATAGTTTCTATTCTTAAACAGATTTCACCAACATTGTTCTTGTGTGTCATTATTGTTATACATGTGTTGTGGATTTAGTAACCACTTATGCCAGTGCAAATCATCTTTGGGCAGTAAAAAATTACTGTCAGGATTTGACAAGCAGGAAAAAAAATAAATAAATTAACTCCTTAGTGTTCCACCCATTAGTTACAGAAATTCAAGAACGCTATGGGGTTAAATAAAAAATGAAACCCAAAAAATTTGCCTTAGCACATCAGCTTGTTTGTGACCTTAATTGTTTTATTACCTAGTCATTACGTACATGACAATTTGTGTTCTTTATATTGCATATCATCAGAATGAGCTGTAAAACTTTCCACTCACATCTCTTTGTTATCATTATGGGTTTTACTGAATTTGAATGATTTGATATAACATTGTTTATGATAAATACACTTATGTTGCTCATAATATCTTAAAAAAAAAAGGGAGCTGTATACTCACAAGATCATTCAAGGTTTAAAGGTGTCTCCCGTAGAAGAACCACCACAGACCTGTTAAGATGATAGTTTACACAGTGACAAATCTCCAAAATAAATATTGCATTATAAAAGGATTTAATTTTCATAAACACTTCAAGTAAACATGTTTTATCTGAATAACAATCATTAAAATGTCGTACCTTGTTGATCTGGCAGCAGAGGACTTCAGTCACGAAAAGGACCTATCAATGTTTCCCTCTATTATTTATACTTGTACACAGTACACCACCATCAGCTGACCTGTGAACAGCCTTGCCCTTATTTCCAGAAGTTTCTCTTTCTCAGCAAGTGCCCATCCCCATACAGGAAGTGTTTGTTATGGTTTCCTGATAAATGAAACAGCATTTCTGCTTTTTTTTTTTTTTTTTGGAAACATCAACTAAAATGAATCTCACACACTTACATTTGCTAAGACAGCACAGCTTTCTGACAAATTACTCATTTTGGATCTTTGTTAAATATTGTTTGAAAATATTACAAATAGGTGCTGGTTGAAATCATTTCAAAGCTCTGTTAAAAATGCACAGAACACTGAGGGTGCATTTATTTACACTGCTAAAAAAAGAAAACATTTTGCCTTTGCATTTTTCATGTTACACTCAAAAAAAAAAAAAAAAAAGACTTGCTTGTTCAAACTACTTCTTTAAAATAAGCTGAATCAACACAATTCTGGACAACTTAATTTATGTTCAATCTGCTTAAATTTGTAAAACCAATGAAGCTAACTTAATCAATTTGTAATATGTGGAACCCAGCATTTCTTTCAGTGTACAAATGAAAACACTCCAACCAAGTCCTTGTTCACAAAGATCCTCAAAAACAAAAACAAAACAAAGCTGTAATTCAAGCCAGGCCAGTTGGTGATGATATTTCATAAAGCAACACAATCTGCACATGTATGCAGCATTCTACACACAAACGCAGCCCTATACACTCACCGGCCACTTTATTAGGTACACCAAGGTACTGGAAATATTCCTCAGAGATTGTGGTCCATATTGACATGTTAGCATCACGCAGTTGCTGCAGATTTGTCGGCTGCACATCCATGATATGAATCTCCCGCTTCACCACATCTCAAAGGTGCTCTATTGAATTGAGTTCTGGTGACTGTGGAGGCCATTTGAGTACAGTGAACTCATTGTCATGTTCATTAATCCAGTCTGAGATGATTCGTGCTTTATTACATGGTGTGTTGTCCTGCTGAAAGTAGCCATCAGAAGATGGGTAGACTGTGGTCATAAAGGGATGGACATAGTCAGCAGTGGCGTTGACGCTGAAGGCAGGATGCATCCATGCATTTTATGTTGTTGACACCAAATTCTGACCCTACCATCCGAATGTCACAGCAGAAATAGAGACTCATTAGACCAGGCAACGTTTTACCAATCTTCTATTGTCCAATTTTAGTGAGCCTGTGCAAATTGTAGCCTCAGTTTCCTGTTCTTAGCTGACAGGAGTGGCACCCGGTGTGGTCTTCTGCTGCTGTAGCTCATCTGCCTCAAGGTTTGACGTGTTGTGCGTTCAGACACCTCAGTTGTAACGAGTGGTTATTCGAGTTACTGTTGCCTTTCTATCAGCTGGAACCAGTCTGGCCATTCTCCTCTGACCTCTGGCATCAACAAGGCATTTGCACCCACAGAACTGCCGATATTTTCTCTTTTTCTGACCATTCTCTGAAAACCCTAGAGATGGTTGTTTGTGAAAATCCCAGTAGATCAGCAGTTTCTGAAATACTCAGACCAGCCCGTCTGGCACTAACAACCATGTCACGTTCAAAGTTACTTAAATCCCATTTCTTCCCCATTCTGATGCTCGGTTTGAACTGCAGCAGATCGTCTTGACCATGTCCACATGCCTAAATGCATTGAGTTGCTGTCATGTGATTGGCTGATTAGAAATTTGCCTTAACGAGCAGTTGGAAAGGTGTACCTAATAAAGTGGCCGGGGAGTGTAGTTTGCCATTGTTGCTTTGTTTGTCAAGTACTTAAAGTAAGACTGTAAAAACACATTACCCATTTTAAAATGTATGTTACGTAGTCATAAATCATTAACTACACCATCGAACAGGGCCATATTGCACACCTTGGTTGCATTGTCCTTTTTTAGCTTCCTCTGAGACCGAGGGTTTCTGTGGTGCCGGGTTTTGTTTACAGAATGTCTGTCTGTCCACAGAATGAGCAGGTTACTTTCAGTTCTGCTCTCCATCTTAGTTTCTCAATCCCTGTTATTCAGAACTATGAACAATAGGGTTAGAAGGATAATGTGGATGATAAGGATTCATTATGAACATTTAAAAACTCACTAACACGCAACTATCTTTTGGACTTTCAATCTATTTGGGATGATGCGAAAGTAGTTATTTCAAAAGTGCTTGGATACAGTATTCCAGAACATCTTTATTTTTGTTTATTGGAGATATTATAGACAGATATTATTTTAACATTTATCAAAGATTCTCCTTGTGGAATGAATCTGTGGCTATTTTTGGCTTAAAGACACAACTTAGAATTTTAAATGAAAAAAGGGCTTTCAAAAGGACAGGGAATAATGGTTGATATATAATAAAGACATCCAGAGCTAATGTCACACTGTAATTGTTACAGAACTATTTTTTTAAGTACATTAGATCTTTTTTTCTGCATAATTCAATGCACTGAAACGTTTATACAGTTGAAGTCAGAATTATTAGCCCCCTTAGAATTTTATTTTCTTTTTTAAATATTTCCCAAATTATGTTTAACAGAGCAAGGAAATTTTCACAGTATGTCTGAAAATATTTTTTCTTCTGGAGAAAGTCTTATTTGTTTTGTTTCAGCTAGAATGAAAGCCGTTTTTAATTTTTTAAGAACCATTTTAAGGTCAAAATTATTAGCCCCTTTAAGCTATATTTTTTTTCGATAGTCTACAGAACAAACCATCATTATACAATAACTTGCCTAATTACCCTAACCTGCCTAGTTAACCTAATTAACCTAGTTAAGCCTTTAAATGTCACTTTAAGCTGTATAGAAGCGACTTGAAAATTATCTAGTCAAATATTATTTACTGTCATCATGGCAAAGATAAAATAAATCAGTTATTAGAAATGTGTTAAAATAATCTTTTCTCCATTAAAAAGAAATTGGGGGGAAAAAATAAACAGGGGGGGCTAATAATTCTGACTTCAACTGTATGTGGTATGCATGTTTTATGTTTCTGTATAGCTGTGTACACTATAGAGCATATATTTAATATGCCTATGTACCATATATCTATATATATGTTTGTTGTTAATCTTTTTTCTTTATTTGAAATGTTAAAATTGTATATTAAACTAAATAAAAGAAAGAAAAAAAACAACAACTTTATATTAAAACGATTAGACCACAGGTGTCAAAGCCAGTTCCTGGAGGGCCGCAGCCCTGCACAGTTTAGTTCCAACCCTGCTTCAACACACATACCTGTAGGTTTCAAACAAGCCTGAAGGACTCAATTAGTTTGATCAGGTGTGTTTAATTAGGGTTAGACTGTACAGAGCTGTGGCCCTTTATGAACTGGCTTTGACACCTGTGGATTAGATTATTAATATTAGTTGTTTTAAAGGGGCAACAGGTGTTGAAATTCAATTAAACTTTTTTTTTTTGCATAGAATGGAAGTCAGTAGGATATTAATTTATTTGGATTCCACATTCAAAGTATATTCCTTAATGCTCCATGGTAGAAATACACACAGCTTAAGAAACATCTGAGAATGAGAAAATCACATTGCAAAAATCAAACAGAGACACTTACTTCTGTTTCAAAGTTTTTCAATTTTTATTGATTGCTTTGTTTTTTAAGGGGAAAGTTGCACTCAGCCTTTAAAAAAAAAACCCAAAAATGAACAGGTTGTTTTACAACAGGTCATCCCCATAACCTGCTAACCAAGCAACAGACAACCAGAAGCCGACCAACGGGAAAAGGGGTTGGGTGTCGGCTTTTGATAGTTTTTGTTTTGTCGGTTGCTTCTAGTTTTTCTGGTGCTTCATCAGCAGGTCATGGACCTGGCGCTGTACACTGCAGGTCCACTGAACCCCGGCCAGACATCCAGAGAATGTGCTAGAACAGGGCAGCGGACACGAGTGCCCATATCCCTTGGCAGATTGGTTCTCCTCATCTCCTCTTTAAAAGCTAAACAAGAAAATACTTTATTAATATAAAACCTCAGAAATGATGTATTATGCAGACTAATTATTTAGAGAAAACTACTTACAAAATCATAAACGCAAGCATGGGCACGAGGCCAAAGAGATCCTTGGGCAGCGTGACATCTCAACTCGAGTGCTGTCATCTGTGGCATCTATATTGAAAGAAATGGACAAATAACGTTAATATCATTGACTACTGACAGGCTAAACTACATACGCAGTTAAAAATCACGACTCTGTACATGTATAATCACAGACGATGAAGAATGTGCTTCTCCTGCCAACCAGGAAGTGTTGAAATGAGGTTTGACCTAATGCAGACTATAATAAAAATTTTCTTTTCTGGATCCCCTGTGATTAAACAGGAAATTTTCAGTTGTTTGTGATTTCTTTATATATAAATGTGTAAAGATTTAATCTATTATGGCACACAAGCAGAGCTTCCTCATTTTATACCCACAGGAAGTGACATTTTTATAAAAATGTTACTGGAGTAACTTTTAAAAAGTAAAAACAGACTTGATCACTCACCAGAATGCACACTAGATCACAGCATACAAGTGGACCGTCTCCGCTCCGTCTCAGACAAGAGTCTGCAGGATAGAAAGGACCGATCTCTGCTTCCTCTGGCTTAAATACTCTGCAGAATTTCCTTGAAAAAACTCCTCCTCCTCATCATCACTCTGGGTTTCTTAGCAAAGCGTAAACTACGGTAGTGACTTGACTTAAAGGGACATTGTTCACTTAAATAACAAAATCAATTCTATTAATAAGCTCACCCTCATTCCATCCAGACAGAGCCTATATAAGCGAACAAAGCGGCTGCTTAGGGCCCCGCCGCCACTAGGGAGCCCCCACAACCCGCTAGTGGTGCAAGCCGTTTCCTTGCTGAAATTGTTTTTATTTGCATTTTACAATTTATTGTCATTAACAGTGCATTAGTACTGAAATATTTATACATTTTCACAGAAACGAAAAAAAAATCATAACTTATTAAAGTTGAAAATTTTTTCGTGTAAAGGTCATGTGATCATCAAGAAGCTCGCAGTCGCAGCATCTCATTGTCATATGCGTTCTGTGTTCTCGTGGTTCGAGCAAAGAGCATAGAACACTATGAATCGACTAGTACCACAAGAACGCGAATCCGTGCACAGACACAGCCTTTGCTTCATCGTCGCCCTCATTTTACTGTATATACATGTTTTATTTTGGATATTGCACCCTGAAAATAAAACAAATCTAACGCTATTCTTCAGGCGTAGAAAAACTGAGGGGGAAAATGACGACGAGAAGAGACAAGCACATTTTTAGCATCGCTTTTAAGTGCTAATGATGATGTTAAAGACATAATCTAGTAGCACATTTATCGAAAATAGGCAATTACAGATTAATAAACGTCATCTATAATGCATTTTATTTTTTCCTGGTTTTACAGCCACGGTTTTTTTAAACTTTTAACTGAAATGCAATACTGAAGTGTCTTTCACTGACATGTTTTGCACTGGTATTATTTTTTTTTTTGCTGAGACATGTTTATAAAAGTTATGACCTAATTGAATTAATCATAGTTTAATATAAATTCAAATGTAAGAAAAAGGGAAGGAGACTGAAGGGAATAATAAAGTCTGTGTTTAGGTATTAACATTAACCCAGTATTTGTTACTTCCCTTTTTCTTGTTTTTTTTATATTAATATTTTTTTCATATTAACTTTATATTACTTGATTGTAGTATTTATGGATCAATCTTTCCATTAATGTTATTATTTATTTATTTATTTTAGTTTTTAATGAGTTCAGAGTGTATATTTTATTACTAAGTAGTGCATTTTCACTTTTGGCTAATTATTGTTCAGTGTCGTTTCATTGCAGGGTTTTTGCTTTTGTAATTTATAAAAAAAAAAAAAAAAAACTTGACCTAGAATCTTTTATAAAATCTTCAATCTGTTTGGTAAATTAATAGAATATGTTTTTAACACTCCAGAAGGACGTAAAGTAGGAATCACCGGTCCCTTCATTAAAGATAGTTTAATTCTTGAAGCTGCTAATTGACAAAAACAGTGCTGTTTTAAAATATCCAAGTCATTCAGAGAGTTATTAGGTAGAAGAAATCAGGCTTTACGCCTCGGTTTCATTGATTGTATTTAATAAGCAATAAAATCATTGTGGGCCAGTTTGCAATGGCAATACTCCACTATTTAGAGCAAGGTAGGGCCCCAAAATTATTCTGCTAGGGCCCACAAAAGTACAGGGCCGGCCCTGCATCCAGATATAGCTTATTTTCAGAAATGCGACTTTGTGTCTCACAATTTTAGCTTACAAACTCACTATTGCTTGTTTATCATCGCCTATAAACGAGTTTATATCTCATTCTGAGATTAAAAATACATCAAACGGTTTAAAATCTGAATTCTGAGAGCACGTTAGCATCACAGTTCAGAATATTTATCTTGTAATTCTGCCTTTCCCTCATTCAAACTGTATATTTATGTCTTAAAAATGCCTTCTTACATTTCACTTTAGGTAGATTGCATTACAAAGGACTGATGCCAGCTGTAATTTACACTCGATCTCTCTCTCAGCTGATGTGGACAGATGTTCTGGAATCACATCCACACCCAAATCTAATCATGACTAATAAGAGAGAAATGCACACATGTATGGGAGTTCCAGTGGAATCAATGAGGTTTATGGACTGTGGGTAAGTTATGGCAAGTATATATCTGTTCTGCTCTAGTTTTGGTTTCTATGTACACTTTAAAAAATTGCTGTTTTACTGGCAATTTTGGTTGCCAGTAATATTGTTGTGCACAGTAAATGAACAATTACAATTGTGCTGTAAAACTACAGCATTTATAGTTAATTTACAGTGTGCTTGTAAATTTTGCCAGTAATACTACAAGCGCACTGTAAATTAATGAATGAAATTATGCTGTAAAACTACAGCACAATTGTAATTGTTAATTTACAGTTCACTTGTAAACTTTACAGTATTACTAGCAACTAAAATTGCCAGTTAAACTGTTAATTTTACACCATTTTCTTTAGTGTATACATTTCTTGTTGCTTGTTGTTTGGTTTGTTTTTTGATTACTTTAACTTCGTGTTCTTAGTGAACATGGTTATCAGCTATGGTAAAAAAAAACAGTATTCTTACACATTAACTTAATTCAATGTGTATAGCATGGCTGATAACAGTATGAAACCAATAAAAAAAAATATCTATATTGTTCATATGCAAACATATACATACACACAAACATACACAAATACATACAGAAACCTGTCAGTACATAATTATAAAAGGAAAACAACTATATACATGTCAGAGAAATATATAAATGAAAAGAATGTCTAATAAAATGTCAGCAAAAAAGATCAAACAAGAAAGATAATTTCTTGTCACTTATATCCTAAAAGACACCTTAATCATTTCTCCTACATCATTCTATTAAATCACCTCAGTTTTAATAATGGAGACCAAACTATCATGTATTTGGTTCCAATGAAGGATTGTTGAAATCCTTGCTGTTAATTAAGGCAGTGGATTGCTCCACTTAAACAAAGTCTAAAAAATAGGATCTTTTTTATGACAACCTTTGTAGCGAGAAATGGTCAGAGCACATCCGAAGTGCTGTTAGTATACACCAACTCACTGAAACGGTGTTTAAAATGCTTTCCACAACACAGTTAATCCTCCTCACCTCTCAAAAATTAAAGAAAAAATATGATTAAGATATATTAATCCTAAGTTTGCAATGTAATTCTGTTTTAATGAGATATAATAGCTTCTGTAACTGTAAGGAGGTGCAATTAGACTTGAGGTCAAACACTGTACTACTCCAATGCATTGATATTGAACAAAAACATACGGTAAAAGCACACAAAGAAATATTATAAACTGTTATAATAAATATTCTATTTATTACAAGAGTTCAACTCCCTCTGATTTATGAATGTTTCGATTGCTGTTGTTCAGTTTGAGGTGAAGTAGTTAATTCCAGGTGCCATCTGCTGGATAGATGCATTAATGCAATTTAAATGAAAAACAACTTAAGAAATTCATGCATTTTACAGTCATTGAAAAAATATATAAACGTAAATGTGACGCCTGAATTTAAATGAAGTTCATTGAAAAAAAAAAAATTCAAATTCAATAATTACCTAATCTCTAATTACAACCATGTAATTCCATTATACTTGCCTGGTTTACTATTGCACTGTAGAAAAATGCTAGTTTCCACACAATCAATTTGTATTGGGACAACATGAAGGTATTAAATTACCTTAGTTTAGTAACTTATTTTACAAATGTAAGTAGATTGAACGAAAACAATTAAGCTGTTATGTTGTTTTCAGCTCATTTAAAAATGACGTCAAGTTGGTTGTGGTCGGAACCCACCCTCACTTTAAATGTTATATTTCAGGTGCACATGAGAAATTATTCATTCTATGTAAACATTCTTTAAACACTCCTATAACAGTCAATTTGTGCAATTCTAGTCCATTTATTTTGTCATCATAGATCAGAGATGCCCAAACTAGGGCTTGTGGGCCTCTGATAACCTTTATTTGGCCCACCATCCCATCTGAAAACCGAGGGAGACTGATAGGGATGGGTTAGAGATTGTCAATTCAAGTTTAATGTAACACTTTGTTTGTTTTATTGTTTATTTAGCTAACTGAAATGAAATGTTTCAATTAAGTAATGAGATTTAGTTTAAATGTACATAGTGTCACACAACGGATAGAGGACAATCCAGACACTTTGGTGAGGAAAGGCAAATGCAGATTCTGCTTGATATTAAACATTAAACTCCATAATGTGTTATAAATGTGATTGTTTATGTTTTTATAGCAATAAGTTATAATATAAAAAGTTACATTATATATGATTTAAAGTAATGTTTTCTATTTTTTTATTTATTTATATAAATTAGGAATATACCCATGGCAACTTTAATGTAATATAGTTTGGTATATTTATCTTCGGTCTATGGCTCTGAATGTTATTTGGTTTTTGGGTTGGTTTATACGAAAAAAGTTTGGACACCGCTGGCCATAGATAATCTAGTTTGGTTTTATCCAGCATGTTTGTTACCATTTTTGGGGGTCAGCAAATGTTTCATGTTAATACTATTTTCAGCAAGGATCTATTAAAAAATGGTAAAAAAAAAATAAAATAAAATAAAACAATATTATTATTATTATTATTATTAGATTAGTTTTTTTTGTTTGTTTACTATTGCACTGTAAAAAAAAGCTATGTTCCACACAATCAAATTGTGTTGGGAAAAACATGAAGGAATTAAGTTGATGATAAGTTAATGATTTTAGCCCTGATTTTGACTCACAGACAAGTTTTGAAAAATCGCAGACAAATCGCTGCTTGTTCACGTGAGTGACAATCACACAGTATGAACTATCAAGGACGCGACATGAGAGAATCGCCGATGAGTCGCTGACGCCCGTGAGATATTTGGCATGCTAAATATCTGGAGCTGTCGGCGATTCAAATCATGCTGTGTGAAATGAGTTTTGACTGAAAATAACATCCGCGATCACCTACAGCCAATGAGAGAGCAGCATTCACTAGCACGGGTACCTGCAGACCAGTAGGAGGTTGGGGGAAAAGTTAAAAGCGCTCACTTTCAGTTTATTTGGACCCAAGAAATTGAGGAAAAACTAGTGTAAATTTGGCACGAGCACTGTGTCTGTTTGACGTGTCATCTGATCAATATCACAATCAGGTCGAAAAGTTAAAAAAAAAAAAAAAAAAAAAGTTGAGAGATTGCTAATTCTCTTCAAAAGCCAAGTGAGCAACACAAGTTTCCAAAGCTAAAGCCTTCTTTTTCCATTATGTAGTTATTAACGAAAGATATATTACGTGACCTGCCGTTGTTTCCATGTCACTTCTCGCGTTTGTTTGGTTGTGAGACGTAGTTTGGACAAAATTGTCTGTGATTCTTCCTATTTTAAAGTCCTGCAGTGTGAAATCTCCTGTCGTTAATCTACGCTAACTCAGATAGTCATGCAGTGTGAAAACACCCGTGACACGACTACTTTAAAAATCATGCAGTCTGAACTCGGCATTATTAGTTTACACATTTAAGTGGATAGAACAGAAATAATCAAGTTGTTGTTATCAGCTCATTTAAAACATGTAATGTAATGAGTATTTATATATCGCATTTATAGTGTATGGCCATACACCCAAAGCACTTCACAATCATGAAAGGGGTCTCTCGCACGGCTTAATTAGTGTCAGAACAAGCCAAATTCGGAACCTCTGAAATCTGATCTGGCACCTCATTTTACCAATCCCCCTCCTCACACGCACGTCCGCCCCGCTTTTCTGCTCTTCACTTTCGTCTGCGACAACATCCCTGTATATCTCCCCAAATATCTCTTGTATTCAACAGAAGTTCCAGCTCCAGTTAAACACACCTGAACCAGCTAATCAAGCTCTTTCTAGGTGTATTAGAAACTTCCAGGCAGGTGTGTTAAAGGAAGTTGGAGCTAAACTGTGCAGGACACCGGCCCTCCAGGACCGAGTTTGGACACCCCTGGAGTAAACCTTCATTTTTGTGTGAACTATCCCCTTAAGATGCAAAACAGATTCAACACAATCAGGTCATGATTATCTTTTATTCTAAAACAATATCATACATATAATACACAAACCAATTTATAATAATGATATTAGGGTAAAATAGATTGTATCTGTTACACATCAGTTTAAGAAAGCAAACCATTTCAACCAGACATGGAATTCATCGATACGTTAAATCTGCATTCAGAAGTCACATTCAAATCACCAATAATGATAAGCTCAAGTAACTCGCCTGAGCGGAACATGTCAGACATAAAACACGTCAATTTCAATTTATAAATGGAAAGAACTTCATTGCCTCGCCGTGGCTAAAGGACATCCCGTTCCCTTTGACCCAGTCCTACATTAAAACCTGTGTTCTGGGTCACTCAAACATTTGCCACAAACCACAACGGATTGAGAGGGAAGCAAACCTATTAAAAGAAAGTGAACCTTTTCATGCCATTCATGCCATGTGCTGCTGATGTAGGAAACTGAGATCCAGAATGAAGTAAACTCATGCAGATAATGTTTAGAAGGACCACACGACTCCACAGCAGATAACGCAACGTAACAGACTTTACAACATTGCATATCTAGTAGGATTGATGGAAATTAATGGCTTTGATTCGCCAGTTGACTCCACGTGTTGTGAATGAAATATTACTGACCTCCAGTGAGCTTACCGACAATCTCCTTAACACAAATTTCCAGCAAAACAATCTTAAAGCAAAACCAATAACTCTGTTCACTGATCAAAAACTCAAGTGTTTCTGATTTTGCTTGACGCCCTTCTGAAAAACTGAAAATTATGCAAAATTATTTTAAAAAAGCTGTTTTTGTCTGAGCAAAATAAAATAAAAAGAAATAGATAAACTTGGGCAAAAGAGTGTATTGTAGAAAAGACAAGCTAATAGAGGCCCAGAGTGTATGATGGTTTCTCTCCAGCTTCCTGCTGTGCCACACACACACTTCAAATTTAAGAGGAGTCTCTAGCTTTTCCATTGGTTTATACGCACCATCTGGGACCCTTACAGCCACACACTAGCGTTTGGAGAGCTCATTTGATAACCAGTCCAGTCCTTCATAGAGCCCAGTGCCCTGTGTTGCGCAGGTTGCTTGAACGTACCACTGCAAGAAGCCCAGACAGAGAACATCAGACAAAATGTACAGCTAAAAATTATTAAATGAATATGCAGTCAAGTTGGTTGTTGTTGGAACCCACACTCAGTTCACAAAAGCAGGTTTACATTAGGCATGGGGAAATAACCGTTCTTAAGGTATACCGCGGTTTGGAAAAAAATCAAGGTTTTAAAATCGGCAAAATAACCTGTTATACCGTTCCTAAGGTATTTATAAGAATTTCTTTTTTTAACTTTTTATTTTTTTAGGACAACAGTATCGCCAGCAGAAAATATCTCCATAGATGCTGTTTTAAAATGTGTTTTGGAAACTAATAATGACAGCAGAAATCAATGATTCATTTGAACTATTTAGCCGGACATGTTTAATGTTCCAAAATATTTTTTATGTTTTTCAAAATAAAATATATTGCCTGCATCCAAAATCACCTACAACTCAGTAGGTACTGCATTTGAATTTGAATTTACTACTCGACCGATAGAAAAGTGTGTTTATACAGTATGAATGTGAATAGTGTGAATGGAGTTCAGATGTACTACGTATGCCATTTGGTCATCATCACATGACATACCCACTTCACTCCCATTCATGAATTCTCTCACTGTACAACATGGCATAGCATAGCGTAGCATCCATCAGATGTGCACTTCAGAATCTCACCAGAAGTAGTAGGTCATCCGGGTACTTCTCGTTTTTCAAATTCTATGAATTAGGACATACTACTCGGTTTTTGGCATTTGCTGTTTCTCTATACTATATAGTATGGAAGTATGTGATTTCGGCTGCAGCCATTGTTCAAAGCGGAAAAAGTTCTTGTTTTACCCAGACTCTTAAAAAATATATATTTTAGAGCAGTAATCACAATACCGTGATATTTTTCTCCAAGGTTATCATACCGTCAGAATCTTATACCAGCCTGCCTGGTTTACATGTTACATTTGCACATAAATAAATGATTTATGCTCTGTAAACATTCATTAAACACTCCTAAAACAGTCAGTTTGTGCAATTCTAGTCAATTTATTTTGTCAGCATAGATAATCCTAGTTTGGGTTTGTTCCCAGAATGTTTGTAACCATTATGGAGCGGGGGGTCAGCAAATGTTTCATATTAATTTTATTTTCAGCAAGGATCCATGAAAAGTGATGGTAAAAACATCTATAATATTACACTCTTAGAAAAAAAATGGTACAATGTTGTACCAAAGAAGGCACAAACCCTTGTCACTGGGGAATTTTACCTCAATACAAAGAAACAAATTTGTACCATTGCAGTTTGTACCGTTAAGGACATGATTTGTACCATGGGAAACCAAAATGTACCTTTGGTTTTTAAAACCTGCAGATACAATATTGTACCTTCATCAAAGGCATGAATCTGATCCATAAAGGTACCACCAGTGACAAGACACTTTGTACCTTAAGTGTCAAAAATGCTCAACAAACATTTATTTAAAATGCCTTAAATGTTTAGTTTACAATACCTTTAGTTTTATGTTTTCCAAGTTGCTTTGTATTATTGTTTTATAGAACTTAATAATTAATGTTTATGAGTTTCTTTAAACATATGCTTTTAAATGATGACTCTTGTTTTAATATGGAAATCATTCATGAAATAACTTTGCCTTTCCAGTCATATTTTTTTTATAAATATTGTAATAAACATGGAGTTGTCCAACACTTTTGTACCTTTTTTATGAGACCAATTGTGTACCTTTATTTCAATAGTACCATAAAAGGTACAGAACAGTATCAAATGAGGTCTCTTCTGTACCATATAAGGTACAACTTTTACAAAGGTACAAAACTGTTCCTTAAGGAACGTCATTGTACCACCATGTCCCTTTTTTCTAAGAGTGTATGAAAGATTTATTTAGTTTTTAATGCTTTTTTATTTTTAATTAAGTAAACAAAAAAAAAATAATAATAATAATAAAAAAAAAAAATCACAATTTATTTTATTTGTCACAATGATCACAATTTCCACAAATATATTGATTAATGCTGGGCAAAAATGAAAATCTCATCCAAAATTTAAAAAAAAAAAGTTTGTTTTGACGCGTGTGTGCTGTGTGTATTTATTATGTATATGTAAATACATACATGAATGTATATATTTGAAAAAAAAAAATTATATTTATACTAAGGTTTAAAATATATGTTTATCATGCAAATCATACATACATTTAAATATCTATGTAACAATATCTAACTTTTATTTTGGATGCGATCCAGCACTAATATTTATAAACAATTTAACACAATGCAATAATAAATAATTATTGTGCATATTACAGCAACAGTCAGGATGATAGAAAGATTTCTGGTGAATCATGTGAGATTAAAATGTAATGTCTGCTGAAAATACTTATGATCATACAAATAAATATTATTTCAATAGAATATATTTTAAATGTAATAATAATAGTAATAATTAACATTCGTATTGGTTTTGTTTATTTATTAAATAAGTAAATGCAGCCTTTGTGGAAAAGTCTTTCAAAATAAATGTTAACAATCCTACCATGATTTTTGAAACATATACAGTTGAAGTCAGAATTATTAGCCAGCCTTTGATTTTGTTTTTTCTTTTTAAAATATTTCCCAAATGATGTTTCACAGAGCAAGGAAATTTTCACAGTATGTCTGATAATATTTTTTCTTCTCGAGAAAGTCTTATTTGTTTTATTTCAGCTAGAATAAAGCAGATTTTAATTTTTTAAGAACCATTTTAAGGTCAAAATTATTAGCCCCTTTAAGCTATATTTTGTTTCGATAGTCTACAGAACAAACCATCGTTATACAATAACTTGCCTAATTACCCTAACCTGCCTAGTTAACCTAATTAACCTAGTTAAGCCTTTAAATGTCACTTTAAGCTGTATAGAAGTGTCTTGAAAAATATCTAGTCAAATATTATTTACTGTCATCATGGCAAAGATAAAATAAATCAGTTATTAGAAATGAGTTATTAAAACTTTTATGTTAAGAAATGGGTTGAAAAAAATTCTCTCCAGTAAACAGAAATTGGGGAAAAAAATGAAGAGGGGGGCTAATAATTTTGACTTCAACTGTATATAAAGAGTGCAAACTAGGGGTGCGCAATATCATTGTAGTTCTTTTGACAATGTGCAAACTGGCACCATAAAATGTGATGTTCAATTGGTTTAAAATAATTATGCAAAAGCATTTCAGAACCATTCATCACATGATTGGCATACCTGAACATAGTTAGAATGACCCTACAATTAAAGTTATGATTATGAAATAAAAATATATCCCTGTATGGTTTTTTGTTTTTTTTCTATTCATAAGAAAGCATACATCTAAAAAATGCAACAAGCAAGTGTGTCATTTTCTCAGATATCTTATACAACAATTCAACAAACAAGAGCAAGTAAGACTGATTACTTATCAATTGACTGTTTCAATCATGTGCTCAGTGGTTTCTAAATACAAACAGTCAATGTTTCAATGAATCATTTAACAAAATACTTATGACCTACTGGCGAGTTTAGTGTCATCACTCTGTTTTTTATCCATGACAGGCCTAAACAAGTCAGCATATAAAAATGCACACAATAATAAAAAAAAAACTCTGTTATATACTGTATATACACTTTAAGACTTAAATAAATCAAGATTTTTTATTTCAGCTAGAATAAAAGCAGTTTTTAATTTTTTAAAAGCCATTTTAAGGCCAAAATTATTAGCCCCTTTAAGCGAATTTTTTTTTCTCGATAGTCTACAAAACAAACCATCGTTACACAATAACTTGCCTAATTACCTTAACCTGCCTAGTTAACCCTTTAAATGTCACTTTAAGCTGTATAGAAGTGTCTTGAAAAATATCTAGTAAAATATTATTTACTGTCATCATGGCAAAGATAAAATAAATCAGTTATTAGAGATGAGTTATTAAAACTATTATGATTAGAAATGTGTTGAGAAAATCTTCTCTCTGTTAAACAGAAATTGGGGGAAAAAATTAAACAGGGGTGCTAATAATTCAGGAGGTGCTAATAATTCTGACTTCAACTGTATATGAAATGAATATTACTCAGACCATGTACCACCTAATCAAGTATTAGTGTTAGTTTGTTATATGCATGTACCGTTCTGCTGCGTAGGCTCTGCAGGCCGAGTTTGTCTGTGAGTTCACTGACAGCCATGGCGTTAGGCAGATCCTGTTTGTTTGCAAAAACCAGAAGCACGGCGTCCCTCAGTTCGTCTTCCTGCAACTGCACATACACACAGGAAAAGACACCGATGAGGCAACCTAACCACATTAATCAAGCAACAAACATCCTTATCCATTGTACGGGGTTGCTGGAAGTGGGACATTCACAATGATATACGCTTACCATTTTAGAAAGCTCCTCTGCAGATTCTGCTACTCTCTCTCTGTCATTGCTGTCCACCACAAAGATCAAACCCTGAGGACAGACAAACAAACCATTTAAGCTTAAAATTAAAAAGCAGTAAATAAAGCAGCAGAGTTTAAAAAATCTTAGGATAAGATAAGCTTATGATAAATGTACTCAGAAATGACTAAGCAGCACATTTGTGCCTCTTAATCAAGATCTTACCTGTGTGTTCTGAAAATAGTGTCTCCACAGAGGACGAATCTTGTCCTGACCACCAACGTCCCACACAGTGAAGCAGATGTTCTTGTATTCAACCGTCTCTACATTAAAACCTGACCAATGGAAATATAGTACTTTAATATACAACATTCAACAGTGAAACAGTTGTGCTTTGTAATGAAACATTGGCTGAAGACATTAGTGGTGTAAGACAGGACAATCAGGCAATCACAGAAACCACATGTATGATGACAACAAGTCGATTATGACATTTTCTTAAAGGGGTGGTCCAGAGTGTATTTTTAAGGCTTGGTTGTGTTTAAGAGGTGCAAAGCAGTGTGTGTTCATGCTTCATTTGTAAAAAATCACGTTATTTTTTCATACATCTTACTTTAATTATATACAGCTACTCAGCTAACATGAAAATGACTTTCATATTTCCTAGTTTCTCCGAAAACCACGCCTCTCCTAGCATTCTGCTGTGTAAATACTGTCAGTCACTGTAACTGTTAATGACCTCTTTTTTTTATAATTCTCTGGAACATAATTAAAATTAAATTGTAAGCACTTCTCTCTTTGTGTCGTGTCCTTTGGAAGCCTAAATACAGAAACAGAACAAGCTCTGTGGAAATAGCAGCGCTTGGACAGCATTTTAGCTTTCTCTGCTATAACATTACAGCACCTATGGCCACGCCCCTTCACTGCACAGGATGTGTGTGCGTAACCTGGAGGGTTTATGACATCATTAACCCGGATGTATTTTTTGTAGTCCACAAACTACGTTTGCTGTAACTCTGCAAAAGCCAATGTCTCCCTTTGCATTGAACTTTGAGCGTATTACATTCAGAGATGTTGTTTATATGTTCACACAGCTACATTACAAATCAACTAAAGTTTAAAATATGATATCGTAGTGGACCACCCCTTTAAGATAATACTGTCCTATTAAGCCCTTTTTATGAGGTTATATAAGTCTCAGCCAGGTCAACCCAAGAACTTCCATTTCAAAATTCCCGAGATGTTTATTATATGATGCTACAAATGCCTCTATTTAAGATAAACCAAAAATCACACAGTTTTTGTTGTGCGTTGCTTTAAACGCGAATGAGCTGCTAAAACCTGCCCACTTTCCAGAAAAGAGTAAACCCTTTAGAGCTCATGCCTTGATTAGTCAGGCAAACAGCAAACAAAACAACGGCATCCATTTTAATGTTTTGTCAATTCTAACTAGGGATGTAACAATACATCATAACAATAAAAATCGTGAAATAAAAAAGTGCTGATGTAAACAAAACCATTCATAATATTGAGGTTGTTTATTTTAGGTTAGCTTGTTAAATTATTCCCCAAGGTATAATTCACCCAAAAATGTCAATTCTGTCTTCATGTACTATGTTGCCCAAAGACTTTTCATGGCCGAGGAGAAAAAAAAAAAAAAAACAATTTGCATCAGCAGACACACTTGAGGGTTTGTTTACCACAGAGAGAACATTTTTATTTATTTTTTTTATCATGCATTTAGGAAATAATAATAATATGCAACTTATTTATAGCATATAATATCGAGTTAATAACGTATCGCTGATTCAGTATCAAGATGTGTTTCAAATGGTGACTTGAGAGTATCGTTACATACCCATTCTTTAAAAACTCATAAAATACGATTTACTGAGTCCACAGACAAAGCACACAGAAAAATCAACTGCCTTTATTTAAGCTAAACCAAAATCACACTCTTTTTGTGCATCTCTTTAAATGCAAATGAGCTGCTAAAACTCGCCCCTTTTCAGAAAAGAGTGGAGCCTTTATATCTCATGCCTTGTCTACTCAGGCAAACAGCAAACAAAACAACGGCATCCATTTGAATGTTTTGTCAATTTTAATTAGGGATGTAACGATACATTGTAATACTGAAAATCACAAAATAAAAATATGCTGATATCAACTAAGTGATGTTGTTTTTTTTGTCAAAAGTTAGCTTACTGTATTTATTAAGGTATAATTCACACAAAAATGTCAATTTTGTATTCATGTATTACGTTGCATAATGACGTTTCATGACCAAAAAATTACATTTGTTTACTACACAGAGAGAGAGAACTTTTTTTTTTAACTATATGTTTGAGAAATAACAATAAAAATATTAAACTTCTTTTTGTAGAATATATCATATCGCTGTTTCAATATCGAGATATTTTTCAAATCATGATTTGAGGGGTTCATTACACCTCTATATTTTTAACTCTTAAAATATGATTTACTGAGTGCACAGACAAAGCACACAGAAAAATCAACTCTCAGATGGCCCACCACGCAAGTATTAAACAAGCTTCTCATTCACATCAACTGTCAAATACACACAAGGTCAAAACACACAGGTTCAGTTAGGGAAGATATCACATTTATCAGTATATTATATCTATCTGTAGACGTGAAGACAACACACTATTAATGCATTTCAACTAGGGCTGCACAATATATTTTAGCTTCGATTCTGAAATGTGCATTGGTCACATCACAAGAAATGCAATGTTGAGTCTGAATTATAGTTGACCAGGAGCTACAGAATTGCATTTAATTACTGTATCTATATGGAATTCATACAATTTTGCAAAAATAACAAAATGTCATAGACTTTTTGTCTTGTTTCTAGTCCAAATATCGACATTTCAAAGCAAAAATAAAATAATTATTGCACTTACGCTACTGGCAGATAATTTTGCCTGTTTTAAGGAAAATCCCTTAATTCAAAACAATATCTGTACTGTTTAGATATTTGGACTAGTAAAGTAAGAGAAGCATTTTTTGCATTGTCATTATTCAATTTATGTACCTGAATATTGTTAAGACTGATCCAGAAAACGGTCAAACACTGCTATTCAAAAAATCTTGTGAAACTGTATTCATAATATCGCAATATTTAATTGCAGAAAAATAAAATATCGTAATGTCAAATTTTCCTATATCGTGCAGCCCTAAATTCAAACAAAAATATTAAAATTCAAAAAATTATGTTGTGTAAATTCCTTGACCGAACCTCAAGACTACTAATGAAGCATTTCATAAGAGGTTTCGTAAAAGTGCATGTTTATATAGAAAGTATCTTGGCTCAAACAGCAACATTACAGACTAAACAGAAGCTGAAAGCATAACAGAAACTCTTTAAAGGAAGACAAAAGCAAGAGAAATTCATAAAGAAGTTCCCAGTGGATGACAGATTACTCATATGACCATTGCTCAGAAAAAAAACAAGACAATGACCTCAATCTACCCATGAGAACTGCTTTGAGATCATAAAGTCAAATACTATGGTGTCACATGATTAACAGTCCCATCCTCTTACCTATAGTTGGAATTGTGGTCACGATTTCGCCAAGTTTCAGTTTGTACAATATTGTGGTTTTCCCTGCAGCATCCAGACCCACTGTAAAACAACATTGTATATGATGGGAATGAGGTTTCTAACTTTATTAAACATAAAATGACAGTCGTGACTCTTTAAATCTCGTTAAAGAAACTAAACCGTACAATTCTAATAAATATGCTGGAATATAATAAGGAATATGTAGTAACACCATTTTAAGCATATAACTTTATGCTTTAATAAGCTACAGTTTAACATTGACTATAACACTAAAACACTGAAAAGCATAACTTTGAATAAAAGTCTATACTGTACAGCAGGGGTGTCAAACTCAGTTCCTGGAGGGCCACAAACTTCAACAAACTTACCTGTAGGTCTCAAACAAGTCTGAAGGACTCAATTTGTTGGATCAGGTGTGCTAATTAGGGTTAAAACTAAACTGTGCTGAGCTGCGAGTTTGACACCTGTGCTGTACAGATACAGTATATACAATATTTCTGAAAAATATATTCACTCACATATAGACAGATACACAGTCAGGGCTTTCGATCAAATCAAATTCTGCAAAACACAGCTTTTATTAATAGTTCTGGATTTATGAATTTAAAAATTTGTCAAAAATAAAAAACAACATTCAGTGTACCTAAAAAGCTAATTATTCCATTAACGTGATGTCTTGAGAACTGAATATTTTATTGATAAATTATATCTTGTGAATATAATATATTGAAATATGTACAATGTCAAAATTAATACAAAGTGGTTTCACGGAAATTACATGTAAAACATGATATGATATAATATATAGGTAAAATATAATACATTATATACTATACACAACACTAAATTAAACATTATTATTTTGTAACTCATTTATAACTGGATATAAATTCTACAAAACGCTCAAAACTGTTTATTGTTCTAAACTGACAGAAATATTTATCATAATCGTTTTATTCGAAGCTTTTGGGACCAAATCTCAAACACTTCAATAGATAAATAAATGACAATTTAACTCAGCTTTACTTTAAATATTCTTTAAATTAAACCAGAGAACACGACTATAGGTTTTTGTTTAATTTGTTATTTACTGGGATATGACGGAATTGCGAAAGTTGGCTAACGCCGCTAGCTAAGCTAGCATTAGACTCAACACTCACCCATGAGAATTCTCATTTGCTTCTTTCCAAACAGCCTGCTAAAGAGCGACGAGATGGTGAGACCCATGATGAAGCACACAAAATACCTAAAACTACGAGATTATTCCTAATGTCTAAAGTTTTGTCTGTGTGATGCTCGTCTGGTGTCAGGAAACCCAATCACATCTGCGCTTGCGTAATGCCACGTCACGGCCGCCGTGGAAGAAATGACGCCACGCCACTTCCGATGTGGAGATTTTCACAATCAGTATTGGACTATAGATATTTTGTTCGTTTTACAGTAAAATAAAGTAACTTTAGGTATATATATATATATATATATATATATATATATATATATATATATATATATATATATATATATATATATATATATATATATATATATATGTATAGGACTTAAAACAGTATAGTTATACAATTGCGTATATACACAATTATGGTTAATAGTATTAATTATACAAAAAGGAAAGGTTCATTTCACTAATTGCCATCATCAGCTAATTTCCCATTTCAAAACGCTACACATCACTACAGCTCGCTACACACTCTCGTCTCTAATCATTTCGTACTTCGTGTCAGTACTAAAGCACAAGGCAAAGATATCCATCTATAGTCACTTGCATTTGTTCATTTATTTTTATTCAGATGTTTGTCAATTGTGTATTTCAGCTAAAGGTAACCTTAAATATTTTATTTGGAAATCAGTTACCACTGAACTTCCAGATTTGTTTTTTCTGCTATGGAAGTCAATGATTACCGATTTGATTTCCAACATTCTTCAAAATCTCTTCTTTTGTGTTCAACGGAACAAAACCTCAATCTTTTTGAAAGTTCTCAATGATGACAGAATGTTCATTTTGGGGGGGCAACTACCCCTTTAAACTTAATAGTCATGTAATATATTGTTTCATGCACTGCTAAAACACCCAATATATTTGTTTTCCAATATAATTAAGTATTTTTATGCTATTATAATACATAAACATGCAAAATTTAAATTTGCATGTAATTTTGTTCCCAAATAAATCCGACTAACACCGAGGAAGAGCATCTCTTTATGTTTTACACAGTGATCAGAAGAAAAATTTAAAGTTATTTCCATATTATAGAGCTTGGTAGTTCTTTATTTTATTATAAGTTACTTTATTTTACTATAAAACTAACTATTAAAGATCATTACAAACTGATAAGCTCTATGGTGTATTTCTGCTAAAGGTAACCTTAAATATTTCATTTAGAAATCAGTTCTGAACTTCCAGATTAGTTTTTTCTGCTATGGAAGTCAATGGTTACCGATTTCCAACATTCTTCAAAATATCTTCTTTTGTGTTCAACAGAACAAAAAACACTTTATTGCCTTCAGTTACTTCATTTTACTATAAAATGAACAAAATTATTGGAGATCATTACAAACTCTTATAGGCCATAAGGTGAACCTAAATAAGCTGCATCTCCAAATGCGTGATCCCCATCCATATTCTTCAAATTATTAACTCCTCTTGCTCTTAAAATTTCTTTAATTTACTTAAAAAGCATGCTGTAAGACAATCCAGGTTTATCTTCTGCTAATCTTAATATAATAATGCCCATCAATGGGCTACATGCACAGCTAGTGCTTTTCAGCCAATGATGAACTTCGGTGAGAGCTTTATGTGACTATTTTCAATTATATAAGGTTCCTTTTACAGCATCAATGTTGTCATGCAATTCAAATACAATCAGTTAAATAGACTTAAGCATACATTTGGTTGTTAAGGCATAAAAAGAGATGAAAGACCGTTTAAACGCAGGCGCCATCATTAGCAGCAGGCGAGCGCAGAAATTCCATTGAAAATACTGGAGTAAAATTAATTTCCATATTTTAAAGACATGACACGGAAAATTATAATGTAATGCAGTGCTTCTTGTTTGGTCTGACACACACTTTATATCGTATCTTAGCCTGCAGGCAGTGATGATCGCTGTCTTTTGAAGAAATCAGATCTTAAACGTGAAGATTTTGTATGGGATGACAATTCACCAGAAGCCCTGGGGCTGGCTGACTGAAATTAAAAGTCTGTGTGCATATAGCCCATTCAAAGCATCACTAACCCATTTGTGTATGCAATTGCTCAGCATAAACCTATGCATCAATCCATCCTATTAAAATTAAAATAATTTTGCAAGCTTTGTCACAATATATTGATGCAACAAAAGCAATCCATACATTTAGGTTTTTACCAGATCTTTATTTTCTCACAGGGGCAGACCTTGTGGCACAGTTCGAGCAAGAGTAGGGCATTAGCCGCAGTAGGGAAGTGTACAAGATCAGAAAGTCCTGCACAGGAAACGAGGACCGTATCGTTTTATACTGGAGTGTCCGATACAAAATTCTCACCGAATGCACCTCGATCGCTGATATTAAAAGGCGCCAGCACAAATACATACACGCATCTGTTTGACATGAAAAGAAACATGGAGAAAGCTGAAAAAAAGGAAACTAATCATCCTCGTCCAATCCACCATGTCCAAAAATCAAGCAAGGTAATATGATCTGTTCAAAAATGCTTTCAACTCAAACATTTACTTACATATTGTTCAGTGGAGGTATTTGATATCAAAGAATGTCGGGCTAATCAATGGATGACTCCATATTGCTAGCAATACTTCATGTACCATTCTGTTGTCACTTCTCAAAGGTGTCCCTGCAACAAAAGTTAGCATGTAGCTCCTGGAATAAAATGAACTGCCATGAAAAGGAATGTTCATGGGGCGGCGAGTCCTGTGATTGGCTAGTCAAATTAGGCAGCACTGCAACCGGGATCTTGAAGTGAGCGTCAATGCACAATGGCTTCTTCCTGGCATTTACTCACTCCTATCGTTTGTTTTTAAGCTACAAATACTCCAGACTTGCATGAGAGGGATGCCCCGAGCTGGAATTCTTCCTCTTTGTGCCATAATGCTCTCACAGTTATCAAGTAAACGTGCAATTTAAGCATTATCTTACAGTCATGAAAACAATCAGATTTGTAAGGAGAAACAAAATTAAAAGAACATTAGTAGGAATACAGCATAGAAAATAGACAGATAAGATAGATTAGACATGATGCTGAACACTTGATAGCTCCTCCACACACACACACACATTCACACAAGTTCTTCAAGACAGAGTCGATCAATGGACACACTCCGTCTTTCTAAAGTTCACACACATCTGGGACCCTAACAGGCCCACACTAGCGTTTGGAGAGCTCATTTGATAACCAGTCCAGTCCTTCATAGAGTCCAGTGCCCTGTGTTGCGCAGGTTGCTTGAACGTACCACTGTGGAAAGATAATGGTAGACAATGGAACATTTAAATGCAGTCATTGTTTAGGTGCATGCATGCTGGGAGTCAGGCAGGTTATGTGTGTGTGTGTGTGTGCGTGTGTGTGTGTGTGTGTGTGTGTACCGTTCTGCTGCGTAGGCTCTGCAGGCCGAGTTTGTCTGTGAGTTCACTGACAGCCATGGCGTTAGGCAGATCCTGTTTGTTTGCAAAAACCAGAAGCACGGCGTCCCTCAGTTCATCTTCCTGCAACTGTATAAAGAAAGGGAAAGGGAGTGTGATGAAAGGTTAATCTAGTTGAGCATTTCATGACATGAACAAACACACAATAAATAAATATGTTTAATATAGGCTTAAAGCAACAAATTAAAATTAAAAAAATGCCCAGAACAGTAAATGTTACTTCAGCAACATTGGTTCTTTTTGTTTTGTTCCCTTTTTTGGGCAGCAGTGGCCTAATAGTTAGATTTGGACTTGTGATTCTTTGAAACTGCCCCTTTAAGCTTTGATTGTAAAGGCTGGTTTATACTTCTGCGTCGAGTGATCAGCATGACCAACGGCGCCTGCCTTGCCTTGCCCTGCCATGCATTTATACTTCTGCATGCTGTTTGTGTTGCTCTGCAATAACACTTCCAAAACGCTAGCAGGCAGTAGGTTATGTTATGTTCATCTGTATCAAGCTTCTTTGCTGGTAGGGCTGGGCGATTTTTTTCGATTCATTCGAATTTACGTTTTAAGACGATTTTATTTTTTACAAAATCGAGGAATCGTGATTTTTTAAATAAAAATATTAAGGCCGCTTTTCCACTATCATGCCAAACCGTTTTAAACTGTTAGACAACCGTGCTGAATTGTGCTGATTCTGTGTGTTGACGTCACGGCTCTGTTGATGAGCTACCACAGCTGGTTTAGCGGAAGCGCGCCAGGGAGGACTGGCCATTGGGAACACCGGGACATTTTCCCGCTAGAGCAACAACAGCCCCGCTGCCAGGGCAACCGCAGTCAGCCAGCCAGCCAGCTTTGCTAATGTTTCCACGCGCGTCGTGCTGTTGTTCGCGTCCCCGCAGCCGTCTGTCTCTCCCGCGCGAGCTGCGAGACGGGCGCACGCGCGAGGAGAGGAGGCTCGACAGGCGGAGGTGTGGGCAAGATCACTTTCAGTCACTTTGGCCCACTCACCCATCGCTCCACACACACGAGGAAGTAATTGCACCTAATTCAAAGCCCAGACGGCTGGTTTTGTATATTATACCCGCGCACCACCTGAAGGACGGTTACGGCGTGTTGTAGCTAAATGTCGGTCACCGCAGAAAGTCAAATCTTTCTTTAATTTGGACTTTTGCTTGAATTACGGAGTAGCACAGTAGCTGTCCAAGGTACTGTTTGAATTAAATCATAACCCATATATGCACCAATAAACAAGTAAAATGAATGAATTAATAAAATAAATATGGATTCTTGATTCAGTTAAATATAAGATAGACATTTAAATATAGATAGATATGTAACAGGTTTCTGTGGGGTTTTTTTTTGTTCACGGTAATCTTTAATATATACTGGGTGGTGTAGCACCAAGCAGATACTTGTATATAGCTCGTTAGTTATTTATGAAGACAAAAAATAATTAAAATAACAAAAATAAAACTATAAAATTACAAAGATAAAAAGAGCAGCATTTGGCTAAATATAGTCCTTTATATCCTGATATGCTATGTGTTGTTTCATTCGTTTTTTTATATTTAACTTGATGCATTCGTTAATGTTTGAATACTGAAATCGTTTAAATGGTTATATTTTACCATCAAAATGTAGTATATTTTATATCATTACTAACTTTTGATATAAAACCGCTGTTATTTTATTGATTGTTATGAAATAATTTAAGTGCTATATTTTTTATTAGTGAAAGTGCCCGCTCACTTTGACAAGGCCTGTCTAAATATATATTTCTGCCATGCCACTAATACAGATAAACTATTGTTGCATTATCATTGTTTATTTTTCTGTTATGTACAGAGATTTGAAATATTTATTTCCCCTCCAATCCTTTTCAATCTTCACGTTACATTTTAGTCATTTTCTCTCCAAATAAAATTTGCCCAAAGCTGCACAACATATGACCTCTACATAAATACGGGTGCTGTGACTTCTATTGTAGCTATGTTTAGCATCCCTATATGAGAGAGTGCCATAACCGCGTTTAGTCACACGGTTGCTTTTCTTTTACAAGTGAGCATGAAAAAAACTAGTTTCGGCATTTATTTAAATTTAAATGAACATGGTAAGCTGGTAAGGTAGTTACACAGTAAAAAAAAAATTAATAAAAACTAAATTAAAAAAAATTGAAATCGAAATCGTGAATCGGTCAAACTTTATGAAAAAATCTAGATTTTTTTTTTTTTGCCATATCGCCCAGCCCTATTTGCTGGTATTTTGTTTTGTCTGAAAGCTACCTTAATGTACAAGTAGCTAAAACTCACTTATTCAGAGGTGGGAACCGGCGGACGTGCAACAACTTTAATCATAAGGTAAACACAAAACAAAGGTTTCCACCTGGAGCTCCTTCACAGGACTCAACACTTGTAAACACTTGTAAACACTTGTAAACACTTGTAAACACTTGTAAACACTCTCAGCACCCCCCACACTAGTCACAGCTACCATGCTGACCAATCACAGAGTTTGCGCTACGCGTCGTTGCAACGTGTAGTTACATTTTTTGAGAGGTGAGCGTCAGCTACAGCGAGGGCTATGCGACCGTGCGAAGGCTGTGCCAGACCATACATGTGCACTTGACATGCCATTTTGGTGAATCTCATTTAAATTTAAAGTGACAGTGCTCTTCTCAAAAGAGGGCGGAGCTACAAACACCTGCGTGTCAGCATAGTGGCAGATTTAAAAACAAGACTAATGTCTTATGATAATGAGGGAAAGATCATCACCAATGGGCAAGGAAGAATGGCAACTGTTTTTATAAAGTTTGTTTTTTCAGGGTTTTTACCTTTATTGGATAGAACAGTAGAGAGTAAGAAGGGAAGGTTTGGCGAGCAGAAAAAGGGGAAGGATCGGTATAGGACCTTGAGGCGGGAATTGAACTCGGGTGGCCGTGAGCACCGGAGTGCATGCGTCGACAGACTTTCCACTGCACCATTGGCACCGACACTGTTTTTATGAAGTTTTACATTTTTGCCATTAGAAGCCGGTTATATTCACATACTGTTGCCACACAACTGTGTTTAAACTCATTATTTTCTCATTGTTTTCTCATTATCTCATTGTTTTTTGCATTATACGTCCCCTTTAAGGCAAGTAAAGGCAAGAAAGAAAAAAAATGATCCACAAACCAAAAAAAAAATGTGCATGAAGATGAAATATAAATTAAAATAAAACAAAATAAGTCATTTTAAAATTAATAAGTAATTTAAAAAAAATCTAAAACAATATAACAATGCTAATAAATCAAGACATTTATTCACAGCAGGGCTTAACCATTAGAAGACAGCTCAAGTTGCATGATAACATTTATGGATTAAATAATAGCATTATTAAATTAAATACATATTTTCATATAAAAATAGTTCACAAATCTCTCTTTTTTTAGGGGGTTTTCACCTTTTATTAGAATAAGTCAGTGGAGGTTATAGACAGCAAAGTATTGGGGTCAGAGAGAGGGAAAGGGTTGGCAAAGGACCTTGAGCCGGGAATCAAACTCGGGTCGTAGTAAGTATCACGGTGCTATCTGTCGGCACACTTAACCACTAGGCTACTGGTGCGGACCAAATCTCTCTTTTTTGAAACAATACTATTTTATTCTTCTGATTCAGGGTACATGCAGGAATCCTAAAGGTAATTTCAATACCTTTTTAAGACTTTTTAAAGACCTTCTCGGAATATTTTAAGACCTCATCGCCACTTCAAGTTCTAATCAGTATCAAACCTTTAACTTAATAAACAGTTGTTAATAAACAGTTGTAGTTAAATAAATGAATGGAGCACAACAATGCAACAGAACTCAGAAAAGCTCGAAAGAAACAAAGCTGGAAAGAATAAATTACGCAGTTGTTTTCAGCGACAGGTTTCAGCCACGGTTTAAAGTAGTCTTTCTCCAACCAGGAGTATGCAAACTTGCATTATCCCATTTTGCCGTCTATGGCAGGGCTATTCAATTAGTTTATCATGGCGGCCAGTTCATGAAAAGCATCCCAAATGAGGGGCCGAAGAGACGCTACAGCGTGAGATTTTTAAGTTTTTTACTCTGTGCATCTGGAAGGCGTGAGCGCATCGCTCCGCTTGTGCACATATATTGGCATATGTTCTAATTTTGATAATAACGATTTTGCGATATGGCCCGCTGCTATAGTTAATCCAGTGTGCATGCGTATTAGCCTTGTTGTAGCTATAAGCTCGGACCTTTAAACTAGCGCACAGGTGGCATAACTTTGTCTAGTTGCAGCAGTTTCGTTCCGTGCAATAGAAACGCAGCGTTGAGAAGCCTTGAAGCTTAAGTATCCAAATGTTTTCAGCTGCTCGCACCACTCGCTTAATGTCAGGTGACTCATGCTCTGTGCAGCCTTCAACTGCAGCTTGTGCTGTATTGAACAGACGCACGTCACTTCATAACTATAGCGGCCGTTTTTTGACTGAACTAAGTTTATTTTTGATGTCTTGGTCACACTATTTGGAGGGCCAGAACAAATTGCCTCGCAAACCAAGTTCGCCCCACGAGCCGCCAATTGAATAGCCCTGCTCTATGGTTTCGCTACATGTGGAGAGCATCACATCACCTTCCCGCGTTTGTCATGACCTGACATCACCCGGACAGAGGAGCTTGGCCGGACGCACCCGGCCCGAACCAATTGAGGAAAATAAATATGTTTACGCTTTTTTGGAGTCAAACACTTTGGACAGCGCTTGAACAAAATTTAAGATCTTATAAAAACGGGATTAAGACTTTAATACCTTAAGGGCCTTAATTTTCTCATTGTTTTATCAACTTTATCAACAAAGATGCTTTAGTATGAAAGCCTCTGCTAAAAACATGAACGTAAATACATTGGGAAGTGTGAGCTCAGTTCAGGTCACTGAACATTCTTATTACATAAAATCTGAAACGCATTTATATATCTACATCTCGCATTTAAACTGAAAGATGGAGCAACTCTTACCATTTTAGAAAGCTCCTCTGCAGATTCTGCTACTCTCTCTCTGTCATTGCTGTCCACCACAAAGATCAAACCCTGAAGACAGACAAACAAACCATTTAGACTTAGAATTAAAAAGCAGTCAAAAATCTTAGGATAAGATAAGCTTATGATAAATGTACTCAGAAATGACTAAGCAGCACACGTGTGTGTCCTAAACAAGATATTACCTGTGTGTTCTGAAAATAATGTCTCCACAGAGGACGAATCTTGTCCTGACCACCGACATCCCACACAGTGAAGCAGATGTTCTTGTATTCAACAGTCTCTACATTAAAACCTGCCCATCAGAAGAAAACAAACAGTTTAACAACACTTTAGTTAGGAGTTTCATTATATACATTTACCAGCTAAACTGATTAACTGAATCACGTTGGACTACTGCTCAGAAACAAAGTGAAATAACATTAACACATTATTATTGATAATTTCTGTAAAGCTTGTGATACTGCAGTAAGACAGCAGCAGCTGCTAAAATAAGATTGGCCAGTAAGGCAGGCTTTAGTCACAGGCAAATTAACAATAGTAGTTTTCCCACCTTCTTTCAACTCCAAGACTCACTTGCAACAATGTTGACGGATTAAATATTTTGTATTTTACATGTTTTATTGAACTGTTAATAATTAAAAAAAAACATTCAATTTTATTAATTTAAAATCATTGTATAAAATGTTAATTAACTACATTACTTAAATATATATTTGAATAAGTAATCATACTAAGTTTTAAAATGGCTTCCAACAAAAAAAAAGTATTGCTAACAAATGGTTAAAACCTAGTGGTTTATACGGACTAAAAATAATTTAATTATTAAATCTAGGCACTGTGATACGTCATCAAATTGTTATCAATACTGTAATTGTTCGAAATATGCCTATTTTCTGGTATATAAATTATTGGTACCACATTTTGTTGGGTGTCTTCTGTAAATCATAGCAAAAATTTAAAATTCATTATGTTAGAAAAAAAAATAAAAAATTGGGAGTGTAAAATATTTCTGAATATATAAGCATCATCCAAGTGGATGCTACACACTGGTGATGGTGTGGAGAGACTCCCCTCATGATTGTGAAGCGCTTTGGGTGTATAGCCATACACAAATGCGCTATATATACACATTACATGCATTATATATATATATATATATATATATATATATATATATATATATATAAAGTTTGTAAATAATGTCACAACATAAGTTAAGGCACATTATATAATTGTCGCCACTAGAGGGTGTGTATTCACTACAAACAAAGGTGTAGTCTGATGATGCCATGACTGAGTGTTAGAGATCTAAAGGATTAGTACGAATCACAACCCACAATTCAGAACATGTGACCCGCAGAATAATACATTTGTAGATTAATCCTAAATTTGAAACAATTGCAGAGAGAGCACCTCTCGCGTCATTCAAATCACATGTATGAACGCATTTAGGCTTTCCTGAAAAATTCAATGATAACGAAAGAAGTGGTGGTAGGTTATTCGGGATGTGGTGGGTTTCTTAGGTTATTAAAGGTGTTTTCTGTCACTACTTGTTTAGCCTGCATTAATGCATTTAGTCTAATTCAGCTACACGATTAATCATTAAAAGATGACCTCAACACCCACTCAGCATAAATTATAAAAGATGGTGATTTGCATATGTTTATTAATCCTAAGACATTCAGTCTTTAGTCTTTTGAGTTAGTTATGAAGTCACAGTCAAATAAGACAGAAGTACTGGCATAACAGTTTATAGTTTAGATAAAACCACTGATGTTTATGGTAAAGATTAAAATCACAGTCATATGCATTTAACTTGACGTTCAAAATGAAAGTTGTAGACAGCAGTTACATTAGTTAACCAATAGGTGGTGACAACCAGCCATCAAAAATATGCCACTGAATAATTCTTCAAAGATGACACATCTAGCAATGAAACATGAAGTCTGAATAGTCATGAATAACTGAATCATTTATTGAAAATGAGACTAAAAATAAATACAGGTTGTACAAATTATAATGTTAGATTTATACATTTAGCATCATCAGCAACAGTAGTAGTAACAATGAATTTATTTTTATTTAGCTGATTATTTCTTCATTTTATTTTTAATGAAATTACAGGTTCTAAGTTCTGTTTGTTAAAACCAAAAGTGTCTTGCAGTACTGTTTTTCTAATAAGTGAAAAGCAAGAGATTTGAGATCCGTTACACCACTGCTGAGTGTGGAATCATGGAAGTTGTGGTCTTCATTACATCCTAAAAGGCAGAAATTATGTTGATGGATAAGCTAAAGTATTCAACACTTATTATCATGGTCGTACGAAGTAGAAGGCTAAAGCAAGACTGCTGAAGCAATTGCTGATAATAAAGGAGTGAGATGTAGCATAAAAATTGTAGCACAAAATATTAAATTGTCTTTGGCATTTTTGGTTTCCTATTAAAGCAAACCAGCAATCGAGGGTGTGTTATGTCATTACCATGAACAAACAGGACACAGTCTGTATCACTAGTTACATTTAATGATTTCCCTGGATTTTGTACACTGTTCAAAACATTTGGGATAAAGCAAGTGAATACATCAGTAAAATAAACAACACTGTTCTAGTTCTACTTTTTATATATTTTTTTAAATCTCACATATTGTGCCTTTAAGAGTAATTTCTTTCATTGAGGTAAAGTTGGTTTTATATTTGTACATACAGACTTTCTACTCAATAATATATGTTCAGAAAAGTATTATTTACAAATTCTAAATAGCAAAATCATATTATCAGCCAATGACTATCAAAGTACAACATAGTTCAGTCAATTAAACGGTGCTAATGTTGTTAATAACACCACAATGACGTCTAAATCAATGTCAGTGACAATGATTAGAATACAGTTTAATCGTGAGCTCATTCAAAGAGTTAATACTGTTTAAAAAATGAAGAGAAAATGGAGCATTTACAGTCATGCTAGTGTAACCTCACCTATAGTAGGGATAGTGGTGACAATTTCTCCAAGCTTCAGCTTGTAAAGTATTGTGGTTTTACCAGCAGCGTCCAAACCCACTGAGAAAAAGAGGGGGGAAAACATTTAGTTGTCACATTCATTGCAGTGATGTGATTTTATCCATTCATACAACCTCAACCGGATGCTAGCAAGCTAACACCAACCACTGACTAAGAAATATAATATTAACTGTTGAATTTCAATGTGAATAGAAGGGGAAACACTGACTTACTTAATCATACACCCAAATAGCATCCCTATTATGTTAGAATTAAACATTACAACAGAAATACATTAGAAATACACTGAATGTAATGGGTTACAGATACTCACCCATCAGTATCCTCATCTGTTTCTTGCCGAAAAGTCTCCCAAAGAGCGACGAGATGGTCAAACCCATGATGATTTAAAAGAAGCACTTAAACCCCACCAGCAAGAGAAAGGGTAAAGAAATGCGCTAAAGTGTTTTATTTAATATTCTGTCTCTTTGTGCTCGGTGTCTCGCGGTCGCTTGACGCGTTGCCACGTAAGATGAGGAGCCACCGTGGAAGACTTGGCGTCACTTCCTGCTGGTAGCGAACTCTGGACTGTGGCGTCATAATTATTCATAACTTCCGATATCTTCTGAAACGCCCATGTTTGTTTTGCTCTGTCTGATAGCGTACAGCGGATAAAGATGCTATATGCTATAATCTGGACAATTTTGTTTTTGGTATTTTTTTATTTATTAAACTAAATAAGGGGCGGCCATAGGCGTGGCGCGGTGGCTCAGTGGTTAGCACTGTTGCCTCACACCAAGAAGGTCGCTGGTTCGAGTCATGACTGGGCCAGTTGGCATTTCTGTATGGAGCGTGCATGTTCTCCCCATGTTTGCGTGGGTTTTCTCTCGGTGAGTCCAAAGACATGCGCTATAGGCAGGGGCGGATTTAGTGATTTGAAGGCTCTAAGCAATTCCAGCCATAGGGCCCAACAGTCCTAAAATGCTACTTGTATTTCATTTTTATTTATTTAGCAGTTTTTTATATCACTCAAACTTCTTTTCAACATTTTATCTTAATGCAATCTCTACATTTTAAATGATTAGTTTTCATAAAATGAATTTGCAACTAAAAAATAATACATGTATTTTTTATATATATAAATGTAAATTTGACTGCTGGACTGCTCCATGATTAGGGATGGTGGACAAATTTGTGCGGATGTAATAATATTTTTATAATATTATTGCAGGGGTGACACGTGGCGCAGTAGGTAGTACTGTCACCTCACAGCAAGAAGGTCGCTGGTTCGAGCCTCAGCTGGGTCAGTTGGCATTTCTGTGTGGAGTTTGCACGTTCTCCCCGTGTTCACGTGGGTTTCCTTCGGGTGCTCTGGTTTCCCCCACAGTCCAAAGACATGCGGTACAGGTTAACTGGGTAGCCTAAATTGTCCGTTGTGTGTGAATGCATGTTTATGGATGTTTCCCAGTGATGGGTTGCAGCTGGAAGGGCATCCGCTGCGTAAAACATATGCTGGATAAGTTGGTGGTTCATTCCGCTGTGGCAACCCTGGATTAATAAAGGGACTAAGCCGAAAATAAAATGAATGAATTATTATTGCATTATTATAATAATATTACATTTTATTTTATATTAAATAATGTTTAATTTTGTTAACATTTTATTTGACTCTCACCATACAAAATATGATAAAAAAAAAACAACGTTATATATAGTTTATAGGTATAATTTATACTTTTAGATATTTATTGGGGCCCCCCAAATTCCTGGGGCCCTAAGCGGCAGCTTACCTCGCTTATTGGTTAAATTCGGCCCCTGCCTAGGTAAATTGAATAAGCTAAATTGGCGTAAGTGTAAGTGTGTGAATAAGCGTGTATGGATGTTTCCAAGTAGTGAGTAAAAAAACATATGCTGGATAAGTTGGCGGTTCATTCCTCTGTGGCAAACCCCTGATGAATAAAGGGACTAAGCCGAAGGAAAATTAATGAATGAAACGAAATAAATAAAAAAAGATTTCCTGAAATATGCACGCATTCATTTATTCTTGCTTTCTTTAAAATTTAAAATATATTATTAAATATAAATAATTAAATATAAATATTTGCATATATAAATAATATGTATTTGTCAAATTTAAATATAAATAATATAAATATAATATTGTATCATTATTTATATTTTCCAGAAATTGAGTTGTCAGTAGTAAAGGTTCTTGTTCAAATAAATATGAAATTATTTATTTCCTCTTCTTAAAATTTTGTATTTCATTATACTATTTTGAAGCTGATTAATCTTTGTAGACAACTACACCATAATGAAAAACAGCTTTCAGTTTTATTTTGTTCTCATCTGTTCAGTAACATTTTTGTATTTTATTTTATTATTAATCAACAAAAAACACAGAATAAATGCAATAAAAAAATTATAATAAATTTAATTTTAATAATAAATATAATTTGGAAGGGCATCCGCTGCGTAAAACATATGCCAGAATAGTTGGCGGTTCATTCCACTGTGGCGACCCCTGATTAATAAAGGGGCTAAGCCGAAAGAAAGTGAATGAATAATGAATATCATTCAGTTCACATCAATACCTTCACACAGTTATTGTGTGTTTAAACACACGTGCAAACACACACACTCATACATCTGCATCGGTCACTTTGAGTAGCATTGAACTGCTACCTCATACGTCCTCCCTGTATATTATTAAGACAGTCACCTTATCATAATTATCATGTTTACAAGCTTCTGGCACTATATACTTTTTTGCATTAAACTGTACTTTTTGCACTATATACCCTTAAGCGTAATTGTATCGTTTACACATTTTTATTTTTACTTATATTTTAAGATTATATGTGTAATTGTATTTATTACAATTTCTTCTTAAAATTCTACTTTTTGTATAAAAATTATATGTTAGGCACCTAGGGTCTGAGAGTAACGCTGTTTAGTAAAGCAAGTTTGATTTTTATTTTTACATGTCTCTCTTCTTTCAGTTAAAGTGATAGTTAATGTAAACATTAGTATTTACTAATTATTTACTTACCCTGAAGTAGTTCTAAACCTTTGTGAGTTTCTTTTTTTCTGTTGAACATAAAATAAGATATATATATATATCAAAAACAAAATGCTAGGGGTGGCGCAGTGGGTAGCGCTGTCACCTCACAGTAAGAAGGTCGCTGGTTCGAGCCTCGGCTGGGTCAGTTGGTATTTCTGTGTGGAGTTTGCATGTTCTCCCCGTGTTGGCATGGGTTTCCTCCGGGTGCTCCGGTTTCCCTCACAAGTCCAAAGACATGTGCTATAGGTGAATTGGGCAGGCAAAATTGTCCGTAGTGTATGTGTGTGAATGGGAGTGTATGGGTGTTACCCAGTGATGGGTTGCAGCTGGAAGGCCATCCGCTGCGTAAAACATATGCTGGATAAGTTGGCGGTTCATTTCGCTCTGGCGACCCCAGATTAATAAAGGGACTAAGCCGAAAAGAAAATGAATGAATGAATGAAAAAAAACTGGAAACCTGTAACCATTGACTTACATAATAGGACAAACAAATACAATAGAAGTCAATAGTTACAGGTTTTCATCTTTCTTCAGAAGATTTTCTTTTGTGTTTAACAGAAGAATGAAACTCATAAAGGTTTGAAACAAGTAAAGGATGAGTAAATTATGACTGAATTTATTTTTAGGGGGTGAACAATCCCTTTAAGTATTTCCAGATGATTTCTGCGACTGTTGCTTGCAACTGTTTGACCGGTAGAGGCCGCTACATACTAATACAACATTACTGACCGCCGTACGACATAAAAACAACTAAATGTGTACTCTCTCACCCTATGTGTTGTTTACATATAAATACAGAATAAATATATATGGACGTGTATCTTCTTTATATAATCTTAATAAGCTTCAATATTTAGCATTAGTTGCTCATTGTTTAGATTATTAGTTCACCCACAAACGCATATACACTGAAAAGATCTAACCTTGGTCTAGAATTGCTGAGTCATCTAATGGATTTTTCACACACAATCATCTCCAAGGATTACAGAGATTTGTCTGATCAACAACTACAAGAAAAACAAACAGTGCTGGTGTATATAGAGTGCGTATTCTTGGGACTTTGTGTCCCTTAGTAAACAGTCAATCCCTTCATGACCACTTGTTGTGATCTTGCTACTTCCATGAAAACACACCATGCCACAAAGCGGAAATATTAAGGCAGTTCTGAAGACAAAAGTGGGTGCATATGTAATGATGTCAATAAATGGGTCATTATCACTATAAAGTGCTTTTGATGTCCCACAAGATTGAATCAGTCCTATATGAACATAATGCCAAATAATGAAATTTTGATGTTTTAATATAATTGGTTAAACCTTTACACACGCAGGTAGAATAAGTGTTTTGAAATATGATTTTGTCAATTTTTGCCATATTCTTTCATTGAATGGATGTGATTTTGCCATGTCCCACACACTGCTCAGCCAACTTCAGTGAGTCAACAAAAGTAGGTAAATTAGATCAAATGAAAACGATTTTTAAATATTCGTATTGCCTTTAACAAGTTATTTGATCAAATATGCCATATTGATCACTTTTATTTTGTTTTCATAATATTAATCATTTTGCATGTGTCCTTGAAATTGCTGTCCACCCTGTCAATGCCCCTTTAAGAAACCCTCTGGCATGCCCATTTTGCCTTTCTTAAGAGGAGGTTAAAACATCTGCTGTGTACACAGTAAGTATCTAAAGTTATGTTTCAAATTTTCCTCATATTGTGTTTGAAACTGAAGGTTGTCAAGCTTAACATGTCCACCCTGTCATAGTGAAATATTAATTAATATTTAAAAAATTCAGAAATTAAAAATATAGCTTTTAGATTGTATACAAAGAGCTTAAATAGGGAAACATTTACAGTTGTGTTCAAAATTATTCAACCCCCTGATTTATTAGCCCCCCTGTTTTTTTTAATAACTCATCTCTAATAACTGATTTATTTTATTTTTGTCATGATGTCAGTAAATAATATTTTACTAGATATTTTTCAAGACACTTCTATACAGCTTAAAGTGACATTTTAAGGCTAAACTAGGTTAATTAGGCTAACTAGGCAGGTTAGGGTAATTAGGCAAGTTATTGTATAACGATGGTTTGTTCTGTAGACTATTGAAAAAAATATATAGCTTAAAGGGGCTAATAATTTTGACCTTAAAATGGGTTTTTAAAAAATTTAAAACTGCTTTTATTCTAGCCGAAATAAAACAAATAAGACATTTTCCTGAAGAAAGAACATTATCAGACATACTGTGAAAATTTCCTTGCTCTGTTAAACATAATTTGGGAAATATTTAAAAAAGGAAAAAAAAATCAAAGGGGGTTGAATAATTCTGATTGCAACTGTACCAGCAGGTACAACCTGTGTTGAATAAATTCTATCTTTAGCCAAAAGTCCTCCCTGTCATTGTCCACCCTGTCACAAATCCTTCCATATGCACATCTGTAATCTAATTATTTATCTTATTCTGAAAAAAAAAACTGTATTATTAAGGTGTTTAACTTGAGTTGCATCCAACATTACCTTTACTCCTCCAATATAATAATGTAAAGATTTGCATTCATTAGCAAATTTTAATTTGAAGGACAATAATTATTTATTTGCTCATTAATATGCATATTGATAAAACCTAATTGATAACAGAAGAGGCAGCATGGTGGCTCAGTGGTTTGCAGTAGTTAGTGATAAAAGAAGTTGAATTCTTGAAAACTTTTACAACCCTTATTTAAATAAACCCTTTAATATTGTTGTACCTGTTGTTTTTCAAATGTTCCTCCATATTTAGTTCACCAATTAAAGCCTTTGTCCACCCTGTCATGCCAATGTCCACACTGTCATCTTGTTTTCTACCGTCATGTTCAACTTTTATGAAAATAAATAAATAATTTATAACCTTCATCTTGTGTGATTTCTTAATTAACCAATAAGGGCCAGTTAATATTGTTTAAAAGTTTGACAAAATATTTTAGATCTTGGGTTTTTTTTTTTTTTAAAGAACGAGCAACAGTTGCATATTTTATTGGGAAATATATGTTTTGTCCATTATTTCATTAATTTAAATAGACTTTTTTCATAATCTAAAAAGTTGGGTTGGTAAAGGGACACATTACTGTTCTGAAAATATACATTTTATAATCACACTGCAATGAAAATATTTATGCTACTTTGAATTTGTCCATGACAGGGTTGACACAATTTGAGGTTTGTTTACTGTTTGTATGCTTGCAGACTATTTATAAAAAGTGCAGGAGCTTGACCAACATTATTTCCTTACAGCTTAAGGCCTAATTAATACAACACCTATGAGGTTAAATAAATTTTTTTTTTTTTTTGAAAATTTTGTTGCCTCAAAGGCACTTTATAGTGATAATAACCCTTTTATTAGTTAATGTACTTACTAACATGAACTAATAATGAACAATACTTGTACAGCATTTATTAAGCATAGTTAAACTCTAATGCATTATTAAAATGCAAACTCATGCTTGTTAACATTAGTTAATGCACCGGGAATTATTCATTCCTTCATTTTCTTTTCGGCCTAGTGTCTTTATTAGCTGGGGTCGCCACAGCGGAATGAACCGCCAACTTATCCAGCATATGTTTTACGCAGCGGATGCCCTACCAGCTGCAACCCATCACTGGGAAACATCCATACACACTCATTCACACACATACACTACGGACAATTTTAGCTTACCCAATTCACCTATGTCTTTCGACTTGTGGCGGAAACCGGAGCACCCGGAGGAAACCCACGCCGCCAACACAGGGGTGAAGGACCTGCAAACTCCACTGACCCAGCCGGGGCTCGAACCAGCACCGTGAATTAACATGAACTAATAAATAATTGTAATAAATGCGTTGTTCATTGTTTGTTCATGTTAGTAAATGCTACTTACATTAACTACAACCTATTGTAAAGTGTTACCCAAAAATATTACTGTTCTATTTCTTGTATGCAGGGCAAAATCTATAATGTCAAATACATTTGGCTGTACCCGCATAAACATGGTTATGAAAGCTATTACAGTGACGCAGCTGCGTAGGTACAGGTGAGAATACAGACGTCACGTGATTAGTTCAACGCTCAGGTAAAGGTAAAGCGCGCGGGACTGCAGTCAGTCAGAGCAGGACTCACAGACACACAACAAGCTGGCATGTAGTCACGGAATAAATCTATTCAGCATGAATTCGAGCGGTGAATTATCAGATGAGGACGAAAAGGTAAAGTATAAGCAACTTTAAAATTAATAACACACCTGAAGTCTCCGAAAATACAGCATATGTTATTTCTATTCGTCACGTTTTTACGTCCTATGAGTCCTTTAAAAACATTTAAGCAACAAAACTAATGCATATAGTGATAGTTTTTTTTCTAATTTAAGTTACTGACAAAGCTTTCGATTTCATAACATCATATTAAAATGGCAGGTTTCACTAGCGTATTTTAATATTTGTCATATTTCTCGGTTGCACACGCAGGTGACTATTTTGTCTTGGATCTACGTGTCATCTTTAAGTTTAAGGTGAGAAACATTTCTGTTTATTCCACTGACATGTGAGCCAGCATGTGTTCCAGCATTGTTTAAGGAAATGGCTAATTGTTACATAAGAGATTGTGATCAGCACGGTTAATGGAATACGCAGATTATGCATTGCAATCAACGAAGAGATAGTTTCTGTGCAAATAGCTACTCGAAGTCAAACCATTCTTAGATCATCTAAATCATACATTTGACTCATCTAACGTGTTGTGTGACACACCACAGGAAAAAAAAACACAAAGTAGTAAATAATAGTTATCCCATTGTTAATATTCATACTGTAATATTCGCTGCAAACTGATAAATACTGTAGTACTTTACTACTGTAAACTGTGGTGTAATATAGTATAACCTATAGATCACTAGTGTATTGGGTAATTGTTTATTTTACTGTGGTTGTTTTATTGACATAGCAACTATAGCATCACCACAACAGATTAATTAAAGTACTTCACTACAGTATGGTTTAAAAACATTATAGTATTTAACATAAATTACCATAGTATTTCTTTATACGGGTCTGTGAGGTTTAGTTATGGATTTTAGGAATTTACATGTGAAAATGTTTCTCAGTCCTACATCAAAATAATTATACTAATGTAGTATGTGTTAAAATAAACAAGCAAAATGTTACATTGGGGGCTACACGGTGGCTCAGTGGTTAGCACTGTCACCTCAGCAAGAAGGTCACTGGTTCGAGTCTCGGCTGAGTCAGTTGGCATTTCTGTGTGGAGTTTGCATGTTCTCCGTGTGTTTGTATGGGTTTCCTCCGGGTGCTCCAGTTTCCCCCACAGTCCAAAGACGTGCTATTGGTGAGTGAGTAAGCTAAATTGTCTTTAGTGAATGTGTGTATGGGTGTTTCCCAGTGATGGGTTGTAGCTGCAAGGGCATCCGCTGCATAAAACATAAGCTGGATAAGTTGGCGGTCCATTCCACTGTGGCGACCCCTAATTACTAAGCCGAAAAGAAAGTGGATGAATGAATAAACTGATAAACTGTAATACATATGGTAGTATTTTACTACAGTAAACTGTGGTGTATTGTAGTATAATATAACCTATAGTTGAAAAAATAGAAAACTAGTGTATTGGATAATTTGTTTATTTACTGTGATTGTTTTAGAACCATAGCAATTATAGAATTACCTCAACAGATTTTAATAAAGTATTTCACTATAGTATGGCTCAAAAACACTAAAGTATTTAATATAATTTCTTATATTTTTCTTTATACGGGTCTGTGAAGTTTAGTTAGGGATTTTAGAAATTTACATGTGCAAATGTTTCTCAATTCACACAGTCCTACATCCCATTTTTCATTTAAAAAAAAAATAATTATACTAATGTAGCATATATTACAATAAAATAGGCAAATATTACATTAAACACTTTAAATTGATTAAAAACTCAAATAAAAAATGATGCTGTAATTTAATAGACAAACATGTTTTATGGTAAAATAATAAATAGACATATAAACGCCTTTTTAGAAGTAAAAGTTAATATTTGTATTCATAATTCACTGTAACAATCGTCAAAAATAGTATATATTCAATGTCTATATTTAGTGTATTACAGTAATAAATATATAATGATAACAATATACACTCACCGGCCACTTTATTACGTACACCCCCTTTTGCCTTCAGAACTGCCAAGGTTGGACATGTTCAGAGATGCTCTTCTGCATACCTCGGTTGTAACAAGTGGTTATTTGAGCTACTGTTGCCTTTCTATCAGCTCGAACCAGTCTGGCCATTCTCCTCTGACCTCAACAAGGCATTTGCGCCCACAGAACTGCCGCTCACTGGATATTTTCTCTTTTTTGGACCATTCTCTGTAAACCCTAGAGATGGTTGTGCGTGAAAATCCCAGTAGATCAGCAGTTTCTGAAATACTCAGACCAGCTCGTCTGGCACCAACAACCATGCCACGTTCAAAATCACTTAAATCACCTTTCTTCCCTATTCTGATGCTCGGTTTGAACTGCAGCAGATCGTCTTGACCATGTCTACATGCCTAAATGCATTGAGTTGCTGCCATGTGATTGGCTGATTAGAAATTTGAGTTAACGAGCAGTTGGACAGGTGTACCTAATGAAGTGGCCGGCGAGTGTAAAATGTTAAATATGGTTGTATAAAGGCGACGCGGTGGCGCAGTAGGTAGTGCTGTTGCCCCACAGCAAGAAGGTCGCTTGTTCGAGCCTCTGCTGGGTCAGTTGACGTTTCTGTGTGGAGTTTGCATGTTCTCCCTGCGTTCGCGTGGGTTTCCTCCGGGTGCTTCAGTTTCCCCCACAGTCCAAAGACATGCAGTACAGGTGAATTGGCTAAATTGGTAGGTTAAATTGTCTGTAGTGTACGAGTGTGAATGAGTGTGTATGAATGTTTCCCAGAGATGGGTTGCAGCTGGAAGGGCATCCGCTGCGTAAAACATATGCTGGATAAGTTGGCGGTTCATTCCACTGTGGCGAACCAAGATTAATAAAGGGACTAAGCCGAAAAGAAAATGAATGAATGGTTGAATAAATTCAGAGAATTTCCTGTACAAACAGCCACATTTGTTTAGCTTTGTTGTAAAAAATGTTTTATTTTGATAATAATCATGCACTCTTAACTGGACACTGTTTTATGCTGCATATTTATCATGAGACAGCTTTGTGGTAAACACAGCAACAATAAAAAAATACAATAAAAAAAAAATTATATATATATATATATATATATATATATATATATATATATATATATATATATTTTTTTTTTTTAAGAGCCCTTAAATATAATTTTGACATGTGAAATATGTTTAGATATTCAGATTCATTTTATTTTATTATATATTTATATATATATATATATATATATATATATATATATATATATATATATATATATATATATATATATATATATATATATATATATATATATATATATATATATAATAAAATGAATCTGAATATCTAAACATATTTCACATGTCAAAATTATATTTAAGGGCTCTTAAAAACATTTGTTAATTTCTTAAGTTCTTTATAATGTGTTATAATCTTTAGTGTTTTATGTGTGGTTGTTTTTGCATGTTGCACTGCACTTACGTGACTTTATTACATTTATCGCATTGCTGAACTCTGTGAATGTTAGCTGTCAGGAATGTATAGTTATTATTTCGATCACATTTTGTCACGGTACACTGACCTGTGCACTTTTTCTTTCTGTTCCAGTCTGATAGGCAGCTGTTCTGTTGTGGTGGTGTCCATTATAAAGAGAAAGCATCTCAATGAACAGGTGAGACACAAAGAAATGAAAAATCAAACTGCTGCTAATGTGCTTGGCATCACTATATTCTTAACAGATGCATATTTTGACTACTTGAATTTCTGCTGATAATCTAAATGGGAAAGTCAATAGAAATAAAGCATGTGCCAAGTTAAATCATGTTTAAAGCAAATACGTGTCCAACTATTGCTGCGTACGTCAACAGTGAGGGTCAATATTGGCTGACAGTGTGCCAGTGCTCTCATAGACACAGGCTGGCAACGAAACATTTATCAACACAACATGCTTCAGATAAACCTTTTGCAAAGTTCACCTTTTGAATGCAAAACATTCTTGGAAAGATTTCATTGAATCAGGCTTCTCCTTTTGCAAATATCAGGATGTTTTTTTCGAGAGGCCATATCTTCGTGATGTTTTCCTCAAGTGTGTAATATGCACGACTCAAATTCCTACATTATAAGTGACATCATGTCTGCATAACTGCTTTTCCTACACGACTGCCACTTACGGTTAAATCTAAAACTATTATTTAAGTTTGCATATGAGATGATGAGGTCCTGGATCCTAACGGTGCAGTATGATTGGAGTTTTGTTTCGTTGGAGTGCAGTGCACTATTCTGTGCTTCTGAATTCATTCATTCATTTTTCTTTCGGCTTAGTCCCTTATTTATCAGGGGTTGCCACAGCGGAATGAACCGCCAACTATTCCAGCATATGTTTTATGCAGCGGATGCCATTCCAGCCACAACCCATCACTGGGAAACACTCATACACACTCGCATTCACACACCCACTCATACACTACGGACAATTTAGTTTAGTCAATTCACCTATAGCGCATGTGTTTGGGCTGTGGGGGAAACTGGAGCACCCGGAGGAAACCCACGCCAACACAGAGAGAACATGCAACCTCCACACAGAAATGCCAACTGTGCCAGCCGGGGCTTGAACCAGCGTCGTTCTTGCTGTGAGGCGATTGTGCTACCCACTGCACCACCGTGCTGCCCACTTCTTTGCATAATAATAATAATAATAAAAAATAATAGCATAATTTATCATTGTTCTTGTGTTTCAGGCTAAGCCTCTTGCTCAGCTGGGCCTGGCAGATTTCCTGGCATCGCTTGTTTTGATGGGCACTGCCATTACTAATTTGCCTTTTGAATTGTGGCCACTCAGTGAAAAGCTGTGCAACATCGGACTGCCTTTATCTCTGGTGAGAAACTGCTGACACAGAAACACACACAAACACGTACCGTACAGTTACCTAATCAACATTACAACTTATGCTAACCAGTAATCTCCAAAATCTCCAAGCAATGATGCAGAAAAATAAATATCTGTAGGTTGTATATGTGCACAACACGACACCCTCTGAATGATGTCTTTGTAATGCAACAACTTCCTTAAACAGCTGGGAAATGAGCATCTTGGTAATAGTGAGATCTTGGTGTAAAGTTACCTTCAGAGCTTAATCTCTGAGCGGTTGAGATTTCCTGCATTGTTGTCTGTTGGCAAACAATTGAAGATGCTCATATATGAACCTGTTGAACAACTGAGTCATGCACTGGCCTGTAAAACACTCCAAGTTGACATAGTGGTACAGTAAAACTTGAGTTTATGATTTACAGGAGGATATTCAATTAGGTGGACACCTACTCAGAATTCACCATAGAACATCAACTCTTTAGTAGTAATACTTGATTTTTTTTGTTTAACAGAGCAAGGACATTTTTACAGTATTTTCATGTAATAAATTAATAATGATTAAAAGCCTAATTTTAAGGTTAACATTATTAAACCTCTTAAAGAAGATTTTTTTTCAACACATTTCTAAACATAATAGTTTTAATAACTCATTTCTAATAACTGATTTCTTTTATCTTTGCCATGATGACAGTAAATAATATTTGATTACATATTTTTCAGGATACTAGTATTCAGCTTAAAGTGACATTTAAAGGCTTAACTAGGTTAATTAGGCAAGTTAGGGTAATTAGGCAAATCATTAGCCCCTTTCACACAGTGATACCTGTAAATATCTGGAAAATGTCCGGAATGACTTTACCAGTAAATTAAAAAAAAGTGTTGTTCACACAGGCAAGGACGTTCCGGAATTTTTCCAGAAAAGACTGTTCACGCTTCCATTTCAAATACTGGTACATTCTGACATCATTAACAAAAAATGAGCTCTAAACGGCCGCGCGTATTTGTAAACATTAGAGGTGTAACAAATCATGGTTGATCCGTGATCCATACGGAACGCAACCCACAGTTCGGAACATACGTGACCTGTGGATTGATTACCTTTATTTTGTTTTTTTGAACTTGTAGGTTAATCTAACATTTAGAACAATTGCAAAGAGATCGCCTCCCGCGTCATTCAAATCACATGTATGAAAGCATTTTGTCTTCCCTGTAAAATATAATGATGACGGAAAAAGTTGTGGTGGGACCTTAAATGCTTTCTTAGGTTATTAATTAAAGGTGTTTTGTGTCACTGTTTGTTTTGCCTGCATTAATGCATTTAGTGTAAAGCTGCACAATTAAACATTAAAAGATTGTGATCTCAATTCAAACCTGCGCTACGTGAATGATAAATGATGGTGATTTTCATATATTAGTTCATTATTCGAAGCGCTGCATTACAATCTGCATTTGATCAAGAGAGATTCAGTTTTACACTTTTCCAGTCTTTACAAACAATTAAATAACAAAGCAGTAACAGTTTAATATTTAGATATAAACACTGATGTTTATGGTAAAGATTAAAATCACCGTTCAATGGAACTTGACGCTGGTGAATGTTGTAGCAATTACATTGTGTAACCAATGGGTGGCGACAAACAACCATCACAATTATGTCACTGAATAGGTTTTAAAAATGATCCACCTATAAATAAACGTGAAGTTTTATGTGTGAATTGTTGAATCATTTATTGAAAATAAATATGATCTGTTGTACAAGATGTTACATTTCTATATTTAGCATTATCAGCAACAGTAGCAAAGATCGTTTTTCCTATTGAATATTTTCCTTTTTTTCAGCTGGTTCTTTCTTGAATTTTATTTTTATTAAATTTACTAAAGTTCTGTTTGTTAAAACCAATGGTTTTTGCAGTAATATTTTTGTATAAATGGAAAGCAAATGACATTTGTCTCCTCCCTTTTTGGCTGATCTGAAAAATGCTCCGATCCGTGACTCAAAAACCATAGTGTGATCCGAACCATGAGATTTGTGATCCGTTACACCACTAAGTAAACATAGAAGGGGTTGGGCTTTTGTGGATGGTTTCACTTTTATTTAAAGCTTTAGCATTCATACAGCGGCAGAAACAGCCAAAGGCAGAAGCGCAAACTGCAGCTAAATGTTTACACATTTGACTACATTACAAATTCTGTGGATGAAAAAGCATCGTGAACAACTTCGATAAAAACATATGGAGGAACACTTTCGCATGTCGAGATGTACATAATATGTGTTTGTGTGCTGGCGCTCCTCATCGGACATTTCACATGCACGCGCGTCACGCAACTGAAGCAGAGCTTGAAGATAAACAAACAGTGGTTTATCATTAGCATTTTACCGATCATTTTTTACACAGTTGGCATTAAGAAGGAACATAGAAACATTATCTGACTCACATCTAGTAGCTAAATGTGTCTGGAAAAATATTCAAATGTTTTTTTTTTCATAAACAGCGCGGATGTGAATGCAGCTGAGTGTTGTGACTGGCTGGAGTAGACGTCTCACGCCAGCGTGTTCTAAACGTAAACACGATTTTTTCAGCATTTTTTCTTCTGCGTTCACACAGAGCAGCATTCCGGCAAATTATCAATAATATTACAACTTCTCTTTCCAGAAAATTGAAAGAATAAATTTATCGGTATTTTCAAAAAGGGCCTGTTCACACATACAGACTTTTCCAGAAAATTTCTGGAAAGGTCTGTATGTGTGAACGGGATTATATCGTATAACAGTAGTTTGTTCTGTAGACAATCGAAAAAAATATTGCTTAAGGGGTTAATAATTTTGACCTTAAAATGGTTTTTAAAAAAAACTAAAAACTGCTTTTATTTTAGCCCAAATAAGACTTTCTCCAGAAGAACAAATATTATCAAAAATACTGTGAAACATTCCTTGCTCTGTTAAACATCATTTGGGAAATATTTGAAAAAGAAAAAAAATTCACAGGAGGGCGAATCATTTTGACTTCAACTGTATGTTGTCAAAACCAATTTAACGCATTTTAGCATAATACACCTTTAATTGTCAATTGTTAGTTTTATATTTATTTATTTATAAATATATATATATATATTTTTATATTTATATATATAATATTTATAATAATTTATATTTATATTACTATATATAATTTCTTATATTTGTTTATAGATTTTTATTACTGCTGGGCTAAAGATTAATTGCGATTAATCACATCCAAAATAAAAGTTTGTTTTGACATAATATATGTGTATTATAGATATTTATTATGTAAATGTGATATGCACACATACATTTATTTATTTATTTTTATTTATTTATTTATATAGATTTGTATTGTTTTATTAATTAATTTATATTATGATTTATTTATTTATTTTAATTTATTTACATTTTAATTTATTTATATTTATATTATATTATATTATTATATTTATATTTATTGGTCTATATAGGTCTGTATGTGTGAATGGGATTATATCGTATAACAGTAGTTTGTTCTGTAGACAATCGAAAAAAATATTGCTTAAGGGGTTAATAATATTGACCTTAAAATGGTTTTTAAAAAAAACTAAAAACTGCTTTTATTTTAGCCGAAAGAAAACTGTATTCAGAAGAACAAATATTATCAGAAATACTGTGAAACATTCCTTGCTCTGTTAAACATCATTTGGGAAATATTTGAAAAAGAAAAAAAATTCACAGGAGGGCGAATCATTTTGACTTCAGCTGTATGTTGTCAAAACCAATTTAACCGATTCCGCATAATACGCCTTTAATTGTCATAAGCCTTAATGTCAAACGTGTTTAAATGAAGATAATTCAGTGAGGTGTGTTAAACCCGTCTCTGCAGATGTGATGAACTTTATTAGTTAAAATATTAACTCTCTGTGTTTCCTCAGGCTTTCTACTGCATCTCATTTCTGCTAGTCATCATTTATGCCTGTGAATCGGCACATGCATTTCAAGGATGGAGGAAAAACACTGAGCAGGAAGCATTTGAAGTGCAGGTAAACATGCATGCACACACACACACACACACACACTCCTTGTAACTGTTTTATAAATAAGTCAATGTCACGTTTATTATCTACCACTGACAGCAGGTATGATTGTCCTCTAACTCAGGGTATGAGATCAGTCCGGCTGTGCCACATTCATCTCATATTTCCTTCATGTACCCACATATAATTATGCCTGTGCAGTGCATTTCTTAGAAACACACTAGTTCTTACCACCTGATCTAATAATTGACAATGCTGAAATTATGTGTTGTTTTAATTGTACGTAATTCACTCATATTAAGTAATGTTTAACACGTTTTAATAAAATACTGTTTATTTAGATCTGTGTTATCATTAAGAGAAACTAAAACCATAAAATATATTTTTGTTAGTTGAAATTAAATACAAATTTAATTAGGCTCATAGGAAACATTTTAATTTTTTTGTTGGATTTGCTGAACTTAAATTAATCTTGTTTAAAATTATATTGTTTTTATCAGAAACTAGTAGAAATGACAAGCACAAAACATGGGAAATATATGTAATTATTTATTTATATTTATTTATATCTATTTATTTTATTTATATATATTAATTTATTTTTATTTTTTTATTCATTTATTTTATTTATATTTATTTTATTTTATTGTATTTATTTATTTTATTATTTTTATATATATATATTTGTTTATATTTTATTATTTTATTTTTATATTTATTTATATATTTTTTATTATTTTTATTATTATATTCATTTATAATTATATTTATATATTATTAATATATTTATATTATAATTATATTTATATATTATTAATATATTTATATTTTATATTTATAATTATTTATATTTATATTACCATATTTTTATTTATATACATTTATTTATATTTATTCATTTGTTTATTTATTATATTTATTTATTTACATATATTTTATTTATTTTTTTATATATTTTTATTTGTTTATATATGTTTTAATTTATTTATTATTACATACATTTATAATTATATTTATATATTATATTTATAATAATTTATATTTTTATTACTATATATAATTTCTTATATTTGTTTATAGATTTTTATTATTGCTGGGCTAAGATTAATTGTGATTAATTACATCCAAAATAAAAGTTTGTTTTGACATAATACATGTGTGTGTAAATGTGATACGCACACATACATTTATTTATTTTTTATTTTATTTATTTATTTTTATAGATTTGTATTTATTTATTTATTTATTTTTAATAAAAGTTTGTTTTGACATAATATATGTGTGTGTGTTATAGATATTTATTATGTATATGTTTTATTATGTATAGTGTATGCCATTAATCACGGTTAATCTTTGCCCAGCGCTCTTTTTTGTACAATTCTTGTAAAAGTATGCATCTATTGTCACAGTTAACACGCAGAAGGAGAAGGTTTTGTCTCATCTACATTATTGCGTGGTGAGTAGCTTTTTAATATGATTTTCTTCATAATTAATCTTTTAGCATTTATATATGCACTGATATACATGTTTGCTCTGTATGCCATTTCCATAGGGCTGTGCCAATAATCGGATACCTCTTCTATATAAACACTGTCCAAATTATGCAGGCTACTCTCACTGCACCATGTGAAAAGGCACACACGACAATACTGAAATCTGGCAACCGAGGACCCACCGCCAGGTTCTGTAACAGGTGACAGTGAGTTTCTGTCTGTGAGCTTTAGTATGTGCTTACGGCGCTTTTCTAAATGCACGTGTGTTTCCTCTGGCAGCTGCATTCTCTTCCTGCATCTCACAAATGACTCCTGCACAACAGTGGTAAGACACTTACCGACAACTAGTTCTGCTGAATCTGCATCTGTTTCCTTCATCTTGAGTTTTGTCCAACAGGATCTGGCTCACTCCGAGTTTATCCGAATCTTCACGCTAAGCAGTGTGTTGATCGTCATCATCAGCTGCACAGTGGGTACACACACATTTACAAATAACACTGATCACAAACAGATTCAAGAGTTCACACTTAGCTGATGGTTGATTATAAAGCTTGTTTGGCATGCTGTCCTGGGAGAGAGCCCTGAGCTCATAAGATCCTCGAGCCCGGGGCTCCCTCCCCTTTGCAAGGCGAGAGGGGAGTTTGAGCTCAGGTAGATTTCGAGAACTCCCCTGCTGTAGTAGCTAATGAACAGATAGTGATTGCTCTTAAGAGATAAGTACTTACTAGGAGCACGTCTATGGTGCAGATTTGGATTAGTCAATTAACTTAAGTTGCATGTTTTTGGACGGTGGGAGGAAACTGGGGAACCCGGGGGAAACCCACGTGAGCACGGGGAGAACGTGTAAACTCCGCACAGAAATGTCGGCTGGCTTGGTAAGGACTAGAACCAGTGACATTCTTGCTGTTAGGCAACCACTGGGCCACCGTGCCACTCATCTAGGAAAGGAGGAGGAGTAGGGGTGGAAGAGGGGGGATTCTTCAAAACCATGATGGCTGTTATATAGAATTTAGGGTATTTATAGTGGCTTAGGAATCGTCTGAATGGTGAATCATGAATTGAATAATGCGGGACCAGCCACAAGCAATCATAAACATGTGATCCTCTCAAAATTAGTTTATAAATAAACTTTACTTAACACATTTCACTAATGTGACACACTATGAAAATACATTGGCTATAATAAATATGTTGTACTTGAAAAGTGTTTTTAAAATGCTTACTTTCATATTGTTATGATCAAGGTCACTCCTTTCTTTCACCAATTTATCCATCTTATTGTCCCTTACCCTTTTTATTTATTTATTTATTTATTATTACTTTATTATTATTATTTTTCCCTTCTTTTATATGTCTTAAGCATGTTTTTTTCTTCTCTACATAATTTTTTGTTCTCTATATTAATAACCATATAGCATTAACAACCATTATAGTAGCTAGTAATTGATGGACTAACATAGGGCTGGGCGATTTGGAATAAAAACAAAATCTCAATGAATTGAACAACTCGATTACGATTAATAAACGATTATTTTATTTATTTATTTAATTTTTTCTGCCTCATAGTTCACTGACAAGTTTTGGACAGTAAATATGCTCACATATTACAAGTGAGAGATTTTTGAGTGAAGGGTGCATTACTTGATTTGAAAATAATTGAAGGAAACACACACTATCTACTATCTATATGATTATTTATTGAACATGAAGGTTGAACAGCTGAAATTAAAGCACACATTGCCAACCGAACAGTCAAGAACATTCAAGAACATGAATAACTTGCACTTTTGGAAACAAAATAAATAGGTTTTTCATATTAAAAGTAGAAAATAAACAGTGCATTTTTTGCATCTGCTGTAAACAAATATTTTAATGTACATAATAATTTTATTTTAATGGATAATATGCCGTTTCAAGGCATCTCTGGCTCAGCTTCCAATCATCGTTAATGTAGTGCACAGTAAAGGTCTTTACTAGTGGTGGTCCATTATCGGCGCTAACGTGCTGCATTAACGCGAGACTCTTATCGGGCGATAAAAAAAATATCACCGTTAATCTATTCTCAAAGTTTGAGAGCTGGGTCTGTTCTACGCAAGCTATGATGACTTTCACCTTGATATTTTAGTACTCAGACCAGCCCGTCTGGCACCAACAACCATACCACGTTCAAAGTCACTAATGGCTCGTTTCCACTGACTGGTACAGTACGGGTCGGTACGGTTCACCTTTATCAGGCCTGCGTTTCCACTGCTAAAAGGGTACCAGTGGGCGTGGGCGTGGTGTACGACAGAAAGTTTCAGTCATTTTCGCTACAGAAAATGTCTACAGTAAAGCTGTACGGGTCGCTCACATATAATATGAGAAGCTCTTCTCACAAAACAGATGCTTTATACACATAAATACTTCTGTATAAATGTTTATTACTAACTTTTCTATGAACATGAGTTGATTATAACTGCACATCAATGACATGGCGAAATAGCCTACTGTAACGTCTGTAATTCATTCATTCATTCATTTTCTTGTCGGCTTTGTCCCTTGCGGGGTCGCCACAGCGGAATGAACCGCCAACTTATCCAGCACGATTTTACGCAGCGGATGCCCTTCCAGCCGCAACCCATCTCTGGGAACTTCCACACACACATTCACACTCATACACTATGGACAATTTAGCTTACCCAAACGTCTGTAATTAAAATAAGTAAATAAATGCAACATATATGAACACATACAGACCCTTACAGTCTCCGATATGTTAGCAAATTCTGGAAAAACTACACACAGCATACATTTAGTCCTTATTTAGGTTCAAAACAACACGAAATATAGGCAGTCAGTGCAAACCTCTCATGATTAAATGTGTCTTTAATCTTCAGCAGCACGTGTAGCCTCTTGTTAGAAAGTAATTCCGTCATTCCGAGATCATAACAGTTTCTGACAGGATCAGGTTTCAAAATCACGTCAATAATCAAGTGCACGTTATTATCATCAGCTCAAGAAGTTTCTTATTTCAAATATAGGCAAGCGCAAGCAAAAAAGCAAAACCTCTCGCGCTTCAGACTGGCTCATAAAAAACTACGGGGCACAGGGTAAAATCTGCTCTTCTTTTTGGCTTTGTGGCTGTTCATCAAGACGACAACAAGGTTCGTTTGATATATATAATTAGTAATTACGCCGTAATCTCTCTTGGCTGTGTATTAAAAACACGGCTTCTTTGTTTTCATTCTGGCTTGTTGCGTGAGCGAATGACCATATCTCTGTAAACCAATAGCGTTCAGCTGCGCGTCTAGCTCCGCCTTTTGGTACCTTTTCTCGTCTTTGGTACCCTTTCGAAAGGGTGCTGAAAAAGTGGTACGGTTCGGTTCGGTACACCTTTTGACATTGGAAACGGCCATAAAAGCGTATCGAACCGAACCGTACCGTACCACTCAGTGGAAACGGGCCATTAAATCACCTTTCTTCCCCATTCTGATGCTCGGTTTGAACTGCAGCAGATCGTCTTGACCATGTCTACATGCCTAAATGCATTGAGTTGCAGCCATGTGATTGGCTGATTAGAAATTTGCGTTAACGAGCAGTTGGACAGGTGTACCTAATAAAGTGTGAGTGTATATCGAAGACCATAGATTGACACTATGCACATTTGTTACAAACCTATATAGGTTTGTGGCAAAAGAAAGACTGAGATTATGATGAATCATTTCAGAATCGTTTGTGCACTTTGACCTTTAAAATCTTTACAGATCTTTTACATTCACAAACAGCTGTAATATATAAAAGGCAATATCCAAAAAAGCATAATACGGGTGCTTATAAAGTGCGATGATATTCAGACATTTGTATGTGTCTACTTCTAGGGTCACTGTGGGTGTTTAATGTAAATAACCTTGTGTCGTCCTATAGGTGGTGTACTGTAAGTTACAGAGCTGTTATAGGCATTATGAGAACACAAGCATGTTCACAATGTCACAGAGGACTCCGGGTGGGATTTGGTCTTCGGCTCGATACATGATTCTTGTTGTCTTTTTCTGCTGGACACCAGGTCAGTATAAGAACATATCTTCGGTGTTACTAAATATGAATGCTTGTAACTCTCTTTTGAAACTAATTGATGTTTTCTGTAATCTTTTCAGCTCTGCTCCTCATCTCTCTGTCATTTACACAAGCTAGAATAAGACATCTCTTCCCTCTCTACGTTTTACAAGTAAGGCACATTTGTAAGTTATATATCATGTTAAATAATCTATACATCTTTAAATGCTGATTCATTCTAGAATGTCAAAAGAGACTGGATGAATGAGTCACTGAATCAATCACTCCGCTGATTTGTTCACATACAATTCTCAAGGAGTCACTGTATAAATGAGTCATCCACGACGCTGATGTGTTTAAATACAGTTCTCAAGATTGGTTTTATAAATGAGTCACTGAATCATTCACTCAGCAGATTTGTTTAAATACAGTTCTCAAAAGTGACTGTATAAATGAGTCAATGAATCATTCACTCAGCAGATTTGTTTAAATACAGTTCTCAAAAGTGACTGTATAAATGAGTCAATGAATCATTCACTCAGCAGATTTGTTTAAATACAGTTCTCAAAAGTGACTGTATAAATGAGTCACTGAATCATTCACTCCACTGATTCATTTAAACAGTTTTGAAGAGTGACTGGATGAATGAGTCCCTGAATCGTTCACTCCACTGATTTATTTAAATACAATTCCCAGGAGTCACTGAAAATGAATCACTGAATCATTCATTCTGCTGATATGTTTAAATACAGTTTTCAAGAGTGACTGGATGAGTGAGTCACTGAGTCATTTACTCTGCTGATTTATTTAAATACAGTTCTCAAAAGTGACTGTATAAATGAGTCACTGAATCATTCACTCAGCAGATTTGTTTAAATACAATTCCCAGGAGTCACTGTATAAATGAGTCACTGAATCATTCACTCAGCAGATTTGTTTAAATACAGTTCTCAAAAGTGACTGTATAAATGAGTCAATGAATCATTCACTCAGCAGATTTGTTTAAATATAATTCCCAGGAGTGACTGTATAAATGAGTCACTGAATCATTCACTCCACTGATTCATTTAAACAGTTTTGAAGAGTGACTGGATGAATGAGTCCCTGAATCGTTCACTCCGCTGATTTATTTAAATACAATTCCCAGGAGTCACTGAAAATGAATCACTGAATCATTCATTCTGCTGATATGTTTAAATACAGTTTTCAAGAGTGACTGGATGAGTGAGTCACTGAATCATTTACTCCGCTGATTTATTTAAATACAGTTCTCAAAAGTGACTGTATAAATGAGTCACTGAATCATTCACTCAGCAGATTTGTTTAAATACAGTTCTCAGGAGTCACTGTATAAATGAGTCACTGAATCATTCACTCAGCAGATTTGTTTAAATACAATTCCCGGGAGTCACTGTATAAATGAGTCACTGAATCATTCACTCCACTGATTTGTTTACATACAGTTCTCAGGAGTGACTGGATGAGTGAGTCACTGAATCATTCACTCCACTGATTCATTTAAATACAGTTCTGAAGAGTGACTGGATGAATGAGCCACTGAATCATTCACCCCACTGACTCGTTTAAATACAGTTCTCAGTAGTGACTGATAAATGAGTCACTGAATCATTCATCCCACTAATTCGTTTAAATACAGTTCTCAGGAGTGACTGAATCATTTATTCTGCTGATTTGCTTAAATACAGTTCTCAAGAGTGACTGGATGAATGAGTCACTGAGTCATTTACTCCGCTGATTTATTTAAATACAGTTCTTAAGAATTACTGGATGAATGAGTCACTGAATCATTCACCCTACTGATTCGTTTAAATACAGTTTTCAAGAGTGACTGGATGAATGAGTCATTGAATCAATCACTTTGCTGATTTGTTTACATGCAGTTCTCAAGAGTGACTTTATAAATAAGTCACTGAATCATTTAATACAGATCTCAAGAGTGAATGTATGAATAATTCACTGAATCATTCACTTTGCTGATTTGTTTAAATACAAATCTCAAGAGTGACTGGATGAATGAATCACTGAATCATTCATCCCACTGATTCGTTTAAATACAGTTCTCAGGAGTGACTGAATCATTCATTTTGTTGATTTGTTTAAATACAGTTCTCAAGAGTGACTGGATGAATGAGTCACTGTATAATTTACTCCGATGATTTATTTAAATGCAGTTTTCAAGAGAACTGGATGAATGAGTCATTGAATCAATCACTCCGCTGATTTGTTTAAATACAATTCTTAAAAGCGACTTTATAAATAAGTGACTGAATCATTTAATACGGTTCTCAAGAGTGACTGGATGAATAATTAACTGAATCATTCACTCAGCTGATTTGTTTAAATACAGCTCTGAGGAGTGACTGGATGAATGAGTCACTGAATCATTCACCCCACTGATTTGTTTAAATACAATTCTCAAGAGTGAATGATAAATGAGTCACTGAATCATTCACTCAGCTGATTTGTTTAAATACAATTCCCAGGAGTCACTGTATAAATGAGTCACTGAATTATTCACTAAGCTGATTTATTTAAAAACAATTCTTAAGAGTGACTTTATGAATGAGTCACTGACTCATTGACTCCACTGATTTATTTAAATACAGTTCTCAAGAGTGATTGTATGAATGATTCACTGAATCATTTACTCAGTGGATTTGTTTAAATACAGTTCTCAATAGCGATTTTATAAATGATTCACTGAATCATTCACTCATTCACTTTGTTTAAATACAGTTCTCAAGACTGACTGTATAAATGAGTCACTGAATCATTCACTCCACTGATTCATTTAAGTACAGTTCTCAAGAGTGACTGGATGAATTTCTAAAAATCACAGACCTTTTAATGGCGTGGCATGTTTTCTCCACAGGCGCTGTCAGTGTCGCTCCAGGGTTTTCTGAACAGTATTGTTTACGCATGGAGACGACAAAATTTCCGAGACGCCGTTCTGGGGGAACGCCTGCCTCTGATGGCCTATTCAAACAGAGCCTTCTTCGATCAGTCATTAAATGAGCCATCATAATAAAAACACAATCATATAAACATTATGAATTACAACACTGTTAGTTTAAATGTGTTCTATTTATTTGTGTATATATATTTTAGCGATAGCTGTTAAGAAATTGACTATTGTGCTATAAACCTTACTTGAAATGTAAAATAACAATAGCTGAGACGACAAAAAGACGTTGCTATTTTACATAAAACAGTGATATGATATGGACTCTTTGTATATCACCATGTTCATCTGCAGTTTTTCTTAATAAATGTTGGAGTTACAGCCACGTGCCAGTACTTTTTGTTCTTGTTAGACATTTTGCTAGATCATCTCTTACCTAACAATGACGAAGCGAGGTATGCCACAGAGCCGGTTGTAAAAAATTGCTCCTGTGCCATAAAGAGTTTCAGTACAGAACAGTCAAATAAACAGAAGGCTTATGATGGTGTCACATGTCACCAATGATGTCACATGATGAGTCCCTGAAGATACACACACTCAGAAACCAACGCTTATCTAAAAGCAGAAAAAATGTTAGTCAAATAGTTTAATATATAATGTAGTCTGAGGAAGATTCAAGCTGATTCAATCAAACCGTTGTGTTTACAACGGCTATAAAAATGAGATATGTCTGGAACAACAATATCGTTAATATTATGTAATTAAGAGTAAAATAATATATGTGGATGAATCCATTTGGACTAATAATGAGGGTATAATTACATTATATATTACTTCTCATTCCTTTTAGTAAAATGCAACCAGAATTTCTTTTCCAAACTCACTGCTAATGTAATGAATTTTTATTTGGAGAGAAAAACAGCTGATGAAACAGACAGTCATGAAATGGCCTCCACAGAGTCCAGACCTGAATGTTATATACAGTATTAATAGGCAGTATGAGACTCACCTGGAAATAAAGAGAAAGATAGAACATGCTAAATCTAATGGTTCATTCACATCAGATGCGGACGGAGCGTCAGGCATGAGTGATTTCAATGCAAAGATGCGAATAGACATCCGTGAGAATCGCTCAAGTTGGAAAATCTGAACTTTAGCAGGCATTCGCGCAGCGTTAACCAATCAGGAGCTTGTTCTTGTAGTGCCTGTTTGTGTCCCGAGGGGAAATCTTCCCGGTGACACCAGACAACAGCTCATCAAACTGGACTCAGCTCAGTCGGAAGCACCGCTGAAATCTTCCATCATTCAGCTATAGGGCCGGCGCAATAAGGTGCAAGACATGTTTGGTGCGATTTGTTGCTATTTTCAGACCAGCGCATCCCTAATTTTCACGTTTTGCGCCACATTGTTTAAATAGCAAATCAATTTGGGCCACTTTGTGGACTCATGGGTGTGCTGGTCTATAAAGGAGGTGTGTTAAGGCGCAATGTTGGCACAATGCTATTTTGAGGAACTGAAATAGACCACGCTATTGACAAACTAAAAGCTGGTCTAAAGTCCAGCGCAGAGCGCATTTGTTATGCGCCTATGCAGGTCCAAGCGCTTACACATTGCTTATTACACACAGGATGTACAGCAATACACAAATATCTTTACATATGAAAATAAATTAAAGGATTCAAATGTTACAAAAATTATTACTTTCTTCATAAATATAAAAACCACTGCCTCCATGCCTTCATCTCGGGGGGCTTTTTCAGTTTATTCACGACAATCTAAATTTGTATGATGTTATTGTTATTAGCTGTATTATTTATTATATGCATATTTATATTTGTTTTAATAAAAACAAGTTTAGATTTGTCCACCTGTCGGGTTTTGGAAACGTTTGCATCACCATATGGAGCATAAGAATAGGACGTTTGTTTGGATATAGGGAATTAGAACTGAATTTAGAAATAGTTTTGAAACAAATCTTTGCACTTAACAAACGAAATTAAATATGTAGGCTAATGGATGTCTTCAGTGGAGTGAGTACAACACCGTTTCCTTATCCACCAAAGTAAAGTAGTAAAGTAAAGAGTAAAGAGGCCGAATGGAGGAGGCTCATTCTTTATCCTTGCGCTGCAGATGGTTTGTTAAACTGATTTCCTGCTAGTGAAGTGAGAGGTTTTTAGTTTTTCCACTTAAAAAGTCCGCTGTGTAAATAGCAAATGCACCATGACGCAACACAACTGACACTTAAAGGGAATGTGAGATGAGACTCGTTATACTCAAAACACACCCATAACTCATTAAGAGAATAAGCATAACCTGGTTAGACCATGCGCCAGGGCGCAAACCGTATTTTTCCGTCCTTAAAATAGCAAAAGTGAATTCGGAAACGCCCTTAATGCTTTTACATGATGCTCTTTAAACTTTGTCCCTAGATTGTTAAAATAGAGCCCATAGTTTCCGGAGGAGTTGATGAACTCACAGAGCTGGGAGCACCTCTGAAAAGATCTAGTGGATGCCAAACAAATCTACGCTGTTTTTTTAGTCTTCCTAGAACACATAAAGCACAGGTACTCTCGCAATAAAATCCATGTTAGCCATTTATGTTAGCAAGAAAACTAGAGTCACCGAGCAGACAGATGCCCCGCCCATGACGTGAATCTCTATCTTGAAGTGAATTTGACGGCCGAATGAAGCGAATTTGATGTGTGAATGAAGCAAGTAAACTCAAATTGTTCACGCGTCTATTTACGCGCGACTAGCTCGATTTATTCACACAAGCCGCGTCTGGTGTGAACGCCCCATGAAAACATGTTTGTTATTAAATAGCACATCATTTCAGAAAAGTATCAACAAAAACGTTAAAGCTGTTGCTTGGAGCTAAAGAGATCATGTTAAACACACTTTTGATGCTAGTCTTTTGATTCCAAAAGTACTGTTCTGAATATTGTGTACATATTTCTCATATTTTTCTGTTTGTATATTAGTTCACACCAAAAGTAATGATCCTGCACTTGCTCCATACCTTTTAGATAGATAGATTTGTGCAAAAGCGCTCCAAAAGCTGGTGGTGCCCTAAGACTTTTGCACAGTACTGTGTATATACAGATTTACAGTTCTGGCATAAGTCCAATTATGTTTATGCAACGCTGCAATATTCTCAGATAAGAAATGCACAGCATATTAAAGCAAGTATATTTATAATCTTCATCTAAGCATGCTAAGAGCTTTTACCACTGTGCCTTGTAAAGCATTGACTCTGGGGTTGTTTAGGTAATAATAAATGTACTGGTTAAAAGCTTCTGTTAATGATCATTTCTTATCAGAAACATGGCCGTTTTTATAGTCTGGAGATAATAAATCCATTCTTTAAGAGTCTCATACTGAAAGGAATGAACATGACGATTGAGGATTATGGGGTTGCACTTGTATTTTAAAATATAAATAAGAGTGAATGTGTGTGTAATTTGCATTTATGCATTAAATGAAAACACAGACTAAATTATACAGTTGAAGTCAGAATTATTACCCCCTGTATATTGTTTTCCCCAATTTCTGTTTAACAGAAACATTTTTTCTACACATTTCTAAACATTCCCTCATTCATTTTCTTTTCGGCTTAGTCCCTTTATTCATCAGGGGTCACCACAGTGGAATGAACCGCCAACTTATTCAGCATATGTTTTACGCAGCAGATGCCCTTCCAGCTGCAACCCATCACTGGAAAACATACACACTCATTCACACACACTCTCATACACTACAGACAATTTAGCTTGCCCAATATAGCGCATGTCTTTGAACTGTGGGGGAAACCGGAGCACCCGGAGGAAACCCACGCCAACATGGGGAGAACTTGCAAACTCCACACAGAAATGCCAACTGGTCCAGCAGAGGCTTGAACCAGTGACCTTCTTGCTGTTAGGCGATCGTGCTACCCACTGCGCCACCGTGATGCCCCACATTTTTACACATAATCATTTTAATAACTCATTTCTAATAACTGATTTCTTTTATCTTTGCCATGATGACAGTACATCATATTTTACTGCATAGTTTTCAAGATACTACTATTCAGCTTAAGGTGACATTTAAAGGCTTAGCTATACTGTAAAACCCAACAGTCCACTTTATCAAGTGAAATGAGTGTAGTTAACTCAAAATTGACTGAAAGTTAATTCTACTCATTTGAAAAGAGTTTTGAACTCAGTGTTGAAGGTAATGAGTTAATTAAATACCTCATTACTTCAACTTAAATGGAGTAAGTTCATAGTACTTATATCGATTCGTTTTTTAACTCAATTGGTTAGTTGCAATCGGTTTTCTTCAAACGGTTTGAGTTGCCTTAACTTATTGGGTTTTACAGTACTCAGTTGGTTTGAGTTCTCTTAATTTATCGGGTTTTACTGTGCTTAAATTGCTTCATTTACTCAAATGGAGTAAGTTCACAGTACTCATTAGGATTAGTTTTTGAACTTAAATGGTTTGTTGCAATCAGTTTCCTCAAATGGTTTGAGTTACCTTAACGTTTTGGGTTTTACAGTGTAGGTTAGTTAGGTAAGTTAGGGTAATTAGGTAAATCATTGTATAACGATGGTTTGTTCTGTAGACAATCAAATTAAAATATTGCCTAAGGGGGCTAATAATATCGACCTTAAAATGCTTTTTAAAAAAATTAAAAGCTGCTTTTATTCTAGACAAAATAAAACAAATAAGACTTTCTCCAGAAGAAAAAATATTATAGGAAATACTGTGAAAAATTCCTTGCTCTGTTAAACACCATTTGGGAAATATTTAAAAAAGAAAAAAAAATCAAACGAAGTTTGAGTCGAGGTGACTAGAAAAGTTCATTTCATTTAACTCTTTTTAATTTTTTTCTAAGATTAAGGCATGCAGCAAGAATATTTTTACAGTGTGGGACATTCATTTCTGCTGTAACAACCTTTTATGTTAAAAATATATTGAATGGATGTTGAAAAAGTGAGTTTGAAATGTTTTTTATTGCTATTTTATGTATACACTCAAAAAAAACTTTTGCTGTTTGTTCACTTTTTAAAATGAGCAGAAACTACTTTTTTTTTTTTGGGGGGGGGGGGGGGGGGGGGGGGGGGGGGGGGGGGGGGGTAGATAAAGTTTAACGTCTACAGTCATTATACGGCCATAAAAATCCTCCAGACAAACCATCTCTGGATGTTTACACCTGCATTTGTGAAGAAAGAAAGAAAAACTCATAAAAAACACTGATGAAAAGCAAAACTTGGGGGAATTTGCAAAGCCTAATCTAGTTACATATTTACTATACTCTCATTTTATAATTAAAAAGGGGTTTTGACATTATATACAGTATTACAATAATAAGAAAGTGTGTAAAAAGTGTGCATTTTTATGTGCTTTTGTGAAAAAGAAAGAAAAATCATTTCAAGAATTTTGCAACTAGTTATTTACACCTGACAAAAGTCTTGTCGTCGATCCCAGTTGTAAAAGCAACAAATAATAACTTGATTTCTAGTAGATCATTTGGAAAAGTGACAGAAGGTACAGATGATTCTGGTGAATAATCTGTTGAACTGCATCCCAATCATCACAAATACTGCAGAAGACCCATTGGAACCTGCACTGACCCAAGATTCTCACAGAAATCAGTCAAGTTTGGTTAAGCAAAAATCATGGTTTGGGGTTACATTCAGTATGGGGGCATGCGAGAGATCTGCAGAGTGGATGGCAACATCAACAGCCTGAGGTATCAAGACATTTGTGCTGCCCATTACATTACAAACCACAGAAGAGAGCAAATTCTTCAGCAGGATAGCGCTCCTTCTCATTCTTCAGCCTCCACATCAAAGTTCCTAAAAGCAAAAAAGGTCAAGGTGCTCCAGCACAGCCCAGTCACCAGAGATGAACATTATTGAGCATGTCTGAAGTAAGATGGAGGAGGCATTGAAGATAAAACTCTGGGAGTCCTGCAAGAACGCTTTCTTTGCCATTCCAGATGACTTTATTAATAAGTTATTTAAGTCATTGCAGAGATGTATGGATGCAGTCCTTCAAGCTCATGGGAGTCATACACAATATTAATTCTTTCTCCACTGCACCATGACTTTATATTCTATACTGTACATTATTTCTGTTACGTGACAAGACTTTTGTCTAAGCAAAGTCAGACCTTACTGTCCTAATTAAATCATTAAAAATCACGGCATGATCATATTTTATTTTGGTAAAATAAGCATAATCTAGAGGTCTTTGCCTTTCATATAAGCCACTTCTGATACCAAATGATCAACCATGAAGTGAAGTTAATATTTGTATATTGTATATTGCATATTGTATATATTAATCAGGGGTTGCCATAGTGGAATGAACCGCCAACTTATCCAGCATATGTTTTATGCAGCGGATGCCCTTCCAGCTGCAACCCATCACTGGGAAACACCCATACACTTCTTCACACACATACACTACGGCCAATTTAGTTTACCTAATTCACCTATAGCGCATGTCTTTGTACTTGTGGGGGAAACCGGAGCACCCAGAGAAAACCCACACCAACACGGGGAGAACATGCAAACTCCACACAGAAATACCTACTGACCCAGCTGGGCTCGAACCAGCAACCTTCTTGCTGTGAGGCGATTGTGCATTGTGAACATAATATGTGGAAAATAATAGCCTTGATTGTTTCAGTTTTCATTTTTGTGTTTCCCTTTTTAATTTTATGCAAATTATGTAGTCCTTTTCATGTGTTTTCATCATTTTTAATAGTTATTTTAGTGCACTTTTTGTTAAACCACAATAAAACACTTCGGCATCTATAGCTGAAATAGCACAGTTTAGGTTTATTTCATTTTTGATTCTATTCCAACATTTATTTTATTGCAAGCAATGAAATTTAAAGCTTTTACTTTCAGTTTTAGTTATACTGCAGTTCTGTAAATGGTAATCAATGAAAGAAAAATACTGATTATAGTTTCTGTGTACGAACACAATGTTTATTTTAATGGCGCTCATATGACAGTTGTCAGGTAAACCCCGCAATAAACAAACCTTCAGAAATGATTGACTCGTCACACAACATTAAAAACACAGGACACGCCAAACCCGTCAGAGATCAGTTTGAAAGCAAAGGAGAAGAGAAAGCAAAAAATAAATAGGATTATATATATAAACATACAGACATGACCCACAGTCCTTCCTCCCACATCCTCCTCCAGTTTCTAACTAAAATAGTTTGAGACACTATTTTTCTGTGACTCTGAGCTTCACTGATGTACACAGTTACAGTACATACAAAAATCACCTTTTCCAGCTACAGTAAATTATCTTTTTAAAATGATTTTTCAGATTTTTCTTTACACAGTATGTTTGGGTCAAATTTATGCAACAAAAATCTAAATATTGGATGAATTCAGGTTCAAAAATATCATTATTATTATTATTATTATTTACATATTGATGTCAAGGTTTTTTACAGAGATGATTTTGGATTTTTTTATCACTTCATAATTTGGAATATATTGTGAATATCACTTTTTTTTTTTGCTTTTTTTGTTAGAATGAAATGTATATAATCAGGCATATTATGTACATGTATGAACATCCTTCAGAATATATAGAGAGTATAAAAACCTTTAGAATACAGATATGTGAACAAAACTGAAGTTTGGTGTTTAAGTGCTGCTGAAGTGAAGATGTATGGTTCATTGTAGAAAAAGAAATGCTATGTACTATATATAGAAATAGGTAGTATAATTGAAATCTACAGACAAAACTTAATAAAGTGCAACTCAAGAAACACGAAGTAAATTTATTTAAATAAATAAAATAAATAATTTTTTTATTTGATGCAGACACCGAAACTGGCAACCCAGGTTCTTTCTGAAAAAGTACCGTTACATACATTTCTGGAGAGCACCAAATACGTCCCAGGAGCTACGTTTTCTTGCAGTTTTGGTTTTCGTGAATCCACCAGAGGTCACTGTGTACGCTTTTTCAGATCTCAAATTTCTCTGGAGAGTGCCATTCGCGCCTGCTGTTCTCACATAAATCCACCAGAGGCCACTGTCGACTGACTGACTGATCAACTGACTCCTCCTTTCCTAAACCCAGTGCTTAATTTGGAGGGGGGTGGGTGGTTTGGGGGTCTGGGTTGTCGTGGACAAAAGTGAAGGTGTCGTGGATGAACGTGAAGAGGGTTGTGGAGTCACGGGAAAAAGTGAAGACTGGGGCCGGGCGTGTGAGGAGGGGGATAATGAGGTGCCTTGTTCCGCCACAAATTAAGCCCTGTCTAAACCCAACCGATATGGTTTTAAATAGTACCAATTTACCCACTCACTTCTCTAAACCCAACCAACAGTGTTTTCAAAAGCAATCCAGAAAAAAAAGCCCTCATGGCTGCCTGATTTTTTACCACGTTTTCAGATTTTACCACATTCTCACCCTGTTATTTACTTGTTTATTTTATGTTTTGGCTTCTGTTTTTGTCTTACCTGCTTTCTGCAATTGTTCTTTGCCGGACTCAAACCCCATCGTCATGGTCAACAACTCTATGCATCTCAAGTCCGCCGACGTACATGTTGAGCTACTGGACAAACTGGTAACAGCAGAAAAGCCGTCCATATGAAGGTCAGCGTTCAGCTGGTAAGCACCAAAAGGAACGGCGTCATACCACCCCATAGCGTTCGTTTTAAAGACGAAACGCAGCCATACGTACTTCTGGCTACATAATTCGCGATCTCCAGAAATGTATATAGGGCTACATTTTAAGAATGAGCCTATGCTGGAAATTGGGAGGCGGGGTCCTCATCTGTGACCAATTTACCATATTTACCACCACAGGAATGAAATACGTTTTAAAATATATGAAAATTGGTATAATATTTCAGATTATTGCTGCTTTTACAGTACTTTACTGTATTTATGCAGATAAATAAAATCTACAAAATAAATATCATTTTATAGTCAGTAAGATGTGGTTGGAAGGGCATCCGCCACATAAAACATATGCCAGAGTAATTGGTGGCTCATTCCACTGTGGTGACCACTAATAAATCAGTAACTAAGCTGAAGGATAGTGAGTAAATGAGTGGTCAGTAAGTTCTATTGTAATATTTGCCACCGGCGCCAATTCTCCCTACACTGGCAGGTGTGGTAAACATTTTATTGTGGTCCCGACCTACTTGGATATTTTTAATGTAATGTTGAGGAATGAGAATAACACCAATAAAAACTAGCACAGAGTCAAATATCAAAACAAGGTGTGCTAACAACTATAGTAATTTCACATATTCAATTTTCATGTTTATTTATGTGACTCTGGACCACAAAACCATGTAAACCGAATGAATAAGATTTCCATTGATATATGTGTTAGGACTGGACAATATTTGTTCAAGATTCAACTATATGAATATCTGAAATCTCAAAATAATCTAAATACTGAGGAAAACACCCTTTATAGGTGCTGTATGTAGTTTTTGACTCTTCTAACACATAACATGCGGTTCATATGTTAGCAGATATTTAAGAAACATGCAAACATAGATACTTGTTTATCTGAAGTCAGTTAATCTCCTTGAAAATTTGGGTTCTGTGTCGGAAAAAATGTCTGTCATTGTTTTGGTCTCTATAACCAGCCCACTACCAGTTTACCCAAGTATAGTGTATTTAATTTCAGTCATGAAGGCTGTCTCAATATATGCAGGTGCGTCTGAAAATGGGACCTCCGGAGGACAGTAGCGGTCTTCGAAATCAGATCCAAATTCAGAGTTATAAAAATACAGATCAAGTTTTATTTATATAGTGCCTTTCTATTGCTCAATGTCGCATATTGAGATGGTTCTTATTTAGCAAAAAAAAAAAAGACAAATATTACAAAATGTAAACATTAGCAGCTTCCACTCGCTCGCTCCTGTTTGTATCCATCAATCTGACAACCTGCTTATGCATGGAGTCGTCGGAGGAGGAGCCAGGTCCTAAAAACACTCTCCACTATTTTGAATTTGGACTGCAATTCTACAAACTTCACCTTTAAACTTAACACCAAATTTACAGTAGGATTGTTATATTTACAGTATTTACAGAACATAAACTTTGCTTAAAAGGGACCTATTATGCAAAAATCACTTTTATAAGGGGTTTAAACACAGTTGGGTGGCAATAGTCAAATGCTACCAGTTTCTAATGGTAAAAATGTATTAATTTTATTATTTATAATCATACTTGATAAAAACAGTCAGCAGAAACACTTTGATTAACACTCTTCCTTTGTACGTGTCATCAGAGGAGGAAAGCCTCGCCCATTAGTGACGATCTCTCCCTCATTAGCATGGGACGTTAGGGTGCTTTCACATCTGTGGTTAGGTTCATTTGGTCCGGACTAAGGGTAACAAATGATACATTGTAGCTTTTTTCTGCCCTTTTTGGGTCATTTTCACACCACACTGATTGATTTGGTCCGAACCAGTTGAAAAGAACCAAAACGCAGTCATGTGACAAATCCACATCACTCATTGGCCAGATGTTATTGAATGTATTTCCTAAACTGCTTTCCGACTGGTCAGAATTAACATGCGGGAAAATGCTAATAGAACTCCGGCAAGTAAACAAACCGGCAGACACAAAATGTTGCTTTTTACTATGGAGGGACGACTGCTCTGGCTGATTATATCCCTGGTCATAGTATACTATATACAGTAGTTTGTATACATCACTTTAGACAAACTATACATTTCGAGAATGAAGCGCGGCTGCTGATGGAAAACAATGTTTTAATCCATTGCAAACGGCGAAAGCGAATCGCAAGTCACTTCAGGAGAAGACGTGAATTAATTTAACTAAACTGCGACATGGTCATCTTCTGGAAATATATGATCCATCAGGTAATGTTTTTCCACCTCTCTGTTTAAAATTGTTGCTGTCAACAAAAATTTTTCCTCCACACACTATAAGATGGGACAGCGCAGTGGACTACGGCAGCTAGATTAGTCCAAAAAGGTGCAGTACTTTTTATGTGGTTGAGTCTGTTTTATTTCTCACCACAAACTAACCGCTCCAGGGTTCGTTTGAATTGTATCGAGACCACCTCTTCCACTTTTTTTAGGGACATCAGAGACTCATTTTACATCTTGTAAAAAGGGACACAATAGGTCCTCTTTAACATCCTAATCATTTTGGGCATTAAAAAAAATAATAATTTTGACCCATACAATGTATTTTTGTATTCTGGTTTTGTGGTCCATGGTCACAACAACAAAAAAGAACCAATCAGCTGACCTTCGCTCCTCTTAGAAGTCCATAGAGAGGGAGCGCTGCTGCACAGGGTTTGTATGGTTACGTACCATTACGACACCGCGTCCTCTGCCAAAAACTTCATTGTACCCGATCTCCTCCATGACCTGTCCCTCCAGGCTCAGCTCGTCCTCCTCCAGCGCCTCTCTCAGACTCTGTGCGCTGTAAGCGTGTGTGTGCGGGTGGTGTGAGCGCGAGCTGCTCCGCCGGCCGTGAAAGCTGCCCCAGCTGCGAGCCCCGACCGCCGTGCTCAGCTCCTCAGACAGAGGATTCGTTCTGGTCATCAGGATGGTGGTGCTGTTGTGAGCACCGCAGTGATGCTCGCGGATGCAGCGGGACATGCTGGCGGAGCGATGCAGTTTCTGCAGGCCCTCCAGCTCCTCCTCCAACAGCTCCTCTGGCATATCGGTGTCCTGCATGGAGAACATCTCATACTCAGGAGGATCCAGCACCTCCTGCATCTCCCCTGCACTGAACAAACCTTTACGACACAAGATCTGCAGGAGAACATACACACAATATTATTTTTTTACACATAAAATCAACAGCGGCTGATTCTGAAAATGTACCCCTATATACATTTCTGGAGAGCGCCAATAACGTCCCAGGAGGTATGTTTTTTTTTTGCAGTTTTTTGTTGTTCGTCTAGTCGCGAATCCACTAGAGGCCACAGTGTATGCTTTTTGAGATCTCAAATTTCTCTCATGAGTGCCATTAGCACCTGCTGTTCTCACATAAATCCACCAGAGGCCGCTGATTGAATGACTGATTGAATGCCAATGTTTTCAAAAGCACCAATTGACCAGTGCTCACCCACTTCCCTAAACCCAACCAACAGTTTTAAAAAGCAATCCAGAAAAAGAAAAGCCATTGCCTGATTTTTACGTTTTCAGATTTTACCACATTCTCAGCCTGTTATTTACTACAGTTCTTCGCCGGACTCAAACCCTGTTGCCATGGTCAACTCCTTGAAAAAATATATTGCCTAAGGGGGCTAATAATATTAAACTTAAAATGGTAAAAAAAAAAAAAAAAACAACTGCTTTTATTCCAGTCAAAATAAAATGTGTTTAACAAACAGAAGAAAAAATATTGTAGGAAAAATTGTGAAGGGGCAGCATGGTGGCGCAGTGGGTAGCACAATCACCTCACAGCAAGAAGGTCACTGGTTCGAGCCTCAACTGGGTCAGTTGGCATTTCTGTGTGGAGTTTGCATGTTCTCCCCATGTTTGTGTGGGTTTCCTCGGGGTGCTCCGGTTTCCCCCACGAAAAGAAAATGAATGAATGAATGAATGAAATAGTGTGAAAATATCCTTTCCCCATTCAATTCCACTTGAGAAATATTTGAAAAATAATAAATATTGCACAGGAGGACTAATAATTTTGCCCTCAACTGTGTGTGTGTGTATATATATATATATATGCAGTTGCAATCAGAATTATTAAACCCCTGAATTATTTGCCCCCTGTTTATTTTTTCCCCAGTTTCTGTATAACGGAGAGAAGACTTTTTCAACACATTTCTAATCATAATAGTTTTAATAACTCATTTCTAATAACTGATTTATTTTATCTTTGCCATGATGACAGTAAATAATATTTTACTAGATATTTTTCAAGACACTTCTATACAGCTTACATTTAAAGGCTTAACTAGGTTAATTAGGTTAACTAGGCTGGGATGCGTTTCCCAAAACCATCGTTAGCCAACTAGGGTCGCAAGTTCCGTCGTTACAAACATAGTTCATTGATTTTCTGTTTCCCGAATCCATCGTTCCAATGAACATTCGCAAACTGCGTCGCAAACTTGAGCACTTGAAACAACACCTCTGGAGCTGTAGTTAGAAACATAGTTCCTGGCTGTGTTCTATTCCCACTTACCCCCCTATGCCCTATTCATTTAGAACATTCTAACATTCAAAGTTGGAATTATTAAAAATAAAAAAAGCATTAAGTTAATCTCTCCTAGGTGTAATTTGCTTTCAAAGTATTGTTACAGTTCAGTTTTAGCGATCTTCATGTTTACAATTGTGCTCCCTTCGCAGTGCACTTTGAAAACATTGATATCATTTTTAACACAGCCTCATGGCGAAAGCTATAGGTATATTTAAAAGCGGAAATTATGTTACGTCTCCAAAGCTTGTAAAAATAAAAAAACATAGCATACGTTAATTCTTTTATTTTATAGTGGGTTATTTATTAAGTATCTCTGCTGTATATGACATGGGTCTGTTGGTTAGAACTTTCTGCTGTGGTTTGCATGTGTCAAATTGTAATTTTTAAAAAATAAATAAACAATATCCTAATTAATAATAATAATAATCATCATCATCATCATTAATATTATTATTAAAGTAAATATATTTATAATAAATAGCCTCATTATTTATTTATTTATATGATTTATATATGATATTAGAATAGTGTTAACTTTTGTAAGTGATTTTATGTTTTAGAATAGAATATGTAATGTTCAACTTCTTAATAATATTAGTAAAGCAAACATTGGCCCTATATGTGCCATTTACATATATTTCAATTAATATGCAAAACGAGTGAATGTTTTTACCAAAACTAATATTGGATTTTATTTTAAATGCGTGTTTGTGTAAAACAATATAATTTGCACAAAGAAATGATGGGGTTGTTCTCTAAAGAAGTTGTTACTCCACCCCGTTTAGAGCATCATTATGGGCATTTTACGTTATAACTAACGTGGTTCAAGCGATGGATCTGCGACAGAGAAACTAAGGGTTTTGGGAAACACTCGTCACTACATCGTTCTTTCCCAAACGATGCATCGAACTATGATAGTTCAGCCGCGAGTTACGTCGTTGTTTGGGAAACACACCCCAGGTTAGGGTATCTAGGCAAGTCATTGTATACTGATGGTTTGTTCTGTAGACAACCGAAAAAATATATAGCTTAAAGGGGCTAATAATTTTGACCTTAAAATGGATTTTTTTAAAAATTAAAACTGCTTTTATTTTAGCCTAAATAAAGTAAACAAGACTTTCTCCAGAAGAAAAAAATATTATCAGACATATTGTGAAAATTTCCTTGCTCTGTTAAACATCATTTGGGAAATATTTAAAAAATAAAAAGAAATCAAAGGGGGTTTAATAATTCTGATTGCAACTATATATATATATATATATATATATATATAAATATATAAATATATATATATATATATATATATATATATATATATATATATATATATATATATATATATATATATATACACACAGTTGAAGTAAGAATTATTAGCCCCCTGATTTATTTTTTCCCCCAATTTCTGCTTAAAGAAAAGAAGATTTTTTTCAACACATTTCTACACATAATAGTTTAACTCATTTCTAATAACTGATTTATTTTATCTTTGTCATGATGACAGTAAATAATATTTTACTAGATATTTTTCAAGACACTTCTATACAGCTTAAAGTGACATTTAAAGGCTTAACTAGGTTAATCAGGTTAACTAGGCAGGTTAGGGTAATTAGGCAAGTTATTGTATAATGATGGTTTGTTCTGTAGATTATCGAAAAATAATTTGCTTAAGAGGGCTAATAATATTGACCTTAAAATGTTTTTAAAAAATAAAAACTGCTTTTATTCTAGCTGAAATAAAACAAATAAGACTTCCTCCAGAAGAAAAAATATTATCAGACATACTGTGAAAATTTCTTTGCTCTGTTAAACATCATTTGGGAAATTTTAAAAAAAGAAACAAAAATTCAAAAAGGGCTAATAATTCTGACTTCAACTGCATATATATATATATAGTTGAAGTCAGAATTATTAGCCCCTTTGAATTTTTTTTCTTTTTTTAAGAAATAAAATGTCCACATATTACTACATTTTAAGGGAGGACCGAAACTTCACTGCTATAAAAAAAGGTGTGTATAGGATTTATTACATAAGACAATATGAGAACAATTGTAAAAAGAAATGTGGCACAATAACCCTTCTACTTCCATTTTCCTTTTTTCAAAATCAGAATCGCCCCAACTATTACTCACAATAATGTCAAATTTTGGTCACTCTTTACAATAAGGTTTCATTAGTTACTGTATTTACTAACATGAACCAATAATGAACATTACTTGTAGAGCATTTATTATTCATAGTACAACATTTACTAATGCATTATTATTAACATACAAATTTATGCTTGTTAACATTAGTCAATGCACTGTGAGTTAACATAAACTAATGATGTATTTTCATTAACTAACGGTAACTAACATTAACACACACTGTAATAAATGTATTGTTCATGTTAATAAATGCATTAAAGGTGCAGTATGAAAGTTTGACACCCAGTGGTTGAACTAGGTATTGGATTCCTGGATCAAAACAAGCGCAAGTTTCCAGATTGAGGACAAGAGCAAGTCTCTGACTATCGAGCCTAAAGGCTGATTTAAATCGTGTTCTATATAAAAGCAACGACACACGATAGAAGGAATATCTTCCATATTAAAAGGAGTTTTTTCAACCTCAAATTTATATATTAGAAACGGCTTCAATTTCTCACAGCTGAACAACAGGATAAACTGACAAAGATCACCTCAGGTACACCTCATGTGCTTTATACATTGGTAAATGCTAATGATGTGAGTTTGAGTGCCATTTTACATGACATTTATTGCCATATACTGAAAGCCGCAGCAGATCACCTCAGATCTTGAAAATAAAATAAACTGTTTGAAATTGAACTTTAGAACTGTGACTCAAAACCAACCCATATCAGCATGTACATTTAATAATATTAAAGAGGTTTAATATGTATTAAACAGATTATAAACATTACCATTTCGTGAGTGAGTGCACTATTCTGTGCTTCTGAATGGCTGTATTTAAATTTCTGTCATGTTTCATCTGGTGCAAACAGCCAAATTGCTCATCATTGCAAATCTCGTCACGTAGTGTGTTGTTAGGACACGAGGTTACAATATAACCTGCTCACCTAATGTTTAAGTTCATAATATTTATATTATTTGCTAATTAATAACCTCATATGGAAATCTGAATCTGCGTCTCATTTCGGAGTCTGCTACTGTCCACCGGAGGTCGCATTTCAGTCACAGGTGCATGCTTTGAGAGCCTTTCTGAATGAATGAATGAAATAAGCTGCTTTCCAACAAGGCAACCCAGGGTGTTGAAATATAATTGGCTAAAGTGGCAGTGGGCCAGTTAAAAGAACCAAAACAAAGACAGACGTTCCAGGATGAAAAACACATTTTAAAAGCAGAATATTTGACTTGAGCATTGTTTTTCAGATAAACATAAATGTCCACTTAAATGTTTCTTAGGTATCTGCAAACATATTATGGTATTTTTATGCTTTAGAAGAATCAAAAAATTACATACAGCAACTTTAACTAATACAACCTTAATGTAAAGTGTTACCAAATATTTAATATGATTTTGGAAAAAAAAAGTCTCTTGTAAAGGATTAAAAATGACACCAGGAACGTGTTATTAAAAAAAAGCTAATAATCAGATTCATTGCATTATTATCCCAAACTTGTGAAATCCTTTACACCTATATAAATAATAAATAAGTAAATAAATTTGCCCTTGCCATTGGTCAGACAAACAGACCCACAGTCGCACCATTGGCTGAGTCAATATGTCTGTGTCAGAAAGCTCAAATAAACAAACACACCAATGTTATTTTGAAAGCACCACAGTGTTTAGCTTGTTCAGGAAAATCAGCTTGCAATAGCTTACGTATTTAAAAAGCTAAAAATAAAAAAATATGAAGGAAATGTGTTAATGTTAAAAAAATCTATTATGTTTATGTGCATTTCTGACGCATTACAGCCTGCTTTTTATTTGTCAATTGTATTCACCTTTTTTCTGGGCTGCTTCATCTGTATAAATATAGATATGATGAGAAGAAGGCAGACCACACCAGTGGACACTCCAATCACTGTGCCATGAGTTTTACTCATCTGATGGAAAAAAGTTTTAGGCTTCTTTTCTGATAGAGACGAGGAAAACAAACACAAGAGAAAGCAGAAGACGAGTGAGAACAACTTAAATGAGCACAATGATAATAAAACTCAATTATGAATCTTTATTACTGATTTATATAACCAGGGTTAACAAGGCATTATCTGGACTCCATAATAACCATTTATCCTGTGATGTCCAATCCTTCATTGAAAAATTAATTCAGAATAGATACACATTATGTGCTTTATAGGGGTGTAATGGATCACGGTTGATCCATGATTCGTACGGATCACAACTCATGGTTCGGAACACACATGACTCGCAGATTAACACATTTTTTTTACTTGTAGATTAATCCTAAATTTGTAACGATCGCAAAAAGATCACCTCCTGCGTCATTTAAATCACACGTATGAAAGCATTTAGGCTTTCCTGTAAAATATAATGATGACGGAAGAAGTTGTAGTAGGTTATTCGGGATGTGGTGGGTTTCTTAGGTTATTAAAGGTGTTTTCTGACAATACTTGTTTAGCCTGCATTAATGCATTCAGTGTTGGCTGCACAATTAGTCATTAAAAGATCAGGATCTCAACATAAATTATAAATGATGGTGATTTGCATATGTTTATTAATCCTTCGAATCGCTGCATTCAAATCTGTGTTTGAAAAATGCAAAAATCAAAAAAGAGATTCAGTCTTTAGTCTTATGAGTTAGTTATGAAGTACAAACAGTCAAATAACACAGAAGCACTGGGAGAACAGTTTATAGTTTAGATAAAACCCACTGATGTTTATTGTAAAGATTAAAATCACCGTCATATACATTTAACTTGACGCTCAAAAATAAAAGTTGTAGGCAGCAATTACAGTATTTAACCAACAGGTGGCGACAACCAGCCATCAAAAATATGCCATTGAAGAATTGTTCAAAGATGACACATCTAGCAATGAAACATGAAGTTTAATGAATGTATAACTGAATAATTTTTTGAAAATGAGACTAAAAATAAATATGAGTTGTACAAATTATAATGTTAGATTTCTACATTTAGCATATCAGCAACAGTCGTAGTAACAGTGAATTTTTCACAGTACTGAATATTTTACGATTTATTTTTATTCAGCTGATTATTTCTTCATTTTATTTTTAATAAAATTACAGGTTCTAAGTTCTGTTTGTTAAAACCAAGAGTGTCTTGTAGTACTGTTTTTGTAATAAATGGAACGCAAATGACATTTGTCTCCTCCCCTTTTTGGCTGATCCGAAAAATCTTCTGATCTGTGACTAACAAACCATAATGTGATCCAAACCGTGAGATTTGTGATCCTTTACACTATACTGTATAGTGCTCAGCATAATTGAGTACACCCTATTTTGAAAATGAATATTTGTATCCATTTCTCAGTGAATATAGGCAATGTATTTTGGTGCATTTAAACAAAACAGATTTATTAAACAGATATTTTTATTAAAATAATATTTTAGTCACCAAACATCTTTAGAAATTGAAAGATAATACAATTAAATTCAAGCTAAATATAAACAAATATATTACAACCTACAAAATTTCAACTAATTTTTTTATTTTTTTTTTCTCTTGATTCTTCCTCTTTTTTTAAATGTGTATTTAGTATTTTTCTGTAACATATAAATTTGGGTGTACTAGTTTTTGGACCGTTATCATAAGTTATTTTGTTAGATAAGCTCCAGATTTGGCTTCAGTACGGACTAATCTAATGTATATGCACAAATATAATATTGTATAGCTTACTAGTAAAAACATGAATTTAAAAGAGAGATTTGTCAGGGGTGTACTCATATATGCTGAGCACTGTGTGTGTATGTATATATATATGTATGAAGTGAACATCAGATAATTAAAGGGTTTGTTCACCTAAAAATCCAAATGTACTTACTATTTACTCACAGTGTTACCTTTATAAGTTTCTTTCTTCTGCTGAACACAAAATAAGATATTTTGAAGGATGCTGAAAACCTGTAACCATTGACTTCCACAGTAGAAAAACAAATACTAATGAAGTCAGTGGTTATTGGCTACTTCAAAATATCTTCTTTGTGTTCAACAGAATAAAGAAATTCGAACAGATTTGAAACATTAAATGATAACAGATTTTTTATTTTTGGATGAACTATCAAACCCCTGAGGCAGAGAAATGTAATTTTTTTGAGATACAGACAAAAACTGCTGCTTATGAAACTATCCTTTAAAATTCTTAAAAGAGCTTGTGTCTCATGAGAGATAATGGCTGGAAAACTGGCATTTTTACCTCTGCAGTTGTTTTCATCCCAGGGAAACACACAATTCTGAACCCCATTACAGACCAGGCTGTTGTTGATGCACATGTTGCTGTGACAGAAATATGCATTGGGAGAACACGGAGCTGAAAAACACGTTTGAGATTTGAATGAATTAAAGAGCCAAACAGACATGCAGTGCACTTAGGTGTCCACATGATGGACCTCTTACACTTTATATTTACAAACTGGTACCACTGGTCAGTTACCTTGACATGCAAAAGCAAATCTACTAAAGCATAATATTCTGAAGTAGTCACCATAAAGCCAAAATTGGCAATTAATATTATTTTTTATGGAATATTGCAGTATTTTTCAGCACTGGGTTGCAGCTGGAAGAGCATCCGCTGTGTAAAACATGTGCCATAATAGTTGGTGATTTATTCCGACCCCTGGTAAATGAATGAATGCATAAATATTGCAATATTCATTATAACTCATTTATCTGTGCAAATTATTACTTACTTTTCTTTAAATCCATGTGTCCTTTTAAACTTTAATAAAAATTATTTCCCCTCATCTTCAACACAAAACCTCTCTTTTCTTCTCTGAAGATGCTTTTACTTGTAAATTAAATGACCTCCAGAATACACTCGGATATGCATCACAATAGAGTAGAAAAACGTTTGCAACTTGTTTTATTCCAATTTTTAAAATGCTTTTTTGTTACAGAGATCTTTCTTTCATTGATATAAGATATTCCTACAAAAAGGATTAAAGATAGACTGAGTCAAAAATTATTTTGTGATATTTTCAACATAATATATTGATAATATAACTAAAACGTGTCAGAGTAGTTGGTGGTTCATTCCGCTGTGGTGACCCCTGATAAATCAGGGACTAAGGGCAATACAGTGCAATAAATACCTTTTAGATTTAGAGCCCCATTAAATATATTTTCAGTTTTATTTATTGGATCCTGCCTTTTAATTTAATTAATATAAATGTATCATCCAAATAGGTCCTAATAAATGAAAAATGGTTAATAATTTACAGCAAAACATCACCTTTTTTGTCGGGACAAAAACAGCACAAAGCATCTGTATAAATGAAAACATAATTTTTTGGGGGTTGTATTATTAATAATATTATATTATATTAATATTAATTATTTATATAAATATTGTTTATATTCATATTACAAATTATATTACTATTATTGTTATTATTAAAATTAATATTAAAGAAGTAAGCTGAATGAAAATGAATTAAATTCAATTCATCTTTATTTCTACTGTATAGCACTTTTACAATGTAGATTGTGTCAAAGCATCTTCACATAAAAGTTCTAGTAGATTGAAACTGGGTCAGTTCAGTTTTCAGAGTTGAAGTTCAGTTTAGTTCAGTTCAGTGTGGTTTAATTTTCACTGCTGAATGAATAATATAACTTTATTTATTTATTTACTTATTTTAACTTAATTAAAAGAAGAAAGTGCAATAAATATTTTTTGATTTAGGGCCCCATTAAATATATTTCCAGTTTTATTTATTTATTATTTATTTATTTATGGATCCTGTTTTTTAATTATTTAATATGAATTTATCATCCAAATTCTAATTATTTTAAAACGTAAATAATTTACAGGAAAACATCGCCTTTTTGACAGGACAAAAACAGCACAAAACATCTGTATAAATGAAAACATATAAAAATATTTTGGTTGTATTAATAATAATAATATTATTCATTCATTCATTTTCTTGTCGGCTTAGTCCCCCTATTATTCTGGGGTCGCCACAGCGAAATGAACCGCCAACTTATCCAGCACATGTTTTACGCAGCGGATGCCCTTCCAGCTGCAACCCAACACTGTGAAACATCAATACACATTCATTCACACACAAACAATACGGACAATTTAGCCTACCCAATTCCTCCGGAGCACCTGGAGGAAACCCACGCGAACATGGGGAGAACATGCAAATTCCACACAGAAACGCCCACTGACACAGCCGGGGCTCAAACCCGCGACCTTCCTGCTGTGAGGTGATTGTGCTACCCACTGCGCCGTCTTTCGATTTAATTAATATAAATTTATCATCCAAATTGGGTCTAATAAATTTAAAATGTTAAATACTGTACAGCAAAACTGAGTTTTTTGACAGGACAAAACAACTGTATAAATGAAAACATATAAAATATTTTGGTTGTATTATTAATTTTGTTATATTATATTAATATGAATTATTATTGATTATATCAATATTGTTTATATTAATATTACAAATGATATTATTATTAATAATAATATTAAAGAAGTACGGGGATTTTAGTATACAAAATCAATATATTTCTGTCATAACTTCTCTAAGCTAAACCACCAAGATAAAATGCTGTTGTTATTCCAGTTACATTTTGTTTTTTGTTATTTATCTTCAGGAAATGAAGATTTCTGTTACCATACCTATTTGGCAACATGAATAGTGTGTATTAAAAATGTACAGTGTGCATTAAACAGTGAAAAGCTTTAAATGAAGTCCAGCATCACATGTTTGACTTTGTATAGTAGACAAAACTTGTCTAGACAACCCCCCCCCCATGCACACAGACACTCAGACTTGTCAAATGTGGATGTATGCTTACGTTCGGTAAAGACTGTAAACAGCAAGCGGAATCGGCTCAGTTTGCTGGTCTCATCGGCCCACATTCGGACCACGGCCACAGTGTTATCAAGAGTAATGTCATTAGCAACAGTGCTGCAAAACTTGGCCTTCAGATCTTCAATGGCATTGCTGCCTTCATAAATGGCAACAAAGTTTTTCTTACACTCGTTTGAGTTCTCCAGCTGATAGTCCAGAAAGCGGAGATAAATCTGAACAAGAGACACAAAGAAAGACATTTTATGCCACTGTATGTGACATGCGTGATCATGAAAAAAATCTATTTAAACATATATAATTAATTATATAAGGTTGCTAAACTATATAAAATAATTTCTCAATCTTCCTACTAACATCCTTTTTCTAGCATATCTGGCATCCCAAACGATCACTTTCCTCTGCCCATTTCTAGCATATCTGGCATCCCAAATCATCACTTTCTTTTTATGTAATCAAATCATTTCAGCATTTAATGTCCATTTATTTATGTAACCCATTATGTCCTACTGCACCCAACCCGGTCATTGTATGGGAGTCGGTTGCTCTAACAAGGATTTTAAAGACCATGGCCTCTAGCGTCTGTCACTAGAGCACCTTCTGAGGTCAGAGAAGTGAGGTTTACCTGCATAGCATTTCGTTAGCTGGCCTCCATTACACTTATCCCCCTTAATCTCACTCCCATCCCGGACGAGCCCCCACGTGTAACCCACCAGTCCTACTGCACCCAACCCGGTCTGAGCTGGAACCAAACTGGCGATTCTTTGTATGGGAGTCAGTTGCTCTAACAAGGACGCTAAAGACCATGGCCTCTATAGCGTCTGTCTCTTGAGCACCTTTAGAGGTCAGAGGAGTGAGTTTTACCTGCATAGCACCTGCTAGCTGGCCTCTGTTACATTTATTTGTTAGGCAAAAAGTTGTTTAAGAAGCAGAATAATTGTTCATTATGACAAAATAACCACTTGTAAATCCCAAAATAAACAAAATAAACCTTTTAATTGTCATTAAAATGTCTTATTAAAAGTGTCATTGCTCCGTCAAATAATTCTAGAACAGCATCATTAATATTTAATGACATTTTTAGGACAAATTCAATTTGTACCACTAGTTGAGGTCAAGAAAAATATTAACAATGCTGTTATAAAATTCATGACACAGTTATAATAGCATTATGACAGTCATGTTTATGACAGATTTATGACAAGCTATGCTGTCTTGGTAATGTCAAGTCGTCATGACATAGACAAATACAGGTTATGCTGCATTCATTTATATCAAGTTGTCATACCAAGGACATCTCATTTTAAATATGTAGTTTGAATAAGCAGCAAAAGACATTTTTTGAATGTATGTAATCAATTTATTTTAGTGTTTAATGTCCATTTATTATTTATTAGGCAAAAAGTTGTATTAGAAGCAGAATAATTGTTCATTATGACAATATAAACCCCTTCGTATGTTACAAAACCATGTAATGGTTGATGTCAAAGTCTTGACCTGTACTTCACTGTAAAAGATGCAGGCTTTGTCCCAACACACAAACTGATTAGGTTAACTTAACAAATTTAAGTTGAATGTACATAAAACAATTAAGTTGTCCCAAGAAAATCTCAAGAATTGTGTTGTTTCAGATCACTATAAATAAGTAGTTTTAACAAGCAGCAAAACATCTCTTTTTTGAGTGTACAAGATGAAGATGTCTTACCAGACATTACTAACCTTAGACATTGGTGGAGCTCTTATGGTCCAAATACAATCCACTGCTTCCGCTGGTTTCACCTTATTTTCCTCCTCAACCTGACTCGATCTGATTACACCATCTGCTCCAGACATTTCAAACTGGCAGTCTGTGGGAACAAGATAAAGGAAAAGACAATTCAATTAATTAAGTTTAAACATTAAATGATTGTAGCATTGTATTGTAAAGCATTTGAGAAAGAGGCCCAGAGTCTGCAAACTGCAGCTGGGGAAACGTAACACTAATAAATTCTGGGGCACTGAAATATTCAGGAGTTTACATAACTGATGCACTAAAGATGGAATTTACATTTATATTTGTTGGGCACGGTAACCATAGCAACTGAAAATGAGGGTACATAATGTGTTTTTCTGATAGGTAGCACAGCCATAATAAAAAACAAGGAAAAGCATGTTTGGGCAGGTCATGCCAGGTCAGGTTTGGTTAGTAAGTTAGTAGAAATCGAACATAAAAATCCTATAGATGAGGATTATCATTATTATTTTTATTAAAAATAATAATAATAATAATAATAATATGCTTATGGAAAGTGTCATTTGCTTAGTTATGTAATTTAAACTGCAAAGATGACATTGTTTGAGATGTCCTTGTTATTATAAATTGACATAAACAAATACATCAGAGTCTTTGTCGTAATATTTTGACATTACCAGGATAATATAACTTGTCAAAAATCTGTCATAAACATGATTGTTATAAGGCTATTATAACTGTGTCAGAAAAAAAATTCTGATCTTTGTTTTCAGTGGAACAAAATTAAGTTGTCATTAAAATGTGTTATTAAAAGTGTCATTGCTCCATCAAATAATTTTATAACAGTGTCATTAATATTTAATGACATTTCAAATTCAATTTGTACCACTGGTTGAAGTCAACAAAAATATTAATGAGGCTGTTATAAAATTCATGACAGAATTATAATGGCATCATGACAGTCATGTTTATGACAGATTTATGACAAGTTATGTTGTCTTAGTAATGTCAAGTCGTCATGACATAGACAAATACAGGTTATGATGCATTCACTTATACCAAGTTGTCATACCAAGGACATATCAAACAATGTCATCTTTGCATTTAAAGTGACATTAAAGAGCTAATGATGCTTGTTGTAAATCGCATTTATATTCATGATGTGTCAAGTCATTATTATAACGGTGTCTTGACAGTCTTATGAACACCTCCTTCAAGTAAACTGTTAACTTTTATGAATTTATAGAATTTATTATAATAAATTCTTATGATTATAATTTTGTTTACTAAAATGTACTCCTTTAATAATAATAATAATAATAATCATCATCTAATTGTATAAATTTAGAGGATCTTTACCTGGAATAGGATTCAACAGTCCTCCGACATGGAGATGAAAATCAGGATCTGTAAAAAACATAATCAATAGCAAAATAATACAAAAGGGACTAATTACATGACTTAATTGCAGGATACATTTAGAGTAATTACCTGCAGTGTATGAGTATTCTACCCTGAAACCCAGTTCTTCCAGCTCCTCATCACTGGTAAACTTGATCCACAAGAAGCGTCCGGAGGAGGTTACAATTCCTGGACTCTTATCTCCGCAGTATCGATTAATCAGTGGTGAGAAAATGAATGGCCCATCACGTATTTCAATGTTATCAAAGCGGCACTCAAAAGACGGCTCAATGTGGTAGATGTCATCGAAGATGAGCTGAATTCTCTTCCGCGGATGGGCTGATATGAACAAAAAAAACAGATGTGATTAATATGATTAAGTATTGTGACTAGGAGACACACACACACACACAAAAACTTTTAAAAGTTTAGGTTGGTTTTTATCCAGTTTATTATTATTACTCTTTTTTTTTTTTGAGAGAATGATCTGGAAAACTGAACTTTGCACTATCAACATTAAAGAATGGACCCATCCTGCCTTAATGGGACAGGCTGCTGGTGGTGATGTAATGGTGTGGGGTGTATTTAATACCATACTTTGAGCCCTTGAGTAGCAATTGAGCACTGTATAAAAGTCACAGTCTACCTGAGTATTGTTGATGAGCATGTCTATTATTTTATGCCCACAGTGGACCCATTTTGTGATGGCTACTTAATACACGATGTCACAAAGCTCAAACCATCTCAAACTGTTTTCTTGAACATTGTTATAGTGTATAATATACTCAAACGGCCTCCACATTAACCAGATCTCAATACAATAAGGGCAAAAGGGAGTCCAATCTGGTACTAGCAATGTTCATTCATTCATTCATTTTCTTTTCGGCTTAGTCCCTTTATTAATCTGGGGTCGCCACAGCGGAATGAACCGCCAACTTATCCAGCACGTTTTTACGCAGCGGATGCCCTTCCAGCCGCAACCCATTTCTGGGAAAGGTACTAGCAATGTATACCTGATAAAGTGGCTGGTGATTGTAGTGCATGTGATTATGTATGGTCATTTTTATAAACACAATTAATAGGACAAGTATCTGTGGTAATGCAAGTGAGAATCGTACCCTCCAGTATGTACACACACTCCTTGTTTGGTGGGTATGTATTGGGGTAGTTTGGAGAACTGAATGTCCCTCCATTTTCTGTCTGGACCAAAGTTCCACAGTGAGCCGGTTTCTTATCCTCAACAGCCACATTCTGAGCCAAAGCTACTGGAAAACACAAACACACACACACACACAAGATGATCTGCATTTAAGATAGTGCTTATTAAAGCAAAAACACTGGGAAAAACATACCATTTTTCATTTTAATTTTCTTTTTTACTTCAAGTCTCTCATATTCCACATACTATGTGTCTTTGCGTGCATGTTCGTACTTTAAACCAACCTTGAGTTTTCTGTGCCAATGCAAAACCCTCCTCTATCAGGATAAGCAGAACCAAGGCTGCAAAATAAAAAACAAACAAAAGCAGGATATTTTTACCTTGGTGGTCTTAGACCTACAGTGAAGTTTTCTACTAGTAAAAAAGACTGGAGAACACAAATGGAGCATAGTACACGAAAAAATAAGATTTTGATCATGACAAGTCTGGGGACGATACGAAGATTTAATCTCTTTAGACTAGGGATGTGCACGATCATTCGATTAATCGATTAATCGAACGCATCAGCGATGATCGAGCATGAAAACGATGATCGATTGGCTCTAAAATTAAATTACTTTAAATCTTTCTGATTGGTTATGCTGGTATTTGGGCGGTAGTTTGATATTTGATTGGTTATGGCTGCAGGGAGTTGCGGTCCAGAGAGACCTGAGCGCAGATGGAGTATAGAGGGTCACACACCAGAAGCGCCGCGCCGCGTCGCGCCACGCAGCGCATTTCAGAATTCTAAACGTAGGTTTCAGGGTACACAGCGGTGCCCAGCCACGACTCAGGACATTTCATATTTCTGCCGCGTCACAGAGCGCCATCTAAATAGTTTCATTTTAAATACCATGCGAATGTGCGGGTCTGGTGTGTGATGCTTTCAGCTGTCATGTGCGCGCCGTGTCAGACAATCTTTTCGGCGAGGACTAGCCTATTGCACGAGTGATGATGTTTCACCGGATGACACCAAAATCGAAAGCTACTTCATGGAGCCATGCATCTCTCTAAACCCGGATCCTTTATTGTGGTGCAAGTAAATGAGTCTCGATCTGCAAGGGTAAGCACCTTTACCCAGTGGTACCTGGCTGTTCCTGCAACTCCTCTGCCTTCTGAGCGCCTTTTTTCCACCGCCTTCTAATTGAAAATAAACTTCGCACTCGGCTTTCATCGGAGCATGTAGACCGACTGATCTTTTTGAAAAAAAAAAACATGTAGTCCTTCCTTGTGTTAAGTTTTATTAGCCATGCATGATAAAATATTCAGGCTGTTTTTGTTTTAAGTTTAAGCAGCATAGTTAAATTAGTCTGGCTTTATTTTATTTACCTCCACTGACTGATCACTTTGAAAGAAATGTTATTTTACCCAATCTTTAAGTTTTATAGATGTGGTAAAAAATATTCAGGCTATTTTTATTTTAAGTTTACGCAGCCAAATTATGCTAGCTTCTAATTTTAGTTAGGCTATGTGCTAGAGATGCGCGGATCAGCTGAAATGTCACCCGAATCTGCTCCTTCATTCTAATCATCCGCTCGCCACGCGCCCACACATTTTATTTTATTTTATATTTGGATATATATATCCACTCCCGAGCCCGCACCCGATCGACAGAATAATTCTAATTCTTTGTTTTAAGCATGATGATAGGTTACTGTGGATCGTTCGTTATTAACAGCAGATTCAGCTTTTACATATGGAAAAAGATAACAAAAACGGCGTCACTTCAGCCTAAACAGCAGCTATGTTATGTTATGTTTATAGGCTATGTTATGTTTACTTGGTCTTTTTCTTTGCACTGTGCTTGGGCGTCTCATCTTCACATTCTGCGAAGTCCACTCTCTGTTTTTTGCTGGTCAACTGCTATGACCCACCCGCAATTAATCATAATGTATTTTTTTATTACCCGACCCGCGGATTATCTGCAGCGCCCGCGGATAGCCTATAACGCCATTCGCGCATCACTGTGCTACTTAACACCCCATTGGTTAAGTTTTAGTGAAACTTTATTTTTGCAAACCTTTTACAAAAAAAACCTTTTTGATCCACATCGGTTGTGATGCTGCTGAAGTAAAATATTGTTTTGGTAAAAATGTCAGTTGAATAAAATAACTGAACTGCAGAGTATCATGTGTTTTTATTGTTGTTGTCAACAATATAGAAAAAGGTAGATTATAGTTTTAAAAACGGATCCAAAATATTTATAGTAATAATAAGACACATTGAAGGGGATAATACTGTAAAATAACTTTGGTTTCTTTTTTTCTGCGCGGCTTCAGTTGCCTTTAAAGCGCCCTGCAACGGGAGAACCGCATCCACTTTCTGGTTGGCATGTAGTTCAAGCTCACATGCATTTTGTGTAGATAAACACAATTTGTAATATAATATTTTCATATTGTGTCTCTAGGCTTTATGATTAATTTTATTTACAATGCCTCATGTAGAAAACCTACATGCTTCACGTCAGTGGCGGTTCGAATGGCACCCTGGGCGAACCACCTGCTTTTAGAAATGTACTTAGAAATAAAATTATTATTATTATTATTATTATTATTATTGTACAATAATTATTCTAAATAAATAACAGAAATCAATCCAAAACGTAACTGGAAAAAATGTAGACACAGCTGGAGTGATAAGCTAAGAAGCTAAGATCGCAAACAATCTTTTGCTTGAATATTAAAGTAAATTCTATAGAATACAAAGAATATATATTTTATGTAATTATCTGTAGTCTTAGACCCGACTCATGGCTGAGAATTAATGTTATTAAGTCTTACCTCCCTGATTCATCATCTCTGCTTTCTGCTTCATAGCCATAAAGTCAAAATAAGATCATCATCATATAATAACTTTAGTTTTGTCGACTTGCAAAGCTCGCTGCGCGCCGACACCTCTGCATTAAATTTACTCCGGTTTCACAGTACATAAGCGGCGTGTATTTTACCGGCGTGCATGTAGCCTAAACAACCGGTAGGCCTATTCACACCGGGTGCAGAGCAGCGCGTGAGGCGCGCGGGAATGGTTTTCTGCACGCATGCATGCATCAGTTTGTTTTCACCACCGTTGTTTCGGTTGCACATAGACAATAACAAACTTGCACATGCAAAATACGCCAAATGTGAATGGCCTCTAACGTCTTTATTCTGGGATTACTACTTTAAATTAATACACTTGCATAAAGTAAATCGTAACTCAAAGCTTTTACTGGGGCTCGTTTTTTTTCGCACCGTCTCCCCGTGCCACCCAGATGCCGCTATGGGCATCGACCATATTGCCCATGCCTAAATATGCCACTTGTTACACTTCTTTAAATGTTTACTGTGTTAACCAATATTGATGGTGATTTTTAATAACCCAACAGTGTTGATTTAATTGTTTTCTGAATCCTGTCATAGTTTTATCAACAACATTTTTAACAGGGCTTTATATATATATATATATATATATATATATATATATATATATATATATATTATATATATATATATATATATATATATATTTTTTTTTTTTTTAATTAAATGTTATGTAATTGTCGCTATGAGGCACACACGCCCCGCCTCTTGATTAAGCCCCGCCCCCATGACACACACACACACGCCCCGCCTCCTGATTAAGCCCCGCCCCGATTAATCGAGTACTCGTTTGTCAAACCTGTGGATTAATCGAAATGAAGAATGGTCAGAAATGCCCATCCCTACTTTAGACAAGTGTATTTTGCCCACAAAGGCTGCATTGAATCATATTTTAGTAAAAACAGTTATATTGTGAAATAGTATGTTTCAAATACTGTTCACTATTTTTGAATATTTTTTTATATATTACTTAATTTATTCCTATAATATCAATGCAGAATTTTTAGCATAATTACTCTGATCTTCAGGGGCGTCACGGTAGCTCAGTGGTTAGCACTGTTGCCTCACAGCAAGAAGGTCTCTGGTTCAAATCCCGGCTGGAGTTTATGTGTGGAGTTAGCATGTTCTTCCTGTGTTGGCATGGGTTTCCTCTGGGTGCTCCAGTTTCCCCCACAGTCCAAAGACATGCGCTATAGATGAATTGAATAAACTAAATTGGCTGTAGTGTATGAGAGTGTGTGTGAATGCGAGAGTGTATGGTTGTTTCCCAGCGTTGGGTTGTGGTTGGAAGGGCATCCGCTGTGTAAAACATATGCCGCAATAGGTGGCAATTCATTCCGCTGTGGCGACCTCTGTAATTGAGACTAAGCCGAAGGAAAATGAATGAATAACTCTGATCTTGAGTGATGATACTTCAGAACTTATTATAATATACCATTTTTCTCAAGAAACTCTTCTTTTTAGTGTCAATAAAGTTTAAAACAGTACTTTTAATGTTTAAAACGTAAACTTAAGGATTAGGTCACCTAAAAATCTTAATTCTGTTATTATTTGTGCTTTCATATGGACAGTAGAGTGTAAACAGGAAGAGGACACCAGCCAAAGATTTGCACTCAGAATCTCTTTGAAATCACAGGTTTTCAAATAAATTGTAGCACATGTGTAGGGTTGTGTTTGGTGTCATTGCATGTGAATGTGATCTTCATGAATGAGGGATTGAGAGCTAATGTGTGTTGCACATTCTTTTCATTTCTCTTGGTTTGTTTGGTCCAGACCAATAAAGAATATTAGACATTTAATTTTGGTCCACTCAGCACTTGAACATTTTTAACACTGGATTTAAAGAGATCGGCGACGCAGTGGCGCAGTAGGTAGTGCTGTCACCTCACAGCAAGAAGGTAGCTGGTTCGAGCCTCGGCTGGGTCAGTTGGCGTTTCTGTGTGGAGTTTGCATGTTCTCCATGCGTTCGCTTGGGTTTCCTCCGGGTGCTCCGGTTTCCCCCACAGTCCAAAGACATGCGGTACAGGTGAATTGGGTAAGCTAAATTGTTCGTAGTGTATGGGCCCTATTTTAACGATCTAGACGCAAAGTCCAAAGCGCACAGCGCAAAAGCATTAAGGGCGTGTCCGAATCCACTTTTGCTATTTTAAGGACGGAAAATTCCGCTTTGCGCCGCGGTGCATGGTCTAACAGGGTTGAGCTTATTATCTTAATGAGTTATAGGTGTGTTTTGAGAATAAACCAATCAGAGTCTCATCTCCCATTCCCTTTAAGAGTCAGTTGCGTCGCGCCATAGCGCATTTGCTATTTACATGGCGGACTTTGTAAGTGGAAAACCTGAACGCTTCACTAGCGAGAAAACAGTTCAACAGAACATCTACAGCGCAAGAATGAGAGAATGAGCTTCCTCATTCTTTACTTTCACTTTCACTCTCGTGGATAAGGAAACATGTTGTACACACAGACATCCATTAGCCTACATAATTAATTTAGTTTGTTAAGCACAAATATTTGTGTCAAAACTATTTCTAAATTCAGTTCTAATTTCCAGCAAACTAATAAATGAACAATTATAACGAAGTGTGGTCAAAAAACTAAGTTATATCCAAATACACATGCTATGCCCCATATGGTCTAAAAGCTGACAGGTGAGCAAATCTAAGCTTGTTTTTAATTAAACAAATATAAATATGCGTATAATAAATAATACTGCTAATAATAATAACATTATACAAAAGCAATTTGTCATGAATAAACTGAAAAAGCCCCCTGAGATGAAGAAGGCATGAAGGCAGTGGCTTTTATATTTATGTAGGCTTGAAAGTAATAATTTTTGTAATATTTTAATCCTTTAATTCTTTTTTATTTGTAAAGATATTTGCGTATTGCTCTACATCCTGTGTGTATTAAGCAATGTTTAAGCGAGGCGCACAACTAACGCGCTTTGCGCTGGACTTTAGACCTCCTCTTAGCTGGTCTATTAAACATTCTATTCTAGTTTCTCAAAACCAGCAATGCGCCTCAACACACCTCCTTTTTTAGACCAGAACGCCTATGGCCGCACATATGAGCGAAAATGCATTTGCTATTTAAACAGCCTGGTGCAAAACTTCAAAACGACTCTTGCGTCAAGCTGAAACTAGCAAACAACAATTGCGTCGCGCCTTGCGCCACATTGCGCCGGGTGTATGATAGGGCCCCAAGAGTGTGGATAAGTGTGTATGGATGTTTCCCAGAGATTGTTGCAGCTGGAATGGCACCCGCTGCGTAAAACATGTGCTGGATAAGCTGGCGGTTCATTTCGCTGTGGCGACCCCGGTTTAATAAAGGGACTAAGCCGAAAAGAAAATGAATGAATGATTTAAAGAGATCATTTCTATCACACACAAAAATAAAATCATATTTCTGTCTGAATGCAAAAATTAAACGTTCCTTATCATTTACTTCTAAACATTTATGAGTTTCTTTCTTCTGTTGAACACACTATAAGATATCCTGAAGAATGTTGAAAAAAGCTGCCATTAACACCCATAGTAGGAACAAAAAGCTCTTTTTTCCCAGCATACTTCAGTTTATATTTCTTTTGTGCTCATCAGAAGAAAAAAGAAACTCAAAACAGGTTTGGAACAAGTGAAGGTCGAGTAAACAATGACAGAATTTTGCCTCTTGAAAGTTGAAACCAATAATTTCAGTGATCTCGGATTGCAGAATTCACAAATTTGATGGCAGCATTCACAAACAGACAAATTTGACCAAATCAGCCATATGAACTCAAATTGTACATCATAAAAGAGATTTCTGTAATAGAATATCTACAAAACTGTACGTATTAGAGTAAACAAACCAAAATGGAACTTATGTTCGCTCATGTTTAAGCTTTTGTTTTCTCATCAATATAGAGTCATTTTTGTCACATTCCTTGTCTACAGCTGCACTGAAAAAAATGATTCAAAGATGATTCCTTGGATTTACTAAAGTTTTTTAAGTATAGTGGTTGTAAACAATTTATTTGGGCTGAATTTAAACAAACAAATTAAGTTGAACATTACTAAATTCAATTTGTTTAAATTCAACACATTTAAATTGGTTGCAACAATTTTGCAGACATCATTTTTTTCAGTGTGGATGAGATGTGATTTGTAAAGAAGCTGTCAGTTCAGCACCACTTGTGCAGTTTGCAATACTTGCACTCACCAACATTCAGACTCTGCTCAAAGCAGACCTACAGCATATAGTTTGATGTAACTCTACTGTACATATAAACAGATAACTTACTGGCTTGCCAAACAACAACCGAAAGGTAAGAAATAAGTCAATTTAAAAGGATAGATCATCCAAAATTGAAAAATTCTGTCATTATCATTTACTCACCTTTCATTTACCACAATGCAGTCTCTTTCTTTTAATGTACACATAAGAAGATATTTAGAAAAATGTTGGAAATCTGTAACCATTAACTTCTGTAATATTTGCTTGTCCTATTATTGATATCAGTGGTTACAGATTTTTAACATTCTTCAAAACACTGTATTCTGTTTTGGATTTCTTTCATGAGAAAGAAAGTCCTAAAAGTTTAGAATCACTTGTAAGTAAATTGTGAGAAAATGTTCATTTTTGGGTGATCTCTCCCTCTAACAAATGAAGTCTAATAACATTATGTATCTCAGAGAAAAGATATGGTTGCAACCACGCTTATACTGCAATGATATGGTGTTATTTTAAGTATTTTGGAGCATCATGTAAATACAAAGCATAGTAAAATACAATATTTGCATACTATGCATGCACAGTACACATTTAAATGACTAATTAATTCATTTTTAAAAGTTGATTTCTGTTTTTAAACATATGATTTTGTTCATTAATGAAGACAATTACATTATTTACACAAATACAGTCAGAAAATTGTTGTTGAAATTAAATAGAGGGATATGCTAGACTATTATTATAATTAAGAAACATTTTACAGCATGGTATATTATTAAAAAGGTAAAATAATATAATTCATAACCACTGTATTACCATCTAATCTAATCACTGTCTCATGATGGCTTTATTTTAAATGTATCCATGACTGTTATTACCCACATGAAAAAATAATAATATAGTGATGATTTATAGTAAATACTAGTGTTTTTGAACCATAGTATAATAAAATCTGCTACGGTAACACACCAACTATGGTAATATAGTAGTTTTCTACAACTATATACTATAGTACAATAAAGTATACTACACTATTTAATACAGTTTATAAGTTAGTTGATACTACAGTAGCCAATGCCGTAACACTCATTAACAAAGTGTTGTAAACACTATAATATATACGGTGTAATAGCTACACTTTAGTATGGTTCAAAAATACTCTAGAATATATTGTAATTTACTACAGTATTTTTCATTTGGTCATTCTTAAAACTGACAGACAGATTTGGACATACAAAAGTAGCATTTATCAGCAATAAAGCAAAATAAATAAATAAATGATAACTCACCCTCATGCATTTCAACTTTCACTTGACACTTTTTTTGCGTGAGATTGTTTGCGGTCTACATTTTCAACGGCATGAACTGAAACCATCGAAATACGTCTCTGCAACGGATTTCATGAATAAAAAAAGCATCTTTCTCCGTGAATAAATTCGATAACATCCATTTAAAAGCGCACAAAAACCCTAAACGAGTCCGTAAACGCCGAGACACTGCAGAAACTCCCGAGCTCCGCGCATCTGAGGAGCTTTTGAGTTTTTGACTGAGTGACAGTGAGGAGCGGGAAGCCTTGCCTCATGAATATTAATCAATTCAATGACAGAAGCAGCGTATGCGTAACGGATTGGACCCAATGAGCTAAGCACGCACTACCTGTTGACTGTTAATAAATTATATCATTAATAATATTATGGATATCCATTACGTCATGTGACAATTGAGCCTGACGTATGTAATGAAAATATTACTTTTCAAAAATGTACATAATTGAAATACATATTTTAATACACTTAAAACAAGCTTAAATACACTTTAATGATGCACAAAAAACACGAAATTAAAGGACATTACAATTGCTGTTGACACAATTATTTTATCTTTATATATTTGATAAACACATAATTCAGCAATACAGTAGTTGCTTCAATAATAATATTATTATTTTAATGAAAAAAGCACCAGAAATAAAGTAATTTTAATTTATATATATACATACAGTTGAAGTCAGAATTATTAGCCCCCCTTTGAATTTTTTTTCCTTTTTTAAATATTTTCCAAATAACGTTTAATAGAGCAAGGAAATTTTCACAGTATGTCTGATAATATTTTTTCTTCTGGAGAAAGTCTTATTTGCTTTATTTCGGCTAGAATAAAAGCAGTTTTAAATAAAAAAAAAAACATTTTTAAGGTCTATATTATTAGCCCCTTTAAGCTATTTTGTTTCGATAGTCTACAGAACAAATCATTGTTACACAATAACTTGCCTAAATACCTATTTACAGTCATCATAGCAAAGATAAAATTATTAGATATTATTATTAGAAATGAGTTATTAAAACTATTATGTTTAGAAATGTGTTGAAAAACACTCTCTCCGTTAAAAAGAAATTGGGGAAAAAATAAAAGTGTGTATGTGTGTCTGTGAGTGTGTGAGAGTAACCTTTAGGCACTTACCTTGATGTGTCTGAGAAAATCAAAATATGCATCTCAGCTCTCAGAGCAACATGGAGTAAATAAAAACAAAGGCTGTCTATTTATACACCATCAAATGTGCTTATAATGGAAGTCAATGGGGCAAAAACAGCCACCAACAGTAAATTAGAAAGAAAAAAATGAAAATCTAACAATGCATCAAAGCCAGTGTTGTTACTAATCATTCACATGTCCAAGACTGTGATAAAAGGTTAAAAAGATCGTCCACAATTACTTTTTATATTGAAAATATGTCATTTTGTGTGTTTTTTCACCAAATCAGTGACATCATTTATGAATTTGACAATTAAAGAGTTAAAATCCTGTAATTTTTTAAAGCAATTTAGTAGTTTTGATCAGGACTGAAGCTGAATAATAGATTTATCTGATGCATTTTTACAGCAGTTTAATTCAGTGGATGTTTTCATCTCTAACATAACAAAAGTGTAGTACATTTGAACAGTGCACAACTCTTGTTTGTAGCTTTAAAACAGCTTTGTGGCTCAAAAACACTGCAAATTGGACATTTCTCCATTACCTGACACACATACATCATCTTCAACCTTCTAGATTAGTGGTGTTATATTAGAAAGCATCTATAATGCACAGCTCTCCAAGACCAGGACTGAGAAGCAAATGCAGCTCTAGGAAGATTACAAAGAAGCGTCCACATGACCTAAGCAGTAAGTCTTGCCCTGGGATGTGTAATTTTGCGGATGGGGTCCGCACATCTGTTGAAGACGAGGGATTTGAGACTTAACACTGAGGGTCCCTGATAAGCAGTATGGGGACTGAACTGATGAGGCGCATTACGGAAGCTGATTACACAGGGATATATGAATTCTAATAATATCGGTCTTGATCTGATCACGTAATGCATTGACTGACAAGGTGCGTCACAGTGTGTGGTTTTAATCACCTTTACACTTGGCAAGCAGCAACACTACTGTGATAAAGCCCTGACCTCTGTGTACTGAACTTTGTAAGTTATCCCACATTGTTTGTGATAAAAACATAGATTACGTCTTAAATCAGGCCGATTTTTGTGCTCAGAGTCACAATTCGGAGGTGGGGATTATCTTGGATTTCAAAGGGGCAAATATTTTCTGACTTTTTTACTGAGAGATAACTTTTGAAGAAGTTAGACCGAATTAAAAATTGCTGAAATAATATTAATAAATATTTTCTGTAAATGTAAATGATGCACAACTACATCATTTATACTTAAGTACTGTATAATTACATAGTATGAAAAATTAATATATGTAAATTTATATATTTTTATATGCATTTACACCACTCACTGGCCACTTTATTAGGTACATCTTACTTGTAACAGATTGGACCCCTTTTGCCTTCAGAACTGCCTTAATTCTTCGTGGCATAGATTCAACAAGGTACTGCAAATATTCCTCAGAGATTTTGCTCCATATTGACTTGATATCATCACACAGCTGCTGCAGATTTGTCAGCTGCACATCCATGATGCAAATCTCTTGTTCCACCAAAGGTGCTCTATTGGATTGAGTTATGGTGACTGTGGAGGCCATTTGAGTACAGTGAACTCATTGTCATGTTCAAGAAACCCCTCTGAGATGATTCACGCTTTATGACATGGCACGTTATCCTGCTGGAAGTAGCTATCAGAAGATGGGTACACTGTGGTCATAAAGGGATGGACATGGTCAGCAACAATACTCAGGTAGGCTGTGGCGTTGACACGATGCTCAATTGGTACTAATGGGCCCGGTGTGCCATGAAAATATCCCCCACACCATTACACCACCAGCAGCCTGAACCGTTGATACAAGGCAGGATGGATCCATGCTTTCATGTTGTTGATGCCAAATTCTGACCCTACCATCCGAATGTTGCAGCAGAAATCAAAACTCATCAGACGTGAGGCTTAGTCCCTTTATTCATCAGAGGTCGCCACAGCGGAATGAAGCGGCAACTTATCCAGCATATATTTTACACAGCAGATGCCCTTCCAACTGCAACCCAGAACTGGGAAACACCCATACACTCTCACATTCACACTCATACACTACGGCCAATTTTAGTTCATTCAATTCACCTATAGGGCATGTCTTTGGACTGTGGGGGGAAAACAGAGCACCCGGAGGAAACCCACACGAACACGGGAAGAACATGCAAACTCCACACAGAAATGCCAACCACTGAGCCACCGTGTCGCCCCTTAATAGCAAATCTGCGCAACAAAATCACAAAATTAACAATAAAACTAATTGAAGCTCAATTTAAAATCTACATCAGTTTCCTTTTGATTACAATATAAATAATCAATTTCAATAAATAAATGACTTGATTACAATACAGATTATAAAGTAATATTTTCTATTTTAGTTAGATATATTCAGTTAAAATAGTTGGGTTAAAAATACCCCAACATATAACCCAACTACAGATTATTATAGCACCTTCCCAAATATGGGTTATATAATTTAACCCAATGCATTGGGTTATTTTGATTAAATGTTGTTATTTTTTCATTCATTCATTTTCTTGTCGGCTTTGTCCCTTGCGGGGTCGCCACAGCGGAATGAACCGCCAACTTATCCAGCACGATTTTACGCAGCGGATGCCCTTCCAGCCGCAACCCATCTCTGGGAACTTCCACACACACATTCACACTTATACACTATGGACAATTTAGCTTACCCAATTCACCTGTACTGCATGTCTTTGGAATGTGGGGGAAACCGGAGCACCCGGAGGAAACCCACGCGAACCCAGGGAGAACATGCAAACTCCACACAGAAACGCCAACTGACCCAGCCCAGCCGAGGTTCGATCCTGCGACTCAGCGACGTTCTTGCTGTGAGGCAACAGCACTACCTACTGCGCCACTGGGTTGCCCTGTTATTTTTTCCATTCTGATATTACTAATGCTACTATTACTAGTACTATTAATGTGGTAATTATGACTGTACATAATATAAAGTATACAATAACTAAATAACATACAGTTTTCAAAAATATTAAAAACGTTTTGTTTCCATTAGATTTTAAGTTCCAGACACTTTGTTAAAATAAATCAAGAATCACAAACAATAAAGAAACAGAACAACAGAGAGTTATAAACTGTGCAAGCAGCAAATCATGTGTTGATGGAGCAGAATATGGAGTTCTGTGTGCTGTAGAGACTGTCCAGCAGCTGCAGCAGGCTTCACTCAGTGTCCACGATGTACAATACATTTAAACCACATTCAAAAGCTTCTTAAAACAACTGTATGATTTAATATAGATCAGCTTTGAAGCGTGCATTTGTATCATCAATCATAAGAGTGCTGGTGAAACGTATATAAAAAAAAACACTACACGGAGAGGTAATTTGATAAAAAAATAATAACAATATTATTGTGTTAGAGCTTAAATAAACTTTACAATGCAAAAACAACATTACGCACCCATATTAATACAGCTGTTCTGTGTCTGTTAATCAGTTGACTGTTGAAATTCTACCTTTTTAACCCAACTGGTTGAGTTATTAAATAAATAACCCAATAACGGTTCAAATAACCCAACAAAGCACCAAATATTTAACCCAACTTGTTGAGTTTTTAATAAGTGAAGTTTAATTTTAAACTAATTTCGAGAGGAGCATGTGCTCATGATTGACCCAGCTGGCCCACATTAGCTAATCATGATCTTCCAATCAAAGCACCCCAAGTCACTATATATATATCCTTATTTCCTCTCTACATCTATCTTCATTTGGAAGAAACCCTCCTCCTCCCCTTCTTCCACCTTTATCCAGAATGGGCGGCACGGTGGCCCAGTGACTAGCACTGTTGCCTCACAGCAAGAATACCAATGGCGTCAGGTCCTTGCTGGGTCATCTGGTATTTCTGTGCGGAGTTTGCATATTCTCCCCGTGTCCGCGTGGGTTTCCCCCGGGTTCCCCGGTTTCCTCCCACCGGCCAAATATGCTCTATAATAAGCCTAAATCTTTTTCTAATGTCTTACTCTCATGAAGTTCACCTTGGCCTCAGCAGCGGGGGAGTTTGAGATCGACCTGAGCTCAATTTCCCCTCGCCATGTAAAAGGGGGGAGCCCTGGGCCCGAGGATCCCTTGAGCTCAGGGCTCTCTCCCGGGACAGCATGCCAAACAAGCTATGTGATAAATCATGAGCTAAGTGTGAACTCTTGAAATACCCTAAATAAAGGTTAAAAATAACCCAACAAAGCACAAAATATTTTTAACTCAGCCATTGGGTTAAATAAATTACTCAATGAGTGTATTATATGAGAGACTTGCTTTTTTTTACCAAAGAAGATCTATTGTAAACCTTAAATACAAGTTTAAATACAAGTTTAAAAAAAGTTTTTAGTGACTCCCAAAATCATTCCACATGAATTTTATTTTTGCAAAAATCTGCATTAATAAATAGCAACACATATCCACAGATTCAGTTTGGCCCTGGTTATAAAATATGAATGTTATAGCATCAGAATTAATATTGTCGTAATTTTAATATTTTACCCATGCGCAACAAAATCACTAAATTAACAATTAAAACTAATTGAAGCTCAAATTAAAATCTACAACATTATCCTATTGATTACAATAAACAAAATCAATATCAATAAAGTTCTAAGCAAGTTTTAAAAGTAAACTTTGGCATTGCAAAAAATGAAAGTTTATCAAAGCCTCGTGAATTAAGCTGTATGTGTGCTCTGCTTAAATGATCACAGAAAAGTTCTTTTCCATTCACGGCCCAACAAGACTATGCCTGCTGACAACTAACAGAAAAAGAGCTTTCATAAATAAGTTAAGCTGCCAGTGAAGTATGATGGCACTATTTGCAATTCAGATGAGCTTCAAACTCTCTTTCATCTCTGGCGGAGGAGATGAGATTCTCACCTGAGAATAGAGATTCTGCCACGTTCATTTACAATGGCCTAGATAAAGCACTGAAGCCACGCTAACTGCCATGAAGTCAACACGAAACTGTTGAGATATGGGATTATATGCATCCATATGCATCAGATGAAGACAAGAGAACTAAACTGAAAAAAAAAAAGCGTGGATGGTTTGTTTGTGGGCTTTTTTTCCAAATGGTAAAAAGATTACAAGAAACAAAAAGATTGATGTTTTTTATTTTTACTGAATAGATCGAGCTATAAGAAAAAATTTGTTGATTACGTACCCCTGTATACATTTTTGGAGATCGGCAAATACATCCCAGGAGCTACGTTTTTTGCATTTTTTTGTGAATCCACCAGAGGCCGCTGTGTGCACTTTTTGTGTGGACCTACTGTTCTCGCATAAATCCACCAGAGACCACTGTCGACTGACTGACTGAGCGACCGACCGATAACCATACCTGCCAACACTCCCGTTTTTCCCAGGAGTCTCCCGTATTTCAGACGCATCTCCCGTTTTGGCATTTCTCCCAGAAAACTCCCGGAACTTCCTCCCCTTCCCCCGGTTCTCAGGCATTTGGTAAAATCTATAACACCCCCCGATCGCCGACTATTCCGATGGTAGCCGGTGCCCGGTGCATAGGACAGGCCAGACACCCCTTCAGGACTGTAAAGTCTCTGAATGGTACTGGACACAGATACATTCTCCACCCCCCCACTTTTCGTTTTTTCCAGCCTCTGTAAAGTACTGGACACAGACACATCCTCCTTCTCGACCCCCCATACCCACCCCCGGTCTCCCGGATTTTCAGAGACAAATGTTGGCAGCTAACCTCATCCACCCAAACAATAGTTTTTTCAAAAACAATCCAGAAAAAAAAGAATAGAAAAGGCCTTACAGCACAATTTTTTACCACATTTTCAGATTTTACTGCATTCTCACCCTGTTATTTACTTGTTTATTTTATTTTTTGGCTTTTGTCTTACCAGCTTTCTGGAACCATTCTTTACTGTACTCGAACCTCGTTGTCACGGTTAACTCCCCTGTGCGTCTCAAGTCCGCCGACGTACAAGTCGAGCAACTGGAAAAACTGGTAATAGCGAAAAAGCTGTCCACATGGAGGTGTCACGATCACCAGCAATCCAGCCTGTGCAGATAAGCTGGTAAACTCACAGAACTCAAAGAACTACAAATCTGCCAGTATATGGACTACAATATCCAGTCATGCAACACACACACACCTGCTCCAAGTCTCCATTGATTTGACTCACTCACAGCTGAAGCCGCTCATGAAGTCAGCACACAAACACACAGAAGTTGCCGAGTCTTGTTGAACTGTATAGTGAACATTACGTCACGTTTCTCTTGCCTATTCTTGCCGTGTACCGATCTTTGCTTTGCTTTGTTTTGTTTGTGTATTCATGTGTGCTGCCTGCCTTTGACCATCCGCCTGCTTATTGACTACGATTCTGTATTGCCCGTGTACAAAATTTGCTCCTGTATTGACTGTTGCCTGCCTGACCATTCTCTGCATAATAAACCTGCATTTGGATCCTCACTCCTGTTCTCAGCGTCACTTCACATGACAAAAGACTCAACCACAATTATGGATCCTGCAGGTGTGTGTGTGTTGGTAACTGGATATTGTAGTCCATATACTGGCAGATTTGTAGTTCTATGAGTTCTGTGTGAGTTTACCAGCGATCTGCACAGGCTGGATCGCGGTGATTGTGACAGGAGGTAAGCGGTCAGCTGGTAACTGCGAAAAGAAATGGCGTCATACCACCCTGTACTCAGTTAAAATAGTTGGGTTAAAAATACCCCAACATAAAACCCAACTATAGGTTATTATAGTACCTTCCCAACTATGGGATATTTTAACCCAATGCATTGGGTTATATAAATTAACCCAATGCACTGGGTTACTTTGATTAAATGTTATTTTTTCCCATTCTGCTATTGCTATTGCTACTATTACTAGTACTACTATTAATTTTATAATTATGGCTGTGTAAATAAATAACATACAGTATTCAAAAATATTGAAAATGCTTCATTTTCATTACATTTTAAGTTCCAGACACTTAAGGGTTTTTATCCATTTAATATAGATCGGCTATGAAGCGCGCGTTTGTATCATCAATAATTAAGTGTGCTGGTGTAACGGATATAAAGACACGACACGGAGAAGTAATTTGATCAAAAAATAATAACATTACTGCGTTAGTGCTTAAATAAACTTTATAATGCAAAAACAACATTACACACGTATATTAATACAGCTGTTCTGTGTCAGTTAAATCAGTTGACTATTGAAATTGAAATTTTTTAACCAAACTGGTTAAGTTATTAAATAAATAACCCAATAAAGGTTAAAAATAACCCAACAAAGAACCAAATATTTAACCCAACAGTTTGAGTTATTAATAAATAACCCATTAAATGTTAAAAATAACCCAGCAAAGCACCAAATATTTTTAACTCAACCATTGGGTTAAATAAATAACGCAACATTTTTTAATGTGTAGCGTTAGTTTTAAAGACAAAATGCAGCCATGCGTTCCTCTGGATACATAATTCACGATTTCCAGAAATGTATATAGGGATACATTTTCGAAATGTAAAGAGTTTCCTCTTTACTATTATACACTCAATACAAAATTATACAAAACAATTTTACTTTTGCTGCTTGTTCAAACTACTTATATAAAATGAGCTGAAACAGCACAATTCTTGAGGTTTTTTTAGGGACAACTTAAATGTTTAATGTTTATTCATTCATTCATTTTCTTATCGGCTTAGTCACTTTATTAATTCGGGGTCGCCACAGCAGAATGAACCACCAACTTATCCAGCACATGTTTCACGCAGCAGATGCCCTTCCAGCTGCAACCCATCTCTGGGAAACATCCACACACACTCATTCACACTCATACACTACGGACAATTTAGCCTACCCAATTCACCTGTACCACATGTCTTTGGACTGTGGGGGAAACCGGAGCACCCGGAGGAAACAAAGCGGAGAACATGCAAACTCCACACAGAAACGTCAACTAACCAATCCGAGGCTCGAACATAATATTTTGAAACAGGCATCACCGTGGTGCAGTAGGTAGCACGATCGCCTCACAGCAAGAAGGTCACTGGTTTAAGTCCCGACTGGGTCAACTGCATTTCTGTGTAGAGTTTGCATGTTCTTCCTGTGTTCATGTGGGTTTCCTCCAGGTGCTCCGGTTTCTCCTACAGTCCAAAGACATGCGCTCTAGGTGACTTGGGTAAGCTAAATTGGCCGTAGTGAATGGATTTTGGTAAATTTCCAACACAACCTTAAATCAACCAAATATCAATGTCAATTCATGTCGGACGTCTAAATAACATTGTCCTTAGACACTGGCGATCTTAATCTAACCTAATAATAACGCTTATGATGATGTGTGTATGCTGGGAAGGTTTTACGAAATTGCATGTGATGCAAGAAAAATATAAAATATATATATTCTATGTATATTTTATAAATGTTTTCATCCAAGAAGATAAAATAGAATATTAAAGAGAAAAAAAGCCCTGAAGAATATTCTGTTAACTTTTAATCTGTCAAAGTTTTGCAAATCTTCTTAACTTGAATATTCATTCATTTATTTTTTCTTCAGCTTAGTCTCTGATTTATCAGGGGTCGCCACAGCAGAATGAACCACCAACTATTCCAGCATATGTTTTACACAGTGAATGCACTTCCAGCCTCAACCCAGTACTGGGAAACACACATATACACTCATTCACACACATACACTACGAACAATTTAGTTCATCCAATTCCCTTATACAGCATATTTTTGGGCAGCATATCTCATAAACTCCACACAAAAATGCCAACTGGCCCAGCCGGGACTCGAACCAGCGACCTTCCTGCTGTGAGGTGACAGTGCTAACCACTGAGCCACCGTACCGCCCACTTTTGAAATGTTTAAAAAATATATATGTTTATGCAAATTACAAATGTTTGCAAAAAATTCTATCATGTAGTTCACAATATTGGAATGTTAGTTTGAACGTTCTCTGAAAACTCTCCGCCATCTCTCTCCATCCCTCCGCCTGTCCATCCATCTCTCTCTCTATCTATCGGTGTCTCCATTCATTCATCTAACTATCCATCCATCTCTCTATCCATCTGTCCATCCATATGTCTTCCAATCTATCTATCTATCTATCTATCTATCTATCTATCTATCTATCTATCTATCTATCTATCTATCTATCTATCTATCTATCTATCTATCTATCTATCTATCTATCTATCTATCTATCTATCTATCTATCTATCTATCTATCTATCTCTTCTTGCTGTGAGGTGACAGTGCTAACCAATGAGCCACCGTCCATTCTATATCTTGTTGCAAACAAAATTGGAATGTTAGTTTCCAACTTTCTCTGAACACATCATACTGCGTGAAATATATGCTGGAATAGTTGGCGGTTCATGCCGCTGTGGCGAATCTCTGAAACAGAGACTAAGGCGAAGAAAAATGAACGAATGACTATTTGAGTTTGATTAAAACATAATTTGGTCTTGAATAATTCCTCTTTAATGCTGAACAATAACCCTCACTGTAATACAGTCTGAAGATGCAATGAAACATTAAAAAGAAATCAAATTTATATTGGATCAAATTCAAAACGTTCAAAAAAAGAGCATCAGCGAGGCACTGCATTTTTTCAGCATCCAGGTTCATGACTTCTGTGTGTTTGTCTGCACGCGATTGCGGATCTAAGTCAATCTGGAGGTCACGTCTGCTTGAGTGTTGAAGGATTAAGAAAAGAGTCAAATCTTTTTGTTAATCTGGTGCTTTGTGGAGACGCAGAACGAGAGAGAGAGAGAGAGAGAGAGAGAGAGAGAGAGAGAGAGAGAGAAATTACTACTCGATTTCCTCTCAGCAAACTTAATTTCAAGGAAGGAAAAAAAATGAAGGAAACTGTTATGTATGAGAAAAACAACGAGATTTGAGTGATTAATAAGCCCACGTCAACCGTTTTATCTTTTTTTTTTATTAAGATATTAATAGATATTGATATGAACGATGTTTAAATAAAAAAAATCTGTTGTTTCCAAGTAATATTAAATATTATTTTCTTTGGCTTAGTCCCTTTATTAATCAGGGATCGCCACAGCAGAATGAACCGACAACGTCATTCATTCATTTTCTTTTTGGCTTAGTCCCTTTATTAATCAGGGATCGCCACAGCAGAATGAACCGACAACGTCATTCATTCATTTCCTTTTTGGCTTAGTCCCTTTATTAATCAGGGATCGCCACAGCAGAATGAACCGACAACGTCATTCATTCATTTTCTTTTTGGCTTAGTCCCTTTATTAATCAGGGATCGCCACAGTGGAATAAACCAACAACTTTATTCACTCATTTTGTTTTCAGCTTGCTCTCTTTATTCATCAGGGATCGCCACAGCGGAATGAACCGACAGCTTCATTCATTCATTCATTTTCTTTTTGGCTTAGTCCGTTTATTCATCAGGGGTCACCACAGCTGAATGAACCGACAACTTTATTCATTCATTTTCTTTTTGGCTTAGTCCCTTTATTAATCAGGGGTCGCCACAGCGGAATGAACCGACAACTTTATTCATTCATTTTCTTTTCGGCTTAGTCCATTTATTAATCAGGGGTCGCCACAGCGGAATGAACCGACAGCTTCATTCATTCATTCATTTTTTTTTTGGCTTAGTCCACTTATTAATCAGGGGTCGCCACAGCGGAGTGAACCGACAACTTCATTCATTCATTTTCTTTTTGGCTTAGTCCCTTTATTAATCAGGGGTCGCCACAGCGGAATGAACCGACAACTTTATTTATTCATTTTCTTTTCGGCTTAGTCCATTTATTCATCAGGGGTCACCACAGCTGAATGAACCGACAACTTCATTCATTAATTTTCTTTTTGGCTTAGTCCCTTTATTATTCAGGGGTCGCCACAGCGGAATGAACCGACAACTTTATTCATTCATTTTCTTTTCGGCTTAGTCCATTTATTAATCAGGGGTCGCCACAGCGGAGTGAACCGACAACTTCATTCATTCATTTTCTTTTTAGCTTAGTCCCTTTATTAATCAGGGGTCACCACAGCGGAATGAATCGACAACTTTATTCATTCATTTTCTTTTCGGCTTAGTCCCTTTATTAAACAGGGGTCGCCACAGCGGAATAAACCGACAACTTCAGTTATTTCTTTTCAGCTTAGTCCCTTTATTCATCAGGAATTGCCACAGCGGAATGAGCCTACAACTTCATTCATTCATTTTCTTTTCGGCTTAGTTCCTTTATCCATCAGGGATCGCCACAGCGGAATGAACCTACAACTACATTATCTCGTTTTCTTTTCAGCTTAGTCCCTTTTATTCATCAGGGATTGCCACAGTGGAATTAACTGCCAACTATTCCAGCATATGTTTTACACAGCGGATGCCCTTCCAGCTGCAACCCAGTACTATGAAACATCCATACACACTCATTCACACACATACACTACGGCCAATTTAGTTTATTCAATTCACCTATAGTGCATGTCTTTGGACTGTGGGGGAAACCGGAGCACCCGGAGGAAACCCACGCCAACACGGGGAGAACATGCAAACTCCACACAGAGATGCCAACTGACCCAGCGACCTTCTTGCTGTGAGACCACAGTGCTAACCCCTGAGCCACCATGTCGCCCCTTAATATAAAATAGTATATTGTATATTTCTCTGGATTAAGCAAGGGTTTTGCATCTATACTCATCAAAAGCATCTGATCCCACTGTCATCTTTCTCCCGAATACAATCAAGAAGCAAATGCGCAATCGCAATATCAGAATCAGCACCATATGCTTTCTATATGATGTACAATATCAGCAGATAATTTTAGTGTATAGAGAGCTGGAGCGCAGAATATGTGTTACACAGATAAAGCCAGTATAATGTCGTGTACGTGATTTAGGAGGTTAAATCCAGGAAAAGTTCTGGATTAGAAATATAGCATGTGGCCGGAATACAATCACACTGATTCCAAGATGACATCGAAGATAGCAGAGATTTTCAGCAGATATTTAAACGGATGGATGAGACTGACTTTGGTGCTGTTTAGGGAAAGAGTGTCTGTCTTGATTTATAGAGGAGTCTTGTTTTTACACCATTGTCTGCTTGTTGTTTAATTTGTCATCCGTTTCTTGTTGGATAACAGAATACTTTTATTGCCACACTGTAAAAAAATCCTGCTTGCCTTAAATTTTTAAGTTGAATCAAATTAACCTTATGAGTCCATTGAACTTATATCATGTTAAACTGACTTAAAACAGCTTGCATAACTTGTAAAATTAAGTTAGAACATGATTAACTTAGTTTAATAAGTTACAACGAGCTAAAAACATATGCTGTCAGGACTAATTGATCATATAATTTTTACAGTGCAAGCAGACCTGCAAATTAGTCAAAGATAAAAGCCTGAGTGAAACTAAAGATCTATGTCTGTCTCTCTCTGACTATCCATCCGTCCATCCAATCTATCCACCAATCTATCTCTCTATCTATCTATCTATCTATCTATCTATCTATCTATCTATCTATCTATCTATCTATCTATCTATCTATCTATCTCTCTCTCTCTCTCTCTCTCTCTCTCTCTCTCTCTCTCTCTATCCATCCATCCATCCATCCATCCATCCATCCATCCATCCATCCTTCTATCTATCTATCTATCTATCTATCTATCTATCTATCTATCTATCTATCTATCTATCTATCTATCTATCTATCTATCTATCTATCTATCTATCTATCTATCTATCCATCCATCCATCCATCCATCCATCCATCCATCCATCCATCCATCCATCCATCCATCCATCCATCTATCTATCTATCTATCTATCTATCTATCTATCTATCTATCCGTATGTCCCTCTATCTGTCCATCCATCTCTCTCACCTGTGTGTCTGTCCATTCATCTATTCATCTGTTTATTCATCCATCCATCCATCTGCTTTTGTCTCTCTATCTGTCAATTTCTTTCCTTTTCATTGATTCTTCTGTCCATCCATCTCTCTTTATGTGTCCATTAATCTATCCATTAATCTAACCAAATGGCGACGCAGTGGCGCAGTAGGTAGTGCTGTCGCCTCACAGCAAGAAGGTCGCTGGTTCAAGCCTCAGCTGGGTCAGTTAGCATTTCTGTGTGGAGTTTGCATGTTCTCCCCGTGTTCTCGTGGGTTTCCTCCGGGTGCTCCGGTTTCCCCCACAGTCCAAAGACATGCGGTACAGGTAAATTGGGTAGGCTAAAATTGTCCATAGTGTATGAGTGTGAATGAGTGTGTGTGGGCATCCGCTGCGTAAAACATGTGCTGGAAAAGTTGGCGGTTCATTCCGCTGTGGCGAACCCAGATTAATAAAGAGACTAAGCCGAAAAGAAAATTAATGAATGAATAATCTAAACAACCATCCATCTAGCTCTCTTTATTTATCCATCCATCTGCCAGTCCGTCCGTCTCTTTCTTCATCTCTCTCTCTCTTTATTCATCCATACGTCTTCCTATCTGTCCATCCACCTCTCTATCTATCCTTCTGTCTATTCATCCATCCATCTATCTATCTATCTATCTATCTATCTGAAAACATAAGAAAATATAAAAAAAAAAAAAAAAAAAAAAAAATATATATATATATATATATATATATATATATATATATATATATATATATATATATATATATATATATATATATATATATATATATGTATAATAATAAAATATAAAAAAATATATATAGTCCAGTTTTTATTTATTTTATTTTATTAACAAATCTTTATTTTATTTACACATCTCTAAATATTTGTACCTGGCAGTGTCCAGGGGAATTTTTCACCAGAAGGAATAAATGAAGGCAGCTGTGAGAACATGTGGAGGGAGATGGAGAGAGTCTTTCTGACTGAATGTCAAGCAATCTGAGACTCCAGCAAATCTCTCCACATCCCTCCGGCTAAAAATAACCTCAAAATACATTAAAGCCACCAGCAACACACTCACACCAAAGAGGTCAGATACACACTGACTCGAATCAACACAGGTCAACGTCAACAGTTTGAATAAACTTTATATTATCGATACCTTTTCTCTAATAAGTCTATAAGTATCCCAAGTCATATTCCTATTTACAGTATACAGTGGACCAAATCTGTTAAGATATTCTGAGCTTGTAATCTGTTGCAGAGATGCCTGAAACGTGACCTTAAAGGGAAACAACAATTTCCGTAGAAATCTTAATGCCTGTTTTTCAAATCCCATGAGTTATATCATGGCTATACATGTGATCAAAGACACAATGGAGAAAATCTGAAGGATTATAATCACACATGCTCTGAATGACAATGAAACTCTTAAGACTGGATGGACTGGTATATCTGAATGTACACTACCTGACAAAAATCTTGTCGCTTTTCCAAGTTTTAGGAACAAATAATAACTTGACTTCATATAAGTGACTTATATGAAAGGCAAATGCGTCTAGATTACACTTACTTATTTTATCAAAAACAAGTTATGACCATGCCTTGATTTTTAATTATTTAATTAGGACAGTAAAGTCTGACTTCGCTTAGACAAAAGTCTTGTCACTTAACAGAAATAATGTACAGTATAGCATATAAAGTCATGGTGCTGTGGAAAAAGAATTAATATTGTGTAATATGACTCCCATGAGCTTGGAGGACTGCATACATCTCTGCAATGACTCAAATAACTTATTAATAAAGTCATCTGAAATGGCAAAGAAAGCGTTCTTGCAGGACTCATCAAGAGTTCATCAAGACTCTTTGGATTCATCTTTAATGCCTCCTCCTTCATACCCCAGACATGCTCAATAATGTTCATGTCTGGTGATTGGGCTGGCCAATTCTGGAGCACCTTGACCTTCTTTGCTTTCAGGAACTTTGATGTAGAGGCTGAAGTATGAGAAAGATCGCTATCCTGCAGTTTGTAATGTAATGGGCAGAACAAATATGGCTGTTGATGTTTCCATCCACTGAATGTAACCTCAAACCATGATTTTTCCTTCACCAAAGTTGACTGAATCTGAGAAACCTGTGTCTATGTGGGTTCAGGTCTTCTGCAGTATTAGCTTCATCAGAAAAATCTACCTTCAGCCACTTTTCCAAATGATCAACTTGAAGTCAAGTTATTATTTGTTGCTCTTACAACTGGGATCGATGACAAGACTTTTATCATACAGCAAGCAGCATTTGCTGGATCTACAGTAAAGTTCAGATTCGTTTGGTTTTACCACATTATAAAATCAGAAATGCACAATGTTTTTGTGTTTGTTTGTTGCGAAGGAAATCTGTGTGTATGTCATTTCCTATCCAAAGGGAAATGTACAATCTAAGTGTTGAGAAGACAATTTCAGAATAGCAAAACAGGCATCTAAATTACAGATCTGGAACACAAACACACGAGTAGTCAAACTTTGCTACTGTCTTCGAAACATATGTTTCTAATCATCCCTGGGTGTTTACGCTCTGTGCCAAAAGCTCCTTCCAAATAAAAAGCACGGAAGAGCGTGGAAATGCTGTGACAGAGAGAGGAATCAAAATGAAGGGATTTAGAGTCTTAAGAGTGATAACAGCCTCATTTCTGTGTCTCGCGCACATTATACAAGCAGATAGTTTCTCACAGCTCTGCAATTACTGCTTCAGCTATACAATTACTGCTAACAACAACAGCTGCCATCGGCTACAACAAACACACATGACTGTGCACAAAACTGAGAGATAAAGGCAGATGGCATGATAAGCAAAGTTGTAGTTTAAAGAATATTAAATAACAAAAATGTAAATCAAACCTTTTATCTGAGGGTCATATAAGGTCATTTAACATAAAAATAAAACATGAAGCACTGGTACAAAAAAATGCTCAATTCTTCCTGCATATTCAGGGTTAAATCAGAATGATCCAAAGCTGTATGTCTCCATCTTGTGGGCAATTTCCTACAGCGTATATACATTCACTGGCCACTTTATTAGGTACACCTTATCAGTATCAGGTTGGACCCCCTTTTGCCTTCAGAACTGCCTAAATCCTTCATGGCATAGATTCAACAAGGTACTGGATATATTCATCAGAGATTTTGGTCCATATTGACATGATAGCATCACACAGTTGCTGCAGATTTGATGCGTCATGATGTGAATCTCCCGTTCCATCACATCCCAAAGGTGCTCTATTGGATTGAGTTATGGTGACTGTGGAGGCCATTTGAGTACAGTGAACTCATTGTCATGTTCAAGAAACCAGTCTGAGATGATTCACGCTTTATAACATGGCACGTTATCCTGCTGGAAGTAGCCATCAGAAGATGGGTACACTGTGGTCATTAAGGGATGGACATGGTCAGCAACAATACTCGGGTAGGCTGTGGCGTTGACATGGCGATGCTCACAGCCAATTGGCAATGCTCAATTGGTACTAATGGGCCCAGTGTGCCAAGAAAATATCCCCCACACCATTACACCACCACCAGCCTGAACTGTTGATACAAGGCAGGATGGATCCATGCTTTCATGTTGTTGACGCCAAAATCTGACCCTACCATCCGAATGTCACAGCAGAAATTGAGACTCATCAGACCAGGCAACGTTTTTTTAATCTTCTGTTGTCCAATTTTGGTGAGCCTGTGCGAATTGTTGCCTCAGTTTTTTGTTCTTTGCTGACAGGAGTGGCACCGGGTGTGGTCTTCTGCTGCTGTAGCCCATTCGCCTCAAGGTTGGACGTGTTGTGCATTTAGAGATGCTCTTCTGCATACCTCGTTTGTAACATGTGGTTATTTGAGTTACTGTTGCCTTTCTATCAGCTCAAACCAGGTGGATATTTTCACTTTTTCGGACCATTCTCTGTAAATACTAGATTTACATTAGAAATAGAGATACATTAGAGATAGAAATTTGCATTAACGAGCAGTTGGACAGGTGTACCTAATAAAGTGGCCGGTGAGCGTGTGTGTGTGTGTGTGTATATATATATATATATATATATATATATATATATACATATTGTGTCACTATACATTGTAATTATTGGATAGAAGCATCTATATAACATAAATAGTAATGTATGATTTCTGTTTGAGTAAAATTTTATTTTTGATTTATTATATAAAATACAGATGACTTTATTCAAATTTAAAGAGAAATGTCTTTTAGATCATTGCATAAAGTAAAGTGTCATGTTTTCAGACGTTTATATAATTTTTGACAATCCCAATATTTTAACAGAACAGTAGAATCTGAACAAATGAAAACATTTGCTATGGTGTTATTTTCTGAAAAAAAAATAAGTCTAAATTAAATTATTAAATGTTTTATTTGAAAATTAGAATAAATGCTATCAGACAAATGCTATAGAATTAAACAAATATTAACATTTTATTCTAACCCATACCTCACAAATCCTGAGTATTGTGAACTGTTTTCTTTTTTTATTTCTTATTTGTTAGCGTGTGTCTGAAATATTAACCAACCTTTTCCCGGTTAGCCTATCAGCAAAATATTTGAAGTAAATGTGTGTCTGTAACTGTGTCAGTGAAAACACGGCTTTAAGCCAGAGCATCAGTGAATCATTTGTGCAGTCAAAGAAGCAGAAAATGACCGACTTTAATCAATTGTTCCACATTTTAAACTCAATCAGTGACGTCGTGAAAGAGGGCGGGGCGGTGAGAGTGCGTAGGACGCGCACATTTCCAGCCCTCATGAGAATGAACGGGGAGTCAGACGAGGGAAGGATCAGGAAGAATCGATTCAGTTTGTTGCGATTCGGTAAAGATTCAGTTCGTTTTAGCCCGTTTAACACTAAAGTTCTCTCGGAAGTCGTGAATTTAGTTGTTTACCTTTTATTTTATAGATTGTTTACTGACTTTCAACTTGGTCTATATTCAACTTGGTCTCCCTTAACAGGACTATTTGTCGCTGCAATGTTAAATAACATGAAGCAATAGTAGCACAGTTAAACTATAACTTAAACACACTATTACTACAGCAACTTGTGATACGCAAACGTCCATTACAGTTTTTCTCCATTGGTTTGGCTCATTTCTTGAAACTGGAATTACATTCTCAATACTCTAAGATTGTTTTGCAAAACAGTCTTACAGTTCAGCACAACACTATAGCTCACGTGCAAAAGCTCATATCTTTCCCTAAACTGTTCGTTCATATGTCAAAACTAAATTTGTGCCCCCAAAATTATTTTGTCCCTTTTGCATTGTGTAAACACTGCAAGTCTAAATTTTTAGATGTTTTGTCACTATGAAAGAGGACCATTGAAATATCCGTCATGTCCACCTTTCAGTCTTAGCCCAGTTTTTGAAAATGGTTACTGAACTGTTATTTTGTGTTTTGACAGAATGCAATTGTGTAAAAAACTAAATTAAATAAATTAAGATTTAAAAAAATATAAGAAATAAGGATTTTCAGTCTGATCTCACAAGGAAATGTAACTATTTTACGTTTTGTCAGTTCAGTGGCTACGAAAATGTACAATTTTTAAAAGAAGGCGTGGCACCCAACCACACCCCTAAACCCAATCATCATTGGGGGATAAGCAAATCATACTAAATTGTATGAATGAGATCGTACAAATTCATTCGAATTAGCCACTAAATGAAAAAGTTACGAATTGCCGTGAGATAGTGTTGGAATTTTAGGTTAAGAGTAGCCTCCAAGGTTTATTATACTGCCAATGAAATTGTATCAATCACACACATAAAGTAATTAACATACATCAGAATAAAAAAGGTACTATATACAGCAATATATTGTAATATAAACACACAAACAAAAAACAATGAAAATTATATACAGTCTACAGTGCTGACCAATCAAGAGATGTGTGAAATTCCTCCTTTGTTAGTCAAGTTCTAGTTTTACCTGACTGCCAGTTGCTGTAATAAATGTATCAAATGTTCCACAGATTCATATATGATATTCATGGTATTATGTTCTTGAATAATTTTGAAAATTGAACAGACTATTGTGCATGTGATGACTTATACAATGAAATGACGCTGACACATTTTGGAGCGAACAACCATTGAACTGAGAATCAACAATCAGTTTAGATCAACTAGATCTATTCACTTGGAAATTGTGCTAAATTCTGTTGTGAACAATTGCCAAGTGGTTTGGAGGTTTGTCCATGTTGTTTTGAGAATGTAATTCCAGTTTCAAGAAATGAGCCAAACCAATGGAGAAAAACTGTAATATAATTCACTTGGTCAAATTTCCCTTGAGTGAAATGGGAATCGGTTCGACCGAATCATTACAAAGAATCATCCCAGTTGAACGACTCGTTTGGAAACTGTACATCACAAGCAGAGTTTTCCTCCCTTTGCTCAGTCAGTCTCTCCATCCCTGATTTTGTGTTTGCAGCGTCTCCACTCATTCACCGTTAAACAAAGGTAGGTTTATGGACATTTTGATATTTAAACTTTGCGATGTTTTTGTTTTGGTATATTTAAAAATAAGTATGTGTGCTGTTTGTCGGTGCTGTCAGAAGGTCTCTGCTTTGTTAAGTCTCAGCGGTGAGATGCCACGTCAGTAGTGAAAATTCTAACGTTTTTAAATTTCTCCATGTTTTCTCACGGCTAAATGTATTTAAAAGTAAATTACAGTGCAATTATACTCTAAACTTCTTTTTAAGAGTGTGGTCGTCAGATGAGACCCATGTTCAGTGCACTTCATTAGTTGGAAGAAGGTGTGGCTGTGTTAAAAAAAATAGTTCGTCTTTAATTTGCATATCTACCTATAATATACATAACACGCATAGTTAGAATAACGAGAAGCTTTTTAAGTGAATGTCTTGCATATGCTAAATTAAAACAGCCCTTGTGCTATTTATTAATCACATAAATGGCCATGAAAGTTGTGCATTCCCAATTGCTGGCCAATAAAACCACAAGAAGCAGACATTATGTTCTGATGTCTAACCCATGGTTAAAATGTTATTTGTTTTGTCATAAAAGTACAACTAAGAATCATATTTATTTTTGGAGTAGTTCACTTGGTGTGTCTTTCAAAGACTTGTGGCAGATTACTGCTGTGAAGTGGAAAAAGTAAAAAGAAGTTTTGTTTCATATGGAATACACTAAAACAGAAAAAAAAGATTTGTACCTCAAATTTGAGGTTGATATCTCCCCAAATTGAGCTTTCAATAGTTTAATTTACATATCTATCTATCTATCTATCTATCTATCTATCTATCTATCTATCTATCTATCTATCTATCTATCTATCATAATAATAATACTAAAACAAAACAAGAGGGTTAATTTAGCTGGAAAAGAAAATTGTAAAAAAAAAAAAAGAATTATATTATGTAATTTGTTCCTGCTAACCCCATTTCCTGTGGGTCACTTTCTTTCTCAAGTTCTTTCCATTCTGATGTTTTAATAAACATGAATGTTTCTAGCACAGCTTAGTCTGCTATATTCAAAGATTGTTATATTTGTGTGAGCTTGCTTTAAGAATTGTGGTCTCTCTATTGCAAGGGAGCAGAATGGGAGCCAAGCTCAGTCGAAAGAAGAGTGAAGCGGGGATAGGAGCAGAGACAGCAGGTCCAACTGAAACAGCAGACGGGACTGAGAACCAAGAGGAGAAATGTTGTGAAGGGGACAAGCCTGAAGAAGAGAAGCCTGACTCCTCAACCAGTGTCCTGCACAGCATCACACAAGCTGTAGGAGAAACAGTCAACGCAGTCACTGAACAGATTGCCGCACCGGTGGAAGATGCGGTAAACAAAGGCATTGAAGCAGTGGAGTCTGCATTGGCATCCGTCAGTCTGATTGGGAAGGAATCTGCAGAGCAAGACCCCGAGCAGAAGTCTGATTCTGCTGCTTCTGATGTTGAACCCAGCCTCTTGGATGACCTGCTGAAATCTCCAATCTCAGAAGCCCTCATTTCTGGAGTCGCAGTGGTGAGTGAAGCCATGACCGGTGAGACGCTGGAAGACAAAAGTAGCAATCCCGCACCAGTAGAGAAGGAATGTCTGGATAAGGTGGAGACGCCCTCATTGGACCTTGTGGACTGTAAACTGACTCATGAAACCACAATCCCTGACTCAGATCCCTCATTCACTTTGGAGGATATGGGACAGAATGCAGTGGACGCAGTCAACCTCATATAAACCACTATACACTCCTTTAGAAGACATCAGCGGCTGGAAGGTCATTAGATGCATGTGTGTCACAACATTATTAAAGAAAATTAACAGTCATGTTTTCCTCCAGGATTTAGTAATGAAACAGGATTTTATGGTTCAGAATTTAACTGTGGTACCAAACTGGATGAAGATTATAGTTTCTTTAAATGTAAGAATGAAATTAATTGATAAATAAACCAATGATTTTATAAAAATATATAATTAAACGTTAAGAAAAACGTTGAAAGTTAGCCTTGTTCTTTAAAGAGATTGTTCACCCAAAAATCTAAATTACCTCATCATTTATTCTCCATCATTAAGGGTTTCTTTCTTCTGTTGAACACAAAAGATGATGTTTTGAAGATTGCTGTTGTGGCTGGCACCAATTGACTTCCATAGGAAATAATAAATACTAATGGAAGTCAATGGGTACCAGCCATTTTAAAAATATCTTATTCTGTGTTCAACATCAGAAAATAACTCAAATTGGTGATATCCCAGTAAACAATTTTGTGTTTAATAGCTGTCTAATAGACATCTAAACATAGAAAGCTGGGCTAAAACCAGGCTAAATTTGTTAGTGAAAATCTAATAGATGTCTAAGAATAGCCTACTAGTCGTCAAATAGACAGACTTTATATGTGTAGTCATTAATTTCTGCTTATTTAATGACTAGTCCAGTGTTGGCCTATTCTTAGACGTCTATTAGATTTTCACTAAGAGCCCAAATTTTTCTTTTTTAGCAAAGGCGACCATGTTTAGACATCTATTCGACATCTTTTAAAAACAAAAAATGCTTGCAGGGATGATAGCAGAATTTTCATTTTTTTTGGTGAACTATCCCTTTACTTGTGAATTTTACACAAGCCTTCCATGAAAAAACACCCTTTAAGTTACATGTAAACTCCGCTAGGCAAACAAACCAGCCTTGTCAGATTTAATGAACATTCCTAATGTTATTCCTACCAATTTGTCGACCAGCCGTCTGATTTTTTTTTTCTTCTTCTTCTTGATGGTCTGTATTCTTCCAAGCTGATTGTGTATGAGCGGTCCAGCCAGTCTCCCATAGGAGAAATGGAAAAGAATGTACATTAAAACAATGATTGTAGTAAATGAAAATAAAGACTTCAACAACTCACAATGACATTCTTCCTTGATCTGTATTTTATACAACCCCCCTCCAAAAAAAAACGCTATGCATTCCTACAGAATCTCTTCATAACATCTGAACAAAACATCAAGGATAGTGAAAATAATTTGACATATTACTGCAATGGTGTTTGAAATCATTTGAAGTGCAAACAAAACACAACATAAAAGTGTATGAACTAACCCAATACACAGGAGCTTCCTGGGAAGTTTCTGGGAAGATAACATGCCCCATCTCAAGAGTTTTCTCAGAGAGGTTTCTGGGGAGAGGGGGGCAACATTCTTTCCAGAGAAAAGGGGTCTCATGGGACATTTAGTATTTTTCTTGAGGTTAACTTTCTGGCTCCTATCCTAAGAAACTTTGGGTTTATGTAAACAAACATCTTTTCACTGTGTTTTCTGTACTGAATGTGTAGCGAAGTTTGATGAAATATTAAGCTGCTTCCGTTTGTAGGAATCTAAAAGGAAATGCCATGCCTCATTATCTTTGTATAACAGAGCTTTGTGTACTTCAGCCATAAGAGGAATAAATTTAGATGACAGGAGCAATGGGAATGCATCACTGCTCAGCTTTATACAAATATACATACAGTATGGACACCCATGCAAATCAAGTGGATTTGACTGAAAACAAATACATGTGTGAGACCAGTTCTGCATTACATTTCCAATAAACAATGGAAAAATACCAAACTTAAGAAGAAACTAAATATTTTTCTCTTTTTTTACATTACTCAGTTTTTTTTTCTAACACATAACTTTGTTATACACAAAACTATACAGTCTGAAAACAAAAATATCCAATAACATAACGTCCTTCTTTGAGTCGGGGATGTTTATAAGGCTTCTGCAACAGACAGATCCACACCCTGTGCTTTGGCTTTCTGTCAGCAAAAGAGAGAGAAAAAAAATGAATTAGGATTCTGAGAGGGCACTATTGGGGAAATGAAACAGGAAGCAAGAAAATGTTACAGTATGTGCTCTTCTTTCCACGATAAAGCTCAGATACAACCATAGTCCCGAAGGTACTGGCATTGCAAATTAGCTAACATTCGATGTTTCTAGATTTTATTGAGCCATGTCTTGTTAGTCATTTTGAACTGTAAAGACAGCAACCACAGATTGTGTTATGTAATAGTATGACAGCCACATACCAAAGAGGTCACAGTTTCTTTAGCATTTTCTTTTAATGAGCACATGCTTCGAGCCTACCATCACTGGATCTATCTAATTTAATATTTATGTTTAATACTATTTAAAACATTAAAGTATTTGGAGAGCATAGATAAATAAATGCATATGTTGTTGAAGTGACACTTTACATTTTCACTGTCACACATCACAAAAAAATTTATACAATTTATATTGATATGATATAATTTAAAATGCAGTAAACGGTTAAACATTTCTTTGTCTTTCATGGACCTCTTGCTATAAAAACACCTGTTATTACATTTGAGCTAGTGTTGGGACTGTCTCAAGCATAGTTCAATAAATTACAGCTCTCATGAATTAAAAAAAAAAAAAAAAAAAATTCATAAAAATCATTAATACCCCTTAGCCCTTCCACATAGCCCTCGTTTTGCACGTTAACGTGAAGGGTTTGGGGTGTCCCAATTCTTGAAGGCGTAGGGCTAAGGGGAAGAGCTAGATAGCCCTTGAAATGAAGATTTTTCAGGACTACACTCGAAACCAAGGATTACAAAAAATTCCCAGAATACAACATCTACAACGGCCACATGGGTGCACACGGAAGTCAGGAGATGCACAAATGAGTATTTTTTGTCATTATTACGAATTTTTACAACAAACAAGCAGATGTTTTAATACAATTATAACTGCGTTCGTGTTTAAAAAAAAAAAAAAACAGCAAAATTCTGCTATCTATAATCCCTAATAACAACTTTTGTATAACAGTCCCACAACATACTTTCACATATGACAATCTATGACATTCGAATACCCTGTCAGAAAAGTCTAGTCCAGGGGTCACCAATCTTGTTCCGGGAGGGTCGGTGTCCTGCAGATTTTAGCTTCAACCCTAATCAAACACAGCTGAACAAGCTAATCAAGGTCTTACTAGATATACTTGAAACACCCAGGCAGGTGTGTTGAGGCAAGTTGGAGCTAAACCCTGCAGGGACACTGGCCCTCCAGGACCGAGATTGGTGACCCCTGGTCTAGTGGCTGGGAATTACCTTTTTACAATGTCTGCTATAACGTTAATGTTATTTTTGTGTGTTTACATAGATGAATATGGCCATTGTGTAAATGCACAGTACAGTTACGATCTTATTGCCACGCGATATTTTATATTGCCACATTTTATGCATCCCCCCCTTCAGTTATAAATATCATGATATTGTGGTGGATTTTCTTGTGATATATCACTGATATCATGATCTATCATTATCGGGAGCAAAATATCATGATAATATTGTATTGTATCGTATTACTGTACCTGAATTTCTGACTACTTATTCCACTTTCATCTTTTTTATGCTTGCAACTTCTTTGATTCACTCATCTACAAGATTATACCAATCAAAGTTAATGATTTCATTCCGAATAGAGCTATTCAAGTCATCTGCTGTAATGTATATTAACAAAAAAATACTAATGAAAGTGAGAAAGAAATGTTGCAAAATATCTTAAAAGGGGAACTATTAATGTAACTATTAATATTAATGTAAAATAAGTTTCGAGAGTGTGAATGTGACCACACAACTAATGTTTAAAACTCTTTGAAACTGCCCCATTTAGCCTTAGATCCTAATTGTGCCATTATGGTGACCATCACTTTAAATTCAAATGAGATTGTGCTCCCAGCTTTTTTTAAAAGAGGGCGGAGCTACAAATGCCTATGTGTCAGCATAGTGGCAGATCAAAAAACAAGGAGTGCAATAATAAAAAATAAAATGAATACCTTTTTACCATTAGAAGCTGGATATATTTACAGACTGTTGCCACATAACTGTGTTTAAACCCCTTATAAATGTGGTTTTTGCATAACAGGTTCCCTTAAATAGCCCTGTAAAGTTTATGCAAAATATACCCATCTTCTTAGGGTAAAATCGTAAGTAAGCATCGTGAGACCTGCATGTGGTAGAACTTCTTGGCCAGGTCTACATTGGTGCGCCCGGGGTGGAAGGGATACTTCCAGAGGATGGTGTTCCAGGAGTGACCAAACCTCTTCACACCCTTAGTGAGGTAGTACAGCTCTTTATCAGACCAGTTCTGCCTCTTTCTTTGTCTGCCTGAAGACTAAAGGAGAAAACCATTAAAGATGAAAGTTATTTCAAAGGAAGAGCAAGTTATTGGATTGACATTTGCATTTTCTTTGATTCTGTGATAAAAAATAAATACATCTTGAAATAGCAAGACTGACTGAGAGAATCTAAAATGCTTCAGATGAGATCATTGCAAGTTAGTGTGAAATCACAGTTATGAATAGTACTATACATTTTTGGAGAGACTGTCTTCTGAGCTTTTCTTGAGATGTCTGTGATCAGTCCACTGTTTCATGTCAGGGCCTGAGAGAAAATGCAGGATAAGGGGGACAGGAAGTAGAATTAATGAACCAAACCATACTAAATGTGTCTATGCTGGCAAAAGCAATACAAATGGTTAGACTTGCACAGGGCAGTGGGGAGGTACATTGATCTTTAGAATGATTTAGTGGGCAGTGTGAAAGTGCACATGCTGTATAAAACCCTGTACTCTAGTATGCCACAGAGCAAATACCATAATCAAGTTGGCCATCTTCTCTACACATGTGCTCTGGTTATATGACATTCTTACTCATAAAAAAAGGCTTTAACTATAAATATCAATAAACTACAATTATACTTTACAAAAAAAGTAATAAATATATTTTTTTATAAAATAAAATGAGTGCAAAATTGTTTTCATTGCTTTTAAACAGTAAAAGACTGAACATGAACACCAGAGGCTGAGAAAAATTTTCATTTAAGAAGAAAATTTCTGATGCCCCTTTTGCATCTGAACTCTCTATTGTAATTAAAAATAAAATGATTAATAAAATTAAAGTATCTATAAAGATCATCATCAAATCTCTAGTAGATCTTGTAGTCAACTGGTTGCATGTTAAAGGTCGTGTAAAATGCTTTGAATTGTGCCTTTTAATTCGATGCTTGACGTAATCTCAATTGGAACATGAAGAGAGGGCAGGACATAAAGTAGCTCCTCCCCTTTGGTGAGAGTGGTTGAGTTCAAGCACATCAAATGAAAAACAAATAATACGTTTCTTGAATGGGCGGGGCATATTCGATACTAAAAAGTATTTTATTGGTCAAGATTTGATGACTGAAGTATAAGATGATGTAAAAAATCCTCAATCTTTTTAGATGAAAACTGCAATCTTTGGATGTTTAAATCAGTTTTATGTCTTCTAAAAGCAAATTTTGTCACAGTTTTGGAGCACACTAGCTTATAGATATCCTTAAAACTAAAAAACTAGGGGTGTAACGGATCTCGGTTCATCATTGATTCGTACGGATCACAACTCATGGTTTGGAACACACGTGATAAATTTTTTTACTTGTAGATTAATTCTAAATTTCATGCAGAGAGAGAGAGAGAGAGAGAAAGAGATCGCCTCTCATGTTATTCAAATCACATGTATAAAAGCATTTAGGCTTTCCTGTACAATATAATGACAGAAAAAGTTGTGGTAGGTTATTCGGGATGTGGTGGGTTTCTTAGGTTATTAAAGGTGTTTTCGGTCACTACTTGTTTGGCCTGCATTAATGCATTCAGTGTAAGCTGCACGATTTATCATTAAAAGATCAGGATCTCAACACCTACACAACAAATTATAAATGATGGTGATTTGTATACGTTTATTAATACTTCGAATCGCTGCATTCAAATCTGTGTTTGAAAAAAGCAAAAATCAAGAAAGTCTGTTGAGTTAGTTATGAAGTTACTAACTGTAAAATAACACAAGTACAGTTTAGAAAAAACCACTGATGTTTATGGTAAAGATTAAAATCACCGTCATATACATTTAACTTGACGCTCAAAAATGAAAGTTGTAGGCAGCAATTACATTTTTTAATTAATAACCAGCCATCAAAAATATACCACTGAAGAATTGTTCAAAGATGACACATCTAGCAATGAAACATGAAGATTTATGAGTAAATAAATGAATCATTTATTGAAAATGAGACTAAAAATAAATACGGGCTGTACATATTATAATGTTAGATTTCTACATTTAGCGTCATCAACGACAGTAGTAGTAGAATTTTTCACAGTACTGAATATTTTACGATTTATTTTTATTCAGCTGATTATTTCTTTATTTTATTTTAATAAAATTACAGATTCTAAGTTCTGTTTGTTAAAACCAAAAGTTTCTTGCAGTACTGTTTTGCAATAAATGGAAAGCAAATTACATTTGTCTCCTCCCTTTTTGGCTAATCCGAAAAATGGTTCGATCAGTGACAAAAAAAAACATAATGTGATCCAAACTGTGTGATTTGTAATTCATTACACTACTGTAACATACTGATATTAACACCTAAAAATTTTTTTTTTTTTTAAATTTCACGTGACCTTTAAGAAAAACATGAAATTTAAATGATTAACTAGTCACGAGGGACTCCGAAATGCTTAACTTTTTAGGTAATGCATAATGGCTGCTAAACTGTAAATTGCTCGTTTTATTTGAACAAGATAATGCATTAGTGCCACCATCACGATTGTAAAACAGCTCAAATAAAACCTTTTAGTTGGGGTCGACTCACCCTTTCCGGCCTTGAATTGTGATAATGACTGGATAACGGTACATTACCATTTACTTGAAAATTACACTGAGAACATCTCTAGAAAGTTCAGTGAAAAAGTCTTGTGGTTATGGGAAAGAAGCCATATAGGAACAACTGAACAGCACTCAGAGACCACAACTCGGCAATGGAGAGACTGGAATGAGTGAGACTGAGGGTAAAAAGAGGACACGAAGAGGAAAAAAAAACTGAAAGTGAAGATGGAAAGACATTTCAACGCCATAGACAAAATTGGAAAAGCGCAGTCCTGTGTCTTGTGTTACGAAACAGTAACTTATTCAATATTATATCCCAGTTCTTTGCACGCACATGCACCATTTATCAAACTTATAGTGCAGATGTTTACAGTGGCACAGGTACTATGAATGTTTCCCTCTTTACATCTAAATCCCACTGTCTTCTCTATCCAACTCAAAAAGACGTGTAGGAATTTGTTCTTATAGTAGGTAAAGAACACTTACTGTATGTTTCACGCGGTCTTCTCAGGGGTGTGAGCCTATAACCTGGACAGAGAAGAATTACTGAGCATTAATGAAATATAAAATGCACTAAAAATTATGCTAATACACAATACTGTTGTTAAACATTGCATACTGCCAAAGACTATAGAATAGACAACACATGTCACTCGTATAGTTTTGATTGGAGATATATGTAATGGTCAATATGGTGAATGAAACCCCGCCTTCTAGTAAAGGAGTCAATTGTCAATCGAAATAAACCGACAATTCTTTGAGGAAGGGGCTTTGATCATGTGTGTGTTTTTGTGAGAGTTTCTGCAGATTTTGTGTGATTTGAACTCTTAGGAATGAAACTAAAGAGACTGTTGTTGAATTTTATTGGCGATTGCAGATATGAAATTTAATCGTCATCTTGGCAAACAGTTTTGGAGAATTTGACGTTTTACCATTCAACCAGAATGTCTGAGCATACTGCTTGAGAAAGATGGCTGCCAAGTAAAATGACTTGCCTTAGTGACATGAGTTGCGTCTTAAAACTCACATTTTTTTTTTTGACATTTTTTGCTAGTTCTGCAGAGAATTTTGTAAAAAAATCTGCGGATTTATGCTGAATTATTTTAGGAGTATCATAACTAAAAACTTGATAAAATATATGAAATAAAAAATAATACCTTTTTAACTTTAATGTTTACAATGCAAATCTAATTAGATCCACATATTTGGTAAACGAAGCAATTCTCTCATATAATATATCTACTAAGACAGAAAATATTACTTTATAAACTGTACTGTAAATAAATCATATGAACATTTTAATATTACTTTGATTATTATTATTATATTACAACAATATTAGTGAAATTAATTTAAAAAGTGAATAAGTATAAATTTACACATATTTACACAAGTACACACATAGATTCAATGATAGGCTAAAATATGCAGAAATCTGCGAATTTCTGCGTGCGCAGATTCTGTGTGGGCCTAATTATGAGATATTGTAGTGTCCATCAGATGTGCATTTTTTAGAATCTCGCCGGAAGTAGTAGGTCAACCGGGTACATTTCACATACTGTTTTTCGAATTCTATGAATTCAGACATACTACTCATTTAGCATACTGTTTTTAGCGTACTATATAGTATGGAAATATGTGAATTTTGTTGTACTACCATGTGGAATGACACCGGCTGCATCTGTAACCGCCTACTGCTTAGTAGGTACTACATTTGAATTTAAATGTACTTGACTGTTATGTTCTATACAGTATGAATTTGAGTAGTATGAATAGAACTCGAACATACTACATCCACCATTTTGTCATGATCACGTGACCTACACATGTCAGTTGTGTCGCTTCACTCCCATTCATATATTCTCTTGCGATGCATTATGAGATAGTTTAGCACCCATCAGATCCGCATTTCAGAATCATGCCAGAAGTAGAAGGCCATCCAGGTACTTCTCACATACTGTTTATCAAATTCTATGAATTCGGACATACTACTCGTTTCGCATACTGTTTTTAGTGTACTATATAGTATGGAAGTATGCGATTTCAGACGCAGTCTTTGTTACTACTAATTGTGCAATAAGAGGGCATGATACCTAAAAACTGCATCATAATTCAACAGACTCTCTGTCATAAAAATATTAAATACAATAAAAGAGCAATATATAAAATAATACAGATAAATATAAAAGAAAATATAAAATAAATTAAGAATATACAAAATATGCTAAATATTTTAGCCTTGAAGAATTTCTAAATATAGATTCCACTTAAATATCCTGTTTTATTGCTCTTTTTTGGTATATTCCTAATTTCTTTTATAATGTCTATTTATCTATTATTTTTTTAGATGTTGCTCTTTTTTTATTGTATAATTCTATGGGCACTTGTTGCTTAAAGATCACCAATAGTTTTGTTGTACTACAATGTGGAATGACACAGGCTGCGTCCAAAACCGCCTACTACTCAGTAGGTACTACATTTGAATTTAAATATACTACTTGACCGTTAGAAAAGCATGTTCTAGTATGAATGTGAGTAGTATGAATAGAACTTGGACATACTACATCCACCATTTTGTCATGATCATGTGACCTACACACGTCAGTTGCGTCGCTTCACTCCCATTCATATTTTCTCTTGTGATGCATCATGAGATGGTTTAGCGCCCATCAGATCCGCATTTCAGAATCACACTGGAAGTAGTAGGCCATTCGGGTACTTCTCGGATACCGTTTATCAAATTCTATGAATTCAGGCATACTGGTTTTAGCGTACTATATAGTATGGAAGTATGCGATTTCAGACGCAGTCTTTGTTACTACTAATTGTGCAATAAGTGGGCATGATACTTAAAAATGGCATCATAATTCCAGACTGTCATGAAAATATTAAATACAATAAAAGAGCAAAAGATAAAATACAAATAAATATAAAAGACAATATAAAATAAATTAAGAATATACAAAAAAAAAGGGAAATATTTTAGACTTGAAGAATTTCTAAGTATAGATTCCACTTAAATATCCTGTTGTATTGCTTTTTGGTATATTGCTAATTTCTTTCATATTGTCTAATTATCTGTATTATTTTTTTTATACGGTGCTCTTTTTTTTTTGTATAAATCTATGGGCACTTGTTGCTAAAAGATCACCAATAGTTTTGTTGTACTACCATGTGGAATGACAGTCTATTGTATAAACCATTTTCAAACAGAATATCAGAATATATATTTAATTATAAATCTTTCTCCAACACACATCATTGCTTCGTTTGAAAGCATCTGCTAAATTACTAAATGTAAATCACGAGGATGTGTTTGGTTCTCCAGGCCTTGTTCTAGTAAAGCTATTGTGAAAGACGCAGTCTCTTACATCTGTCTGATGATTGGTGACTCAGCGTGTGTTTTTCCCTCTTGCTCCTCTCTTTATGCTCTTGAGCGCTTGTGCTGTGCTCTCTGTTTTTGCGGTGTGTGTTGATGTGAGTGTGTGTTAGAGTGTGGCTAGTCCTCTTTAATGGCTGGCTTCTCCTGAATCGATCCTCTGCCTCTCTCAGCGCCATGTGAAAGTCACACTGAAATCTGCAGCTACTCAACACAGCCCCAAATGACCGACTGTTCAGCTCATTCATATGTTTCACACAACCTGAGAGATAGAAAATGTGTGTTTGTGTATGTGACAGTGTGGAGAAAAAGAAGATACAAGACAGAAAGAACAATGAGAGTGATGAAGAAGCAGAAAGTGCCAGAATGTATTGCTTTTAAAGGAATAGTTCACCCAAAAATTTTAGTCATCCTTCACTTGACACAAATCTATTTGAGGAGTTTCTTTCTTCTGCAAAACACAAAAGGTATTTTGAAAAATGCTGGTAGCTTGACGTCCATTTTTTCCTACTATGGAAATCAATGGGTTCTTCAAAATATCTTCTTTTGTGTTCAGCAGAAGAAAGAAACAAAGATTTAAAACCACATGAGAGTAAATGATGAGGGGTAGTTATTATTTTTGGGTGAACTATCTCTTAATATCTCTAACTTTAATATCTAATATGTTATTTGTGTGCATTTATACAGACACACACCTGCACAACGTAGAGTGTTGGACTTCGAAGCAGATGGTGGCTTCAGATACTTGTTAATTTCTTTGTCTAACAGCTCTGTGCACAGAGACATCTTATCTGAAAACAGAATTCAGCAAAATGTAATTACCTTAAACATCACATGATTACCAAAAAAGCTGAGAAGCAGTGAGGGGTTTAACTGTGACTTATCACAGAGTTTGATGTTTTTAAGAAAGATTTACCATCTGAGAGAGAGAGTGCGCGCTGGTTTCGCTTCACAGGATCAGGATGTCTGAAAATATCTGGGCTGAAACCCAAGAAAAATAAAATGGAGAAATGTCACTCCCTTGAGGAGGAAAATTTACTGACTCTGTCTTGAAAAGTCATCGATGTGAAATGCTTTATGTGAATCTGGATTTTATGCGAACATGCTAATCCTGAATAAAACAAGCAAGAATGAAGAAGCAAGAATAATTCTGAATATCCCCGTTTAGTCTAAATGAAACGAAAGCTGCTCAATTTTTTATTTCAGTATGTTGATGTACTTTCAACTGAAATGGAATATTGAGTGGCATCATTCCAAAAAAAATAGCAAACTAACAAACTAAGAGGGGCGTAGTTAAGAATGTTGTGGCTGAAGCGTCAAGTTGACGTCAACAGAGAAGAAGTCACTCTAAATGCAAAAGTAAATTGTCAGATTTTAATTGAATAATACCAAAAAAATAGTTTTTCAGTGGATTAATTAAGCATAGATTAACTGTTCATCTAAAAATATAACAGTAGCCCCTTTCACACAGTGATACCGGTAAATATCCGGAAAATTACTGGAGCGACTTCACCGAAAAATTCAAAAAAAGCGCTGTTTACACAGGCACGGACCTTCTGGAATTTTTCCGGAGAAGACCATTTACACATCCATTCCAAAATACCGGTTAATTCTGACATTATTAACAAGAAATGACCTCTAAACGGCTGCGCTTGTATTTGTCAACATACTGTAGAATGGATCTGGCTTTTGTTGATGGTTTCACTTTTATTTAAAACTTTAGCATTCATGCAGCTGCTTTTTCCCAGAAACATCCAAAAGCAGAAGCGTGAACTGCAGCTAAATGTTTACACAATCGAGTGGACTACATTACAAATTCTGTGGATGGATAAGTTTTGTGAAAAACGTCAATGGAAATGTATAGAGGAACACTTTCACATGTCGAGATGTACATAATATGTGTGTGTGCTGGCGCTCACCGGAGCACTCCTTCACTTCACGTGCACACTGAAGCAACTGAAGCAGAGCTTGAAGATAAACAAACAGCGGTTTATCAAAAGCATTTTACCGATAATTTTTACACAGTTGGCATTAGGAATGAACATAGAAACATTATCTGACTAACATCTAGCAGCTAAATGTGTCTGGAAAAACATTCAAAGGCTTTAATTTTAATAAACAGCGCAGATGTGAATGCGTCTGAATGTTCTGATTAGCAGGAGTAGACGTCTCACGTCTGCGCGTTCCAAACTTGAACGCTCTCTTTCCGGCAATTTTCCTTCTGTGTTCACACAGATCAGCAAATTACCGGCAATGTTACAACTTCTCTTTCTGAAAAATTGCCTGAATTTATTTACTGGTATTTTCAAAAAGGGCCTGTTCACACATGATCTGTATGTGTGAAAGGGGCTAATGCGCACTAGTCAATTTTGATTTCAGACATTTTAAAAATTAATTTTTTGATCATAAGTGTACAATATAATAAAAAAAAAACCTGAAATGTTTAGTCATCAAATTAGATGTTCGCAGACAATCAGTGTGCTCCAAATGGGATATAATTGCCCATTAAAAGGGTGAAAAAAAAATCATGGCTGCCATATTGAAGTGTCATTTCAAATCAAAGGGATTAAAACTGGTCACTTTGAAGGGCTTTCTGAAATGACGGATTATGAAAAATACAACTGATGGACACTTAAGGCCAGTGTTTCTCAACCACGTTCCTAGAGCACCACCAGCTCTGCACATTGTCCATGTCTCCTTAACCAAACACACATGATTCAGACCATTAACAGAGACTGAAAAACCTGTAATGGGTGTGACAGACAAAGAAGACATCTAAAACATGCAGTGTTGGTGGTTCTCCAAGAAAGTGGTTGAGAAACACTGTTTAGGCCACAGGTGTCAAACTCAGTTCTTAGAGGGCTGCGGCTCTGCACAATTTAGTTCCAACCCTAATTAAACACACCTAATCAAACTAATTCAGTCCTTCAGGTTTGTCTGAAACCTACAGGTAAGTGTATTGGAGCAGGGTAGGAACTAAACGGTGAAGGGCTGCGGCCCACCAGGAACTGAGTTTGACACCACTTATGCCATGATCCTTTGAGCAATGAAGTTCGTTTTTGTCACACACTGCTCTCAATTCAGAAGGGATCATCCCTATGCTCTAATTAGCCCGTGGAATGGAATCCACCCAAGGTGTGCATCTAGAAAAGCTCATGTGTGTTTGTTTACCCCTGTGTATCTCTGTTGCCCCCTGTTGGCGTGCTGCAGTTTTGGAGAAGTTCATAACCATCATCATCAGACTCTAGATTCATCATCTTTAATCTCTTCACCACTCTATCAGACGTCACATTCCTCTCCAATTCTCTCTTGTTCACTCCTTCTCTCCTTGTTTCCTGGCTGTCCCTCCTCTTAATATTCCTCTCATTCTCTCTCTTTAGTTCATGCCCTCTCTTTTTGCTCCTTTCCCAGTTAGGGTCTTTGGAACGGTTAACTTGGACAGGACTCAAACCCTCTTCAGAGCTGACAGTCTGCTGATCACATACACAAACACACAATCTTACGTTTAAATTAGTTATCAAAGTTGTTGAAACTGCAGTAACCTGATGCAGAATGCTTAATATTTACACATTAGAAATCAATGCGTGTACATACTTACCAAACTATCTTGGTCTTGCAGTATTTCACTTGTGATTGGAGTTCCTGCAGGAATTGCGCGGAACTCCCCATATACTCTATGATTACCTTTGACCTTTCGCATTACAGAACCCTCCCACAATTCATCATTGCATTCCACATGTGAGTCTGACCTCTGCATGCTGTGCGGTTCGCTTTTAGGGTCTCTTTCCCATAGTTTCTTACCAATCTGAAAATTAAAATGCATCATTTGGTTGATAAAGTTAAGCTTAAGAATGTATTGTTCAATTAAATTCACCAAAGGACAACAGCGCTGCAAATGTTTTGAAAAATGTAAATTGTATTGGGAAAAATCAACTGAAATTTCATGACATTCATACATAAATAACCTTTTTTTCTAGCAGCTGTATTCTCTGAAGAATCTGTCCAGCTGATCGCCACTGTCCCTCTCTGTCACACTCATTTAGATCCTTAATGGACATACCTGGGCCTAATGATTCAGCTGGGCAGAGAGGAAAAACGAAATCAGGACTTAAGGCTGTTAGATGGGGTCACCTGAAGTTAATAGCACATCATTAGTACTTCAATTAATAGCATGCACCTTGTAAGCTGGGGATAGATACACTGAGTACGTTTACATGGACACCAATATGGACAGTGTGATCAGTCATGCCACTTCTGAGCAATTGGCCTGGACCGTTGACCATTTTGAGGGATGTAAACAATAACAGTGTTCCTAGCGTATTTCCTGTTTTACATTTTTAATTTGCATAGCTTCAGAGAATCCAAAAAGAGCCACATATTGATAAATGTTATGACCGCTGTTTTAAGGTCAATTATGATTGAATTGCCTCTTGTTACAGTATAGTGTGTGCACATGTATTGTGAGGTTTGGCTTTAAATCGCACGCTATCTTCCCAAACCGTGTGAGATGGGACTATGGTGAAATTGCATTTAAATTGCAAAGAAGTATGCCTGGTCTTAGACTAGCTTTGTCCTAGCATTTTGTATTTTAAAAAAAAGCTGTCGCAACTTAGCCGTAATTATATTTACTCTTATTCTCTTTAATTTCAGCATGCTACTTCAGCCATTAAGTGTAACCTTGTGAGAATATTAAAAAAAGTTACTGATTCTGTTGCAGGTGTGAAGTACGAATATGGCTGCTTTTTTGAGCTCTTCATCACTGGTTTCAGTGAGCAGTGTAATCATAATAGGTAAACCTCCCGCTGACAACAACTGCGACTGCTGTTCTACTGCACAAATAGAAAACAGACTAATTACAACAATATACAAAAAACAGGCAAAACAATGTTATTTATTGCTGAAGAGTAAAAGCAGCCATTTGTGATGACACTGTGAAGATAAGGATACTTAAGTGAGAATCGGGACCAACTGGAATTCATAAACAAATACAGAAATGCTCATACAAATTTAATATTGTCTTAAATCTCATATTAAAATTCTTTCGAATAAAATATATCATCATAATCATATTTGAATTTGTTTTCTTACGTTGAGCTTTTTCTTTTGGTTCAAGTCCACAAACAAAATCCTAAAACCAAGAGGCATTTTCTAGAGGCAAGAGGCATTTTTTTCTATTTTCTATAACTGGTAAAAATTAAGTGAGTTTCCCCTTAAAGCCGCAGTCACACTAGAGTTTGAGCTTGCGAAATTCTGTCGTACGGCGCTGCGAAAAGGGGTGGGATTAAACAAGATGAATAGGCATTTAAAAAGCGAGCAATTGCTCCATGTTTTAAATTTCTGTTCAGAGAGGTGATGTTTTAATCCTGGATTGGTCTCACGTAGTCAAGTGATGCGATTTCGCAGGTCAGAGTTCACCAAGCTTGAACTTTACACCGCAGCAACCTGCGAAACTCGACGCATGACCCTGCGTTTCCGGTCTGACGCATTCGCGTGCGTATGAATTGAAGTCTATGGGGAGGAAAGTCCAGTGTGACCGCGGCTTAAATCTGGCAAAATAATCTGTGGGGTAAGCAAAATAATCTAAAAACAAAGGTTTATTTGCTGACCCCACTGGCAAATTTTTTGTTGTTGTTGCTTGTTTTAAGGAAAAACGTGCTCAAAATTAACCTTTTTTTTCTGAAAACAAAACAAACACATATTTGTCTATAAAATGCTTCTTGATTTAAGAATTTTTAGGTATTTGGAGTATTTCTGGCACTTGTATATAAACAGAAATGTCAAATTTGCATACTCCCATATAGAATAGCATATAAAAAACTGGTGTATCGGGTGAAGTAAATATTTTTGATATAATATAAAAAAAATACGTCAAAAATACACAGTTTTATGTCAATATGTAATTGCAGTGATTTCATCCTGCAACATCAAAACACAATTCCATTACATACAACATTCCATTAGAGACCCTTGCAATGGCGCGACGCTACTAAAGACAATAAAGCAGCACAATGCAATACAATACAAGACCATATTATCACCATAGTAAACTGATGGTTTGTTCAATTTCTAACTTACTAAGATACAAATGACTTGCCTTAGGAATTGTTACCAGTGTAGACAATTGTGGATTACTTAAAAATACTTACTTTATCTTTTGTATTGCCATACTTCATTTTTGTACTTGGAAGAATATGAGACATTTTACCATGGTATGTTACCAAAAAACTGACCACAGGCATCCGTGAGGTGTCCAGTCGTTAACACCACAGCGAGCTGATCTTGTGGATCGAGGTTTGGGCTGGACAACAGACGCAGCAGTCCTGGAATAACCCTCAGCTTTGATAAAGAAGATCCCAACTGCTCTGAGACCGAAAGAGAAAGGAAACTGAAAACCCAAATCAACCCAGTATGGTTATCTGGAGTGTTATCATGCATGTGTCTTACCGTTGTTAGAGATGCAGGCAGAAAGGGTTTTAGTGATTATCGTAGCCATCTTACAGACAGAAGCACTGTGTGTAGACTGAGATAAAACTCTGGTAAGAGTGTCTGAGAGTGAATCCAGGCCTCCCACTGACACAAAATATTCCTGAGCACAGGCTGAAATATACAGATTCACATGAGATGAGAAAATAAGCAGTTATTTTTTGGAGTTATTTTGCTGATGTTCTTACGATTGTTTGCCACAGTCATGCCAATAAATGAGCATATGGGTTGTGCTAGTTCTGCTCTGGGCAATGCGACTTCTTGCAGCCAGGGCTTTATCTCAGAAAAAACACTCATACATGTGTTTTGATTCTCCTCTGTGAAATAAAAAACATATTAGTTGTGAAAGTATTTATTTGCATACATACATACATATATATATATATATATAAACAGGGGTTAGACAATGAAACTGAAACATCACTATTATGTGCAACCAAAGGTTCAAAAATGTTGCCGTGTATCAGGATGATAATGCACCAATACACACAGCAGGACTGGTGACATAATGGTTTGATGAACATGAAAGTGAAGTTGAACATTTCTCATGGCCTGCACAGTCACCAGATCTAAGTATCATTGAGTCACTTTGGGGGCGTTTTGAAGGATTGAGTCAAGAAACAGTTTCCTCCACCAGCATCACGTAGTGAACTAGCCACTATTCTGCAAGAAGAATGGCTTAAAATCCCTCTGGCCACTGTGCAAGACTTGTATCTGTTATTCCCAAGATGATCTGATGCTGTATTGGTCATAGAAGGAGGCCATACACAATACTAATGAACTATTGTGGTCTAAAACCAGCCGTTTCAGTTTCATTGTCCAACCCCTATATAGATAGATAGATAGAGTGTGTGTGTAAACAATGGTAAAAAGGTAGAAAGATGACTATACCATTCTGAGGATTGTTGACAGAGCCACAGAGAGCACTAGACACAGTGGTCCACAACTGCAGCTGCTCGTAAGACTCACCGGGAACTGGAAAACTATGCCTAAAAAGTGGCATAAAGGTAATATTTTAATTGAGCTTCCAGATGCTTTTCTGGATTTCTAAGATTAACTTCAATAAAACAGGCAGGCAGAATTTGAAATACTTTCAAATCTTAGTATTTATCATCTGTTTGTGAATGTTTTCATTCAGCCAGGACATTGTCTTAGACTGTTAAAATTGTAGTTATTATATTTAGTTAATTCCCAGTGCTGGGTTGCGGTTGGAAGGGCATCTGCTGCGTGAAACATATGCTGGATAAGTTTGCAGTTCATTCCGTTGTGGCGACCCCTGATAAAATAAAGGGACTAAGCCGAAGGTAAATGAATGAATCAATGTTTAATTAACATCACACATTTAAATAGTTAATAATGCCAAAAATAAAAGTAGAATTTTATCTGAATATTATACATACCTGAACAATCTGAGTAAGGTTTCAATACACCTGGAGGTCTTAGCAAGAGTCTGTCCACATCCTGGAATGCAAAACACACATACAGTTGAAGGCAAAATTATTAGGCTTCCTGTGAAATTTGAATTCTTTTAAAATATTTCTCAAGTGATGTTTAATAGAGCAAGGAAATTTTTACAGCATTTCCTATTTATATTATATTCTTCTAGAGAAAGTCTTATTTCTTTTAGTTTGCAGTTTTCAAAGCAGTATTAATTTTTTTTATGCTTTTTAAGGTCAATGATAAAAAATATAAGATTTTTTTTTCTAATAGCTACAGAACAAACCACTGTTGTTCAATGTCTTGCTTTATTAACCTATTTTGCCTTGTTAAACTAATTAACCTAGATAGGCCTTTAAATTACATTTAAGCTGAATACTAGTTTCCTGCAAAATAACTAGTAAAATACCACATACTGTCAAAACGGCAAAGACAAAATAAATGAGTTATTAGACATTAGTTATTTATCTATTTGACATTTAACTTAATAAAACAACAATTTGATAAAGATTTGAAAAACAGAAACAAATTATAAAACTTATCTTTCAAAAAAAAAAATTCTCTTCATTAAACATCACTTGGGAAAAATTACAAAAAGGTTAATTTTGCCTTCAACTGTACACACAATTGTGAAATAATAATCTGACTAGACAACCTGTTCAACCTGGAAAAAAACAAACATCTGCATAGAAATGGCCTCTCTGAGTTTTGACACAAGTTTCATGGTGAAACTTACTGTTGTTGGCAACCAATACAGACAGCATGTACACTGCGACTCTTTTCTCCGTCAGAGGCATTTCCTGTTCCAGATGCTGCACAAAGTCTCGAAATGTCTCTTCTCTACACAGCGCCTGTTTACAGCTCTCTGCAGGGAGAAAATAAGTTTGTAATCAGACATGTTCGTATTCATTTGAAATAAAAAACAGGGTCATTCCAGTATGTACTCTTCTGAATATTTCAAAAGTGAAAAATTGATCTAAAAACGAATAGAAACATGTATAAGAACATGGCACTTTTTGTCATTTTATGCAAAAAAATTATTCATTTTTATTTTGAATTTGGAAGACTTTTTACCAGTTGCTAATAAAATAAAACAAAAAATATGCTGCACTCAAACACATGACATAAATAAGAAATTATAAAAATTTTCAAGCGGTCTCTTAACTGTTTTCATATGTAACCAAACACATACCATGCAGTTCAGCCAAGGATGCAAGTGTAAATAGTGCAGTCTCTTTAACTTGAGAGAAAGTGCTGGATTTTGACAGGTTATAGATGAAGGAAATGCCTCCTATCTCACTGAAGAACTCGACATACTGATCTGAAATACAAAAAAAAAATCAATAAAGACTATCCAAAACGTCACTATAGTATATTAATTATAAGTTTGTGCAAGAAAGGTTGTATTTTTGTTTCAATTGATTATGTTTTGAGCTTTAAAGCAAACCGTTCTGCTTGCAGATTGAGATGATAGTGAGAAGAGCTTGTTTCTGTGAGCCAGGCCATTTCATCTGGTATTTCAGACATTCCAGTAAAAGACGCAAATCTGTCTTGGTAGCTGAAAATGTGAAATCGTTCAGCTTGGAAAGCAAAATACATCATTGGATCTGTACAATTGATGGGTATTGTGCAATACAATACAATATACACTCACCAGCCACTTTATAAGGTACACCTGTCCAACTGCTTGTTTTTTTATTTTATTTTTTATTATTTTTTGGGGTTTTTCACCTTTATTTTTGATAGGACAGTAGAGAGAATTGACAGGAAAGCACGGGGAGCAGAGAGAGGGGAAGGATTGGCATAGGACCGCAAGGCGGAATCGAACTCGGGTTGCCATGAACACCGAAGTGCATGTGTCGACGCACTAACCACTACACCACTGGCGCCGACGTCCAATTGCTTGTTAACGCAAATTTATAATCAGCCAATCAAATGGCAGCAACTCAATGCATTTAGGCATGTAGACATGGTCAAGACGATCTGCTGCAGTTCAAAGCCAGCATCAGAATGGGTAAAAAAGGTGATTTAAGTGACTTTGAACATGGCATAGTTGTTGGTGCCAGACAGACATTTCTGAGTATTTCAGAAACTGCTGATCTACTGGGATTTTCACGCACAACCATCTCTCGGGCTTACAGAGAATGGTCCGAAAAAGAGAAAATATCCAGTGAGCGACAGTTCTGTGGGCACAAATGCCTTGTTGATGCCAGAGGTCAGAGTAGAATGGCCAGACTGGTTCCAGCTGATAGAAAGGCAACAGTAACTCAAATAACCACTCGTTACAACTGAGGTATGCAGAAGAGCATCTCAGAATGCACAACACGTCCAACCTTGAGGCGGATGGGCTACAGCAGCAGAAGACCACATCAGGTGCCACTCCTGTCAGCTAAGAACAGGAAACTGAGGCTACAATTCGCACAGGCTCACCAAAATTAGACAATAGAAGTTTGGAAAAACGTTGCCTGGTCTGATGAGTTTCGATTTCTGCTGCGACATTTGGATAGTAGGGTCAGAATTTGGTGCCAACAACATGAAAGCATGGATCCATCCTGCCTTGTATCAACAGTTAAGGCTGCTGGTGGTGGTGTAATGGTGTGGTGGATATTTTCTTGGCACAATTAGCACATTTGGGATGTGGAGGAACAGGAGATTCGCATCATGGATGTGCAGCCAACAAATCTGCAGCAACTGCGTGATGCTATCATGTCAATATGGACCAAAATCTCTGAGGAATATTTCCAGTACCCTGTTGAATCTATGCCACTAAGGATTAAGGCAGTTCTAAATACAAATAGGGTGTACCTAATAAAGTGGCCGGTGTATGTATATTTTATAACCAGAAAACATAAAGGACATACTGGAAATTTAAATAACCTCATGACGTTTCAAAAACACAACTATTTATAAATAAAATAAAAAAGAAATATGTTTACCGAGTGAGATGCTAGGTCATTGTAAATATGTAATATAGTTATTATGTAATAATAGTATTAATTAATGTAATGATTTGTTTAATTTGCCAAAACTCCTGATTGTACAGGATATGATGCTGACCTTCCATTTTTCATTTTCGGACTGATCAGCTTATCTTTTCCATCGATGTGTCACTATCCTGCAAAAACAGAGCACAAATGTCATAATATATCGTAACGTTACACAGAAAGTAAGACCACAACAATATCTTCTTTTTAACTTCACGATTAATGTTACCTTTACACCAACGATCCAAATCCTAAAATATTTACGAAACAAGACTGATTAATAGATTCGAGAGTATTAATACTGTAAAATGAGACCAGAATCGTCGAAATCCCACAATTAGTTGTTTTATGATGGACTAACGGCAGCTCAACGGAAGAATTTAAATTCCCGCCTCGCTTTGGAATCGCCTCGTGGTTTGAGCCGTGGAAACGGATTGGTTCATTAAAAATCGATTCAATTAGACATTAATTAATTTATACAATTTCTTTTTGATGTACGGTATGTCTCTACGGTTAGTTTAGTTACTAAAGAAATGTTTTTTCAGTTTCAGAGAAAATCTATGAAGTACATACATGACGGAAGGGGGCGCTGGTGGCTGTACGTTTCCAAACCGCAAGACGCAGAAGAAGACATTTCACCGAGCAGTGCCAGGTGGGTGTATTGACGCAGCATTTACTCTTATTAATACTACATTTAGAAGAAATTGTTGCGCTAACAATTACAAAATACACGTTCTGTTACGCAAGTATGCAGAAAAATACAATTAAATTGTAAAACGAACCAATACTTTTGTCAATTCCTACGAAAGCCGGCAGGTTAGCTTGTAAAGCTAGCATGTTTCATAATATTATAAAACAATAATTTGTGTTTTTATGCATGTACATGTTTATTAATTTGACCCTCACGGATATGAGAAAGCTTTGATGTTATTACTTTGCAAATGGGGTCAACGTAGATATATACAGTAAAGAATTTACAATATCTATGAGTATTTCAGAAGATTATGTAACTATTAATTTGAACTCTTTCTTATTACTTTTCTTCACACATATACACTACTGACAATTTAGCCTACCTGATTTAGCCTACAATTTATTCACCTGTACCGCATGTCTTTGGACTTGTGTGGGGGAAACCCACGCGAACGCGGGCAGAACATGCAAACTCCACACAGAAATGCCAACTGACCCAGCCGAGGCTCGAACCAGCGACCTTCTTGTTGTGAGGCGACAGCACTACCTACTGCGCTACCTTGTCGCCCTTCAGAAGATTATGTAACTATTAATTTGAACATCTTATTATTTCTTGCTACATTTACTCTTATTAATATTGCATTTTGAAGAAATTGTTCCACTGACAATTACAAAATAGAGCTTATGTTACACAGATATGCAGACAAATATAATTATATTGTAAAATTGGCCAATAAATCAGTAAATTCTTATGAAAGCTGGCAGGTTAACTATAAAAATGGTAAAACAATAATTTGTGTTTATATGCATGTACATGTTTATTAATTTGACCCTCACGGATATTAGAAAGCTATGATGCTATTACTTTGCAGATACGGTCAACGTAGATAGATACACTAAAGAATTTACTTGATCTATGAGTATTTCAGAAGATTTTGTAACTATTAATTAATTTGAACATTTTCTTATTAATTGTTTTAATATTTCATACTACATTTACTCTTATTAATACTGAATTTTGCGGTGATGTGGTGGCGCAGTAGGTAGTGCGGTCTCCTCACAGTAAGAAGGTCGCTGGTTTGAGCCTCGGCTGGGTCAGTTGGCGTTTCTTTGTGGAGTTTCCATGTTCTCCCCGCGTTTGCGTAGGTTTGCTCCGGGTGCTCCACAGTGCAAAGACATGTGGTACAGGTGAATTGGGTAGGCTAAAATCTCCGTAGTGTATGAGTATGTATGGATGTTTCCCAGAGATGGGTTGCAGCTGGAAGGGCATCCGCTGCATAAAACATATGCTGGATAAGTTGGCGGTACATTCCGCTGTGGCGACCCCAGATTAATAAAGGGACTAAGCTGAAAAGAAAATGAATGAATGAATGAATAAATACTGAATTTTGAAGAAATTGTTCCACTGACAATTACAAAATACAGCTTATGTTACGCAAATATGAAGACAAATAGGTTTAAATTGTAAAATGAACCAATAAAACAGTAATTTCACACAAAAGCCGGCTGGTTTCATACTGTAATAATGGTTTAAAACAATATTTTGTGTATATATGCATGTACATGTTTATCAGTTTGACCTTTAACAGATATGAGAAAGCTATGATGTTATTACTTAGCAAATGCGGTTAACGTAGATAGATGCAGTAAAGAATTTACTTGATTTATGAGAATTTCAAAAGATTATGTAACTGTTAGTTTGAAAATATTCTTAATGTTTGTCAAATGACTTAAGCCTGTAGCGTTTACATCTATGCTTTTAGCTTATGATATTATCTAAAGCAGAGGTGTCCAAACTCGGTCCTGGAGGGCCGATGTCCTGGAGAATTTAGCTCCAACCCTAATCAAACACACCTGAACCAGCTAATCAAGCTCTTACTAGCTATACTATAAACTTCCTGGCAGGTGTGTTGAGGCAAGTTGGAGCTAAACTCAGCAGGACACCGGCCCTCCAGGACCGAGTTTGGACACCCCTGATCTAAAGTGACATACAAACGAGATTCAAGATTTATTAGACAGTTAAATTAGCAAGCAACAAGGAAAGACGAGAATTGCATTGAACAAACGCAATTGATTTGATTTACATTTACTGATTGGGGTAAAGTTGGTTTTATATTCACACATTTAGACTTTCTCCTTAATAATGTAATTTCAGAAAAGTATTCTTTGCAAATTCTAAATAGTGAAATCATATTAGCAGTTATTGATTATCAAGGTACAACATTGTTCAGTCATTTAATAGTGCTCATGTTGTTTTGAAGTAATACTTGCACACAATTTCAAACCAATATTCAAAGTAGCGTTGTAAACAATATAGGGATTTTGCCACAAGTTTTCACAGTTTGAAAATGAACGAATGTCCAAATATAAAACCTACTTTACCTCAATCATATACTGATTTTAGATCATTTTAAGACTAATCATTGTAGTCTTGCATTGTGTTTTCCCAGATGCTGGAGTTGTAGACTGCTTCAGGCACTGCATCCAGGCAGTGATGTCTGGTTATTTGCGCTCAGCGCTCCTCTTAGGCACTAGAGGAAGACACCTGTCCAGTTCCTTTGCAGCCAACCAACATGTTTTACCTGATGTGGTATGTAGAGCCCTTCTGCTCTCTTCTCCAGCCCGGGGTTTCTCCTCCCGTGGTGGCCGATCAGATGGAAGCTCAGGACTGGAAGGAGAAAACAGACTGCATCCTCCAAGACATGAAATGGACTTTCAGATGAGCCGGCTGCAGATCAACGCAGTTCTGCGTGCCAATGAACAATCCGTTCGTGTTCCAGAGTTCGATGGCCGTGGTGGTCCCAGTCCGGTGCTGAGGTTCGAAAGTAACCAACTTCCAGCCAACACTCCGCTCGAGGACCGGCGCAGCAGTGCCAGCAGTTTGCAGACCCGTGGCATGCTTTTTGGTGTGTTTGATGGACACGGCGGACACGCGTGTGCTCAAGCGGTCAGTGAGCGTTTGCCTTATTACATTTCTGTAGCGATGATGGCAGAGTCTGTCTTGGAGGATCTAGAAGCTGCCATGGAGACTTCGCGGCCCGTTCCACCCATCCTGCAGTGGTATAAACACCATAATGACTACAACTACAGGGAGTCTGCAGCTCTCTATGTTGATCATCTGCGTGTTTATTGGCAGGAGCTTCTGGCGAGTGAAGAGCATGGCGACGGCATGCGTCCTGTAGATGCTCTCAGCTATGCTTTCCAAAGACTGGACACTGATCTGTCTCTTGAGGCACAGGTGCCGCTTGCAAGTGACTTGATGAGGAACACCGCCATCCAGGCTGCCTTCGCTGGCTGCACAGCCTGTGTGGCTCATGTTGGATCAGAGGGTGTGCATGTTGCCAATGCAGGAGACTGCCGGGCTGTTTTGGGTATCCAGGAGGCTGATGGGAGCTGGAGTGCTCTGCCGCTCACACAGGATCACAACGCTGCCAACGTGGCTGAGATGGAACGGGTATGTCGGCAGCACCCAGCTAGCGAACGCCAAACTGTGATCGTAGATGACCGGTTGCTCGGAGTCCTGATGCCATTGCGTGCTTTTGGTGATGTGCGGTTTAAGTGGAGTCGTGAGCTACAGCAGAGCGTTCTGGAGAATGGAGACTCGGATTTAGAGGCTCTGAATATTTATCAATATGCTCCACCTAATTATCTCACTCCGCCTTATTTGGAGGTCACACCAGAAGTCACCCACCACCGGCTGCGGCCACAGGACCGCTTTTTGATTTTGGCTTCTGATGGACTCTGGGATGAGATGAGCAATGATGAGGCGGTCAGGCTTGTGGCAGAACATTTGACAGGGGTTCATCTGCAGGCTCCTGTTTCTGCTAGACAGCTCAACTTGGGACAGATGCACCAGCTGCTGCTGCGGCGACGGGCCAGGGCTACCCCTGCTTTGGATCAAAACGCAGCCACACACTTGATTCGCCATGCACTGGGCACCAATGAGTATGGAGAGATGGACCAAGAGAGACTGGCAACTATGCTGGCGCTGCCCAGCGATTTGGCACGCATGTACCGGGATGACATCACCGTCACTGTGATTTATTTTAACCCAAACTTCAACAAAAACAATAATAAAGAACATTAAATTTTAATGTTTTATACATGAAACTATATTTAAAGAGTTTTTTTCAGCTGTGAATTTTTTTTTTTATGCATTTCAAAAAAATTCTAATCTTTTTGTGGACATGTATGTGCTCCTACTGGCTACTTTAAACACTCTTATAGTGGCAGGGTAAATGAAGGCATATTTAAATCCTGCTTCTCATAATCATCACCATGCCTCCGCCATCTCCGCTCTCTTCTTCTGCACAATGGCTAAGAAATGTTGAAAAAAACACTTTTTTTATTTTTTTGCCCTCGATACAGAGGTCACCCAGACGTCTCCTTCTAGAATCAGTCTTTTGTCTTTATAGTTGTGCAGTCAAATGGATGATCACGGGTCTCGCTCTCAGATGTTCACCTTCGTTGTGAAGTCCAGTGCGGTGTGCTCTGTCTAATTTGATCCATCCTTTTTCATATTCAACATGTCTGGATCCAAGTCTCAAAAGAAGCTATTGGGTCACATTCTTTAGTGCCCTCTTTGAGACTGACGATTTTGATATTCTGATTTCTATTTTCAAGGTCTTCTATACGTTTGAGTGCTTTTTCCAGGGATGTCTCGATAGATCCGAGGCACGTTGAGCTGTTAGCTTGATTGTTCTCGAGGTCCGATATTCCCTGCTCAGCCTCGATGACTCTGTTGATCATGCTGTCCAACTTGCCTGATATCTCAGAAATTGGATCGCATATTGCCTGTAATTTCTTTTCAAGAACAAACGACACTTTTTCGACTAAACAGTTAACTGTGTTATCTGATAACATAGTTGGGCCCGGATTATGGCCATCTTGCTTAACAATAGTACTCTTGTTTTGCCACCCATGCACTGGGATGACATCACACTCACTGTGATTTATTTTAACCCAAACTTCAATAAAAACAATAATAAAGAACATTGCATTTTAAAGTTTTATACATGAAACTATATTTATAGAGTTGTTTTCAACTGTGATTTTTTTTTAAAAAAAATTTGTTTTATGCATTTCAAAAAATTCTAATCTTTTTGTGGACATGTATGTGCTCCTACTGGCTACTTTGAACACTCTTTTAGTGCCGGGGTAAATGAAGGCATATTTAAATCCTGCTTCTCGTAATCTTCGCCGGGCCTCTGCCGTCTCCGCTCTCTTCTTCTGCACACCAGCTGAGAAATCTTGAAAAAAACGACACGTTTTTCCCCTCGATACAGAGGTCACCCAGACGTCTCGCTGCTTCTAGGTTCAGTCTTTTGTCTTTATAGTTGTGCAATCGAATAGACGATCACAAGTCTCGCTCTCAAATGTTCACCTTCGTTCACCTTCAGTATGCTGCGCTCTGTCCAATTTGATCCATCTGTCTTTTGCATTCATATCTAACATAGTCAGGATCCAAGTCTCAAAAAAAGCTATTGGGTCACCCCCCTCTTTGAAACTGACGATTGTGATATTCTGACACCGACTTCTATTTTCAAGGTCTTCTATCCGCTCGTGTGCTTTTTGCAGGGATGTCTCGATAGATCTGAGTCACGTTGATCTGTTAACTTGATTATCCTTAATGTGCAATATTCTCTGCTCGGCCTCTGACTCTCTTGATCATGCTTTCCAAATTGCCTGATATCTTTGATATTGGATTGCGTATTGCCTGTAACTTCTTTTCAAGAACAATAGACACCTTTTCGACTAATTGGTTAACTACGTCATCCGATAACATAGTTTCGTTAGAAACCGCTGGGCCCTAATTATCGTCATCTTGCTCGGCAACAGTGCTCTTGTTTTAGTGTTTATTTCTTCTAGCTTGTTTACTAGTCGAATCTGATTGCGACCAAAAGGCATCGAGTGACATCTTGATCACTTTCTCCTCAATTCTGTGAACTCTTAAAGCAATTAGGTAAGCAATTAGCAATTAATCTGTTTAGTAAAAGATTCATCTGTATGGCGAGGAGCACTTTCAGACACGTCTTGTTGCTCTCAAAGCATCACGTAATCCTCCTCTAATCTTTTTGTAGTGTTGAACTCACAATATGTTTAATTTGAGTTGGTGAGAGATGCATTATGGAAAATTTGAATGCAAACAATTGATAGAATTTAGTGACTTGCTTTAAATGAATCAAGTTTACAAAGGTGAAGGTAAAGTAAATATTATCGAGCAGCTAGTCGGAAGCATGTCTACAATTTGTTTTTCAGGTTTTTGAAAATGTTTTAAACGTGTTGCTTTTCTTAATTCTCCACACATTTTTTATGTCCTTAATGGGAGATTTCGATTAGGACTGTTCTTGTGCTTTGAAATCTAAATGTCTTTCATCATTGTTATACTGTATTTGTCTACAGTTTGTTCAATAAGTTAAATAAGAGTAGTTGTAGATACTAGTTTTATGTATACACTACCGGTCAAAGGTTTGGGCTCAGTTTTTTTTATTTTATTTATTATTTTTTTAAGAAAATTATTCTGTTCATCAAGGCGGCATTTATTAAAGGTAAAATTAAAAAGTTAAATTGTTAAATACTTATTACAATATTAAATAATTGTGTATTGTATGTAGTTTCAAATTAAAGTATTACTCCATTATTACTGCTTTTATATTACCATTAATAATAACAATATAATAATAATTAATATTAGAGTGATTTCTGAAGAATCATGTGACTCTGAAGACTGGAATAATGAAGCTGATAATTCATCTTTAAAATCACTGGAATAAATTATTAAATTAATTGACCAATAATTATTATTATTGGTATTTTATGGTGCAATAACATTTCACAATTTTACAATTTGTTCTGTATTCTTGATTAAATAAATGCAGCCTTGGTGAGCAGGAGAAGCTTATTTTAAAACATATAAAAATCCTACTAAGCCAAAACTTTTGACCGGTAGTGCATGTTGCATAGCTTGCATTTTGTGCAAGTTGTCGCCTGAAGTTATTTTAGCATTCTTCAGTTTATGTACTTTATTTTTCCTGGACTGTCTTGACTTGTGAAATGAAGGCATTTTCCCTTCGCAGAAACTGCAGGTTGCACCACAACGAGCCACAACAAAATACTTGTCAATGTTTAATCTGATAATATGTGCAGTGCAAAGTATGAAGGTCATAGGGGCCGGTTTAATTGAAGGTTTATATAAGTTATGTTCCACATCAAAGTTACATTCAAGTACATTTCAAAATCATCTTGCTTCAGTTTTGTTATATATGACTTATGAAGTACATGACGTTAAAGTGGTGCACAATGTTTTGTGGATGTGTAATGTCTGTTATTTTTATATGTTTTGTTTTTATTTGTCATGTTTTAATGTGATTGACAGACTTCAGAGATACAAATAATATATTTTCACTGCAAAATGTAGGATTCTTTTCTTTGTACCTTTATGATGTCATTGTCTGCCTCTCTGGTTATTAAAATATTTTTAACCCAATGTATCTACCTGATCTCTTAATATTTCAGAATGGCACAGTGAAAGAAGCAGCCACATTTGCAGTCATTGATTTAGAAAATGATTTGTTGTTTGCTTTCTATTGAGCATAAAGTTTTGTCTTTAAATCAAATCAAATCACTTTTATTGTCACATCATCAGCAGCACGTGTGCTATGATGAGTGAAAAGCTTAGGTGCTGGCTCCAGACAGTGCAAAATACAGACAGTGCAAAATACAACAACATACTCACAAAAAAACAAGACAATGTAAAATTGGCAATGTTGACAGTGATGCGTACGATGGATAGGTGTACATATAATTGTAGGCAGTATTGAGTAAAGTATGGATTGGTTAAAGTGCAGTGCATGCTACATCTTGATGGTTTGCAGTGAAGGGGTATGGAAGAGTTTGTGTGGGGTGTGTTTATAATCTGATTGCTAAAACAAGGGGCTTTCTTGATCTTTATAACAAGGATTGGTGATCCTCAGAGGCGAGGCAATGCATAAAACAAAAAAAAAAAAGTTGAAATCATTGAATTATTAAAAATATTTACATTTCATTAAATAAACAAACAATAAAAAAAACGAAATAAAATATTTATATTAAAATAAAATATTAAATAAAAATATTTATAACAATAATTAAAATATAAGTATATAATATACGGTTCAGATAGATTATCCAAAATTACACTGTAATTAAATTAAATAGAAATAAAAAAAAGAAAATTATATAACAATAGAAAGTGCATATTTTCCAAATAATATCATTAATTATTAAAAAGATTTACAGTTAATTAAAAAACAAACAATACAAACTGGATTACAATAATCTGATATTTATAACAATAATCAAAATACGATTATATAATATACTGTTCAGATAGATTATCAAAAATTGCACAGAAATTAAATTGAATAGAAATTTTTTTTTTTATAAAAACAATAGAAAGTACATATTTTCCAAACAAAATCTTTGAACTATTAATAAGGTTTACACTTCATTAAAAAACAGAAAAACAATACAAACTGGATTAAAATAATCTAATATTTATAACAATAAATAAAATATGATTATATAATATACTGTTCAGATAGATTATCCAAAATTACACTAAAACTAAATTGAATTGAATTGAAATAAAAATAACGTAACAATAGAAAGTACATATTATCCAAATAATATCTTACACCTATTTATATTATTAATTTTCACATTTTAGTATGGGGAGGACCCTCGCAAGGGCATGTTAATATTTGGGGCTCCATGGCGTCTAAAAGACTGAAAAAACTGGCTTATACCAAATAAATATGTTACGTATGATAATTTTCCCATATTTCATAACGTCAAAATTCATCAGGCCGCTGGAGGGCTCTGTGGAGTGACCCGAGCCGATGCTTTGCGCATGCGCGGAACCCCCGCGGAAATTCAAACGCGCGAGCTCAGCTGACAGAAAGGCAGACGTTTGAAAACTCCACAAACTCTGACACGGTTATTTTACTGAGGTAAGATGCTGTTTTAACGATAAGCTGACAGAAATACTTAATATATTCACGTGAACGCTATAGCTTTTTTATTTTTATGACTGTTTAGACTTTTTTTCGTTCAGCAAAGACTGGTTGCTAGTAAGTTAGCGCATTAGCCTCAATATATGAATAATACGCAATTGTTGTCGTTTAGGTTAATCCGTATTCTCATATCAACTATATCAAAGAAGACGACGACCTTCGTAGTTTTTATAAGTTGATATGAACCAGATACATTGTTCTAGTGGGCTGTGTAAACAAAGTTTATGACACTTCTCAGTATTATGCGTATTTTGTTAAAAGGTGAATACGTATATCTTAGATACACCTGAAGCGATGCAAAGTCGTTTGATTTAACGTCATTGAACATGAAACTGTTTTTCAGCTGTCAGGTAAAAAGATGGAAAATCAGAAGAGACCGAGAGATCCTCTGGAGGAAAACCCTTCAGCCTCTAGTGGTAAGAATCTCACCTGACGGCGCCTCCTGCAGTCTATGGTGTTGCCAGATTGGGTTGACTATTTCAAACAAAAACTCTCAAAAACCCGCCCACTCCAAGAAAAATAAAACGCCCGGAACATTCAGTGAATGAAGAATACTATAGTATTTTACTTCCGTTTCCATCAAGTTGGCAAGAATCTAATTTAACACACTAAATAATGATTACAATATAAAGTTAAGAAAATCTATAGACAGTTAAACAGGAAAAGCGTGTTATTGAAAAACATGGCAAGTATTACAAAAATGTAATGTCAAGAAGGTCAGATATTGGCCAACAAATCACTTTTTTAAAAACAGCTATTTTCCTTTGCCATTTTTATCTTCTCGCCTGTTAATGCAAAAAAAAAAAATCTTTCATAAATCTGTTTACTACTAGGTGAAAAAATAGTTACATGTAAGCAACATTTTTAGTGCAACAAGCTACATTTTTGGGTGAGCATACAAACTCATGTTGTTATGTCTTTCCTGAAGTAGTCCTTCTAGCACAGGGGTCACCAACCTTTTTGAAACTGAGAGCTACTTCTTGGGTACCGATTAATGTGAAGGGCTACCAGTTTCATACATACTTCCTAAATAGCAAATTTTCTCAATTTACTTTTAATTATATGTTATTATTAGGGCCAGACGGTATCTGCGGACGTTTTTTGCTATTTCTGCTGAGAATTTTGGTAAAAATCTGCGGATTTCTGCGGAATTATTTTGGGAGTATCATAACTAAAACCTTAATATGTTAAATAAAAAAGAATATCTTTTTAACTTGTATTTAATGTTTAAAATGCAAATCCAATTAGATTAACTGTAAATAGTTAACTTTAAGTAAATAAACAGAATTAATGATGGGCTGAAAATCTGCGGAAATCTGCAGAAAATCTGTGGAATTCTGCGCGCGCAGATTCCGTGTGGGCCTAGTTATTATTAATGATATTCATCTATGTGAAGACACTGATCATGTTAATGATTTCTTACACTTGTTGTTAACAATGTTTTAAGAAGGTAGGAAACAGATAAATATCAATATGCAACACTTCATTTGTCTGAAATAGTTTTTAAAGTTTTATTATATACTGTATATAACTTAATGTCATTTTCAATTTTACACCAATGCAAGTGTAATTTAAAAAGAGTAGCTACAAAAAATATTAGATGCAGCTTACTGGTATGTGGTTCTATGGTGAGCTATTTTTAGAACAGGCCAGTGGACAACTCATGTGATCCTCGCGGGCACCATGTTGGGGACCCCTGTTCTAGAACATATCGCAGAACTTTGACAGTCAAAACTGATGAATTGTGGATTCAAACCTCTTAGCTGCTGTTTGGAGAAGTATGACAACATACAAGTATAGACAGGTGCTATATTTCATTTTGTATGAGTCATTTAACTGTTCTCTAATTTCAGAGTTAGTGTATTTACAAAAAGCCACCACAGGTGTAATCCATGTCACAGTGCCACTTGACTGTACATAGAGCTTACAATAATCCCACAATATACAGTTACAAGTTCAAGTTTGGTGCCTTGTTGTATAAAAAAAAATCATCATCACTTAAGTCTCACCAGCACAAGATGGAGATTTGTGGATGAGTCTCCCTCATCTGGCCCTGACTGGTTAAACTGAACAAATGTTATTAAGAAAATAACATTATACTTTTGCCATTACCTGCCAAATTGTTTGTAGTATATCAATTTGTATAGTAAAATATATGACATACAGTGCTCAGCATATACAGTATAAGTACACCCCTCACAAATCTATCTTTTAAATTCATATATTTTAATAGGAAGCTATACAAAACTATATTTGGCCATATACATTAGATTAGTCAGTATTGAAGCCAAATCTGGAGCTTATCAAACAAAATAACTTATAATAACGGTCCAAAAACCAGTACACCCAAATTTGTTATAGAAAAAAATTAAATACAAATTTAAAAAAAAGAGGAAAAATCAAGAGAAGCAAAAAAAAAATCGAAAAATTTAATTGAAATTTTGTAGGTTGTAATTAATTTTCTAATATTTTGCTTACATTTAATTGTATTATCTTACAATTTCTAAATATGTTTGGTGACTAAAATATTATTTTAATAAATATATCTGTTTAATAAACCTGTTATGTTTAAATGCACCAAAATACATTGCCTATATTCACTGAGAAATGGTTAAATTTTCAAAATGGGGTGTACTCAAGTATGCTGAGCACTGTATCATCTTGTTTATTTACATTTAAACATTTAAAGGGACAGTTCACCCAAAAGTCTGAATTCTGTCATCTTAGCCTTCACTTGTTCCAAACCTGTTTGACTGACTTTCTTCTGTTGAAACCAAAAGAAGATATTTTAAAGATACTTGTAACTATTGACTTTTCCAGCTTTGGATGTCAATGGTTTTCTGTTTTCTTCATAATATATTTTGTGTTCAACAGAATTAAAAAGAATTAAAGAAGTAAATGATAGTAAACTTATTTTTTTGGTGAACTATCTCTTTAAGATGTTATACTCTTTTCATTGTCAATTTAAAGGTCCTATGAAGTGTTTTGAAATGTGCATTTTTATTCGATGTTTGACGTAATCTCAACCGAAACATGAAGAGAGGGTGAGACATAGTGTAGCTCATCCCCTTTTCAAAAAACAGCCAATAGCGTTTGCTTTTTTTCCCCACTGCTCTGCCATTAAGAGTGGTTCAGCTCAACTGCATCAAATGAAAAGCCAATGAGAAGCATCTTGAAGGGGTTGGGACATGTCAGATAGTAGAGAGCATTTGATTGGTTATGACATGATGAGAAAATGTAGCATGGGTTGACGTGAATTAAAACCGTTGATCCATTTAAGGGGAAGGGACAGACTACAAGCTTTACATGTTTATATCTATTTTATATTTTCTAGATGCAAATTTTGTCTTTGTTTTGGAACACACTAGCTTAGATATCTTAAAAACTAACAATACTAATAGTAATATCTAAAAACTTTATTTTAATTTCATGGAACCTTTAACCATTAGGCCACATAATGTTTTCCAGAACTTGAAAATGTGTTAAAGAAAAGGCGACTGGCAGCAGGTGGAGAGGAGAACCAGGACCCTACAAAATCCCCTGCCAGATCGCGAATGAGATTGACAGAGCTGGAGATGAAACCAGATACACCAGCCATAGCCTCCATCCACTCCAGGGTCCAGCAACTCAGCCAGAGAAGAGAAGGTCAGAATATTTATTTTTTAAATCCGTTTGCCAAATATTTTAGCTATACTTTTTTTCTCAATAGCTCTTCATGTGCATGCAATCTCATAACTTTCTCTTGCAAGGTAATTTTGCAGTACATTTCCAAACCATTCTGCTTGATTTAAATTGTTCTGTACAGATAATGTAGTGAAACTAAATACTATGTTTTCTGATAGTAACAACATTTAGATTTTTACTCTTATGTTTGCTCAATATTTGTTCTAATGTGCATGACAGATTAATTTCATTGATGTGTGCTCTTAAAGAGGACCTATTATGCAAAAATCACTTTTATAAGGGGTTTAAATGGAGTTGTGTCGCAACAGTAAAAATGTATACAAATTTCTTTTTATAATCACACTTGATAAAAACAGTCTGCAAAAACACTTTGATTGACATTCTCCCTTTGTACGTGTGATCAAAGGGGGAAACCCTCGCCCATTAGTGACGATCTCTCCTTCATTAGTATAGGACGTTAGTCTTGTTTTTAATCTGCCACAATGCTGACCCATAAGCATTTGTTGCTCCGCTCTTTTTTTAAAAAAGAGCACAATCTCATTAGAATTTAAAGCGACAGTCACCAAAATGCAATTTTGCAAACGGGGCAATTTCAAAGAGGTATAAAACATAATTTGTGGTGTATTCTGAGCTGAAACTTCATATACAGACTCTAGGGACATCAGATAATTGTTTTACATTTTGTAAAAAGGGGCAAAATAGGTCTCCTATAATGTACATATATGTATATTTCTGTAATTTAGTGAAATATAGTCCTTTTTTGTGTGATCAGGTGGGACTGGTTTAGTACAGCGCTGCCTGTCTGACCCTGGATCTGACGATTGCACCAGCATGACCTCAGTGATCAGTCACATCGGTGAGTGTTAATTTCCATTCAGGCTTTACCCCTTGCATTAAGGCATGTCACAATAATCAATATATCGACTTATCGTACAACACATGGACATGACCTCAATCATTTTTGGTAATGCAATATAAATCGCCCACACATGAAAACCAATTCTAGCAATATTTTAGCTGATTGCGCAACATCTTTATCTCTATTGGAAGTGTCAGTGTAAGTAGTATGGTTAAAAACACTATAGTATTCACTATAAATTACTTTATTTTATTTTCATGTGGGTGTCTGACAACTGAAAATAGATCTGGTAGCAGATATTGCAGCCTCTGTTACTTTTTTACCTTGCACTTTTTTGTTAACATTTATTTGTTATTTATTTTGGATTAGCTTTTTCACATTCCAATTCCAATGCCTAATTATTAAATAAAATGTTCTTAAGAATAAAATATGTTTTTTTTTTTTTGGAAGAGTGTACTTGCATTGTGATGACATTATATTGTCATTCTCACGTTATATGATGAGTGGCATAAAATGGTCTTAAAAGGACAATAATATTGTTTATCACAGTATATTTTGGTGCATTATATCGTACAACAAAACATAGATATCGTGACAGGCCTACTTACAATTGCTGCTTATTTTACTGCATGCTTTTTTTTTTCTTTTTTTTAAACAAGGTGAGGGAGAGTTTAGCTCTCGTCTGGAACGCTTCAAAGCTCCAACACCTCAGAACAGCCCTGGTCGCTCCACCCCCTGCACACGCAGTCTCTCCAGCTTTGTGCATGGCATCCAACAGCAGCTGAACGCTACAGTGACACCCAGCAGTAAAGAGGCCTCTCGTATCCGCCAGGTAGAGCCATCCTACCCACTTTACATATTATCTATTTTACCCATCAGAAACAAATCTTTTAAATGCATGATTTTTGTTGTTACTTTGTCCTGCTGTCTTTGTTATGCAGGCACGTGAGGATGAGTTGCGTCTATTGAAGATTCAGCCAGTGGCAGAAAATATTTGGTTGAAAAGGAGTCTGTCTGACTCTTCCCTCACTGAGGTAAGCCATTCAGGCTAATAGTGCTCTATGATTTTACAATGTGGACAATATTGTGGCAGTTAATCAAAAATTTAATTAGCTTTATAATGCAGACTGGCATGGAGTTAAATGTGAAGTTTGCATGTTAATAATAATAAATACCAATATAACAATAATATAAAAAACTTTGGTTGAAGTTAGTTACACAAATGTTCTTTCATGTTTCAATTATAATATGACTTGAATGAATTTGGACAAAAAAGTAAAAATTACTTCATACTGTATGTCCAAAAATCTTTATTAAAGGGATAGTTCAGCCAAAATCGTAAATTCTATCATTATTTAATCAGCCATTTTTGTTTACTTTACTCACTTAATCTGTTTGAGTTTCTTTCTTCTCTTGAACACAAAATAATATATTTGAGAGATAAAAGATATTTTGATGAATGCTGGAAACCTTTAACTACTTCCCTAGTATTTGTTTTTTTTTTTTCGTTGTAAGTCAATGGTTAAAGGCTTCCTGCTTTCTTCAAAATATCTTTTTTTATGTTCAACAGTAGAAAGAAATTCATAAAGGTTTTGAACCACTTAAACATTACATAATTAGTGAGGAAACAAAAAATTTTGGGTGAATCATGCCTTTAAACTATCACGATAAGGAATTTTTGTGCGATATATTGTTACAGAGATTGCTGCGATAAGCGACAATGAGATCGTTTTATGCCATTGATTATATAACAGCATAATAATGCAAATAGACAAACACTTTATCATTTCTAAGGTTATTTAGATTCTATAATTTAATATTAAAAAGGTAGATGTCCTATTATATACACTGTTAAATATCCTATTAGGCAAATGTTCAATTATAAACTTTGACACCGGTGAGGTAGAATGTAAATGTCATTGTAAAATGGCTTTAATGTTATTTGTAAATATATATTGCAATGACAGAAATTATTGAGGTCATCTCCAAGTATTGCACAATAAGTCAATATATTGATTAATGTTACAGGCCTACTTTGAACTTAAATTTTTTTTGTTAAAGGGCCACGAAACACCCTGTCTCAGCAGGGTGTTTTCACACCTCTGTTTTGAAAAAAGTCAGGAAAGTTGGGCGTGTCCAGCTCTGGTAGTGTGGGAGTGTTGGGGGAGGGAAAGAGGATAAGTTTTTGCATAAAAGGGAGTTAACATTTGGGCACGCGCTAAGTTTGACAGGAAAAACAAACACACAGAGGCTGATTTGATACGGCGAATAAGAGAAAAAAAAATCCTCCGCATTTCTCTGTAACTTATGTACTCGGTAGGTAGCGTCAGAAAGTCGTGTGTGTATAGACTATCCTGTCACAAATTGCAGCGAAAATCCTGCACGACGGGAATAGTTTGTGTTTACATGTTTACACTCGGAGAGCAGCATTTAAACAAAGGGCAGTCCACTGCAAACACTTACCAAATCTGTAGACAGACAATCAAACTGTAGCTGTGTCTTTTTATTAAAAGTAGACGAGCAGCATCGATCCGGATTTCACCATTTCCAGATGAGAAAAAGCTCTCGGGTAAAAATGTTCCTTACAAACGCGTTTCTGTCGAGTGTCGCTTGCACTGTAATCCACACGTGAGTCCAGCTGCTCTCTCATAAAGGGAAAATGAAAACAAAACCTTCGTTGCAACACACTAATAACACCTACGATTTTGTCTTGAAATTCTTGTACTTTCACTTGTTTTGGCAACACAACGTGGCGTCTCTCTGCCGTCTGTACAGTGTAAACTGGTAAACAGTCTCCGGAGCTATCATGCATATTAATGAAGTTTCACGTCATACACAATAGAGCGCGCAAATTGGTTTGAAGCACGTCTTTCTCATGAATTAATACTGCACACTCAGATACGTAAGAACGTCCTAGAAAAGACAGACAGCCACTCTCCAGCTGGATTTACACCCAAGTATCTCATGGTCGTGACGCAGCTTCAAAAATTCGTTTCAAACCGGAAGAACGAATTTGCTCAAAATAACGCAAAAACAACCAATTTTCACTTTTTAGTGCAATATATGTGTCCTAATAGTGTTTATAGCAGTGTGGGACACATATATGACTGTCAACAGCTCAAAAAATGTGTTTTGGTGTTTCGTGACCCTTTAAAGTGAGTTCATCAATGGTTTATTTTAATTAAATGAAAATGTTTTTCTAAAATAATAAATGTAATAAATAATAAAATAATGTTTTTCTTTTTAACCATAAAGTAGTCCAGAAAATAAAGAATTGAAGTCAAATTAATTTGGGAAAATAAAAAAAAAATATTATACTGTAAATAATACTGTTGTCGGAACACCATAAGTTAAGATGTTTATCTGCTTCATGTGGATTTTTGTCTGGATTTGTGAATTGGAAGTGACTTGAAAACAACCATCATTTTTCTAGAGGGCATCACCATCCACATCATCGCCCTGGGTTTACAGGAAAATTCTAAAACCTCAGTGGCCTCCATTACAGCCTGGGAGTGTGAGCATGTATTTGAGATGAATCATTGGAGTCTGTTTGACTTTGGCTTTTGTGTTTGTGAATAAAATTTTTTTTTGTCATACTACTTACACCTTGGTTCTAAGGTTTTTCCTCTTGAATTAGCTTATAGTCACTGGGGCAAAGTTATTTGTTTGCACGGATTCACTTAAGGAGAACACTGTTTTGTCTCTCGCACTTAAAAATAAAGTGTGTAAATTTTAGGCAAAATCTACTAATCTTTTATCTATTTTGCAGGAAGAACTAAAAGGAAATGAATTCAGCTCCTGTGAGGGTGATAGTAAGGTGTTTGATGGAAGTCTGAACACCACACCGCCATGTACAGCAAATATTCGTTTCCCCAATGAAGAACTTTATACCTCAGTCGGTAAATGAGCATTGTTAAATCTCTCAGAGCTTATGTAACAACAACATTTGCCATATTTACCATATTTGTTTTTGTCTGTAGCAGAACCAGGGGCATTAAGCACCTCCGCGCTAATTGATAAGATGTTTGAAGATGTCCTGCAGCATGCAGAAAAGGAAAATGAAGCTGCAGATGAAAATAAGGAAGAGGAAATGGAGAACGATGAGAGCTGTGTATCACAGACTGAAGATAAAACCGAGCTGGACACAGTTGATAATGAAGACGAAACAGAATTGGACACAGTCGAAAATGAAGAAAACACACAATGGCACACAGTAAAAAATAAAGACAAAACCGAATTGGACACAGCCGAAAATGAAGACAAAACAGAACTGAACATAGTCGAAAATGAAGACGACACACAACAGGATGCGGGCGAAGAAGAAAAAGTGGAATCAGTCACAGTCACATTAAATGAGGAGCCGCTTGATCACAGTGAGATGTCTGAAGAGAGTGTAGAAACTCCTGATGACAGTTCTGCAGTGAACGAAGAGAAGGAGCTCCATGATGGTGAAGAAGAAATGGAGGAGGAGCAGGAGTGTGCTCCCATGGGGGCTGAAGATGACTTTCTAACCCTGCCACCCAGCTATATCCTCTCTCCTCTCAGCAAATCTGTGGAGGCTGTTGTCACCCCACTGGTATTGCTTTGTTTTTGATCTTCTAGTTGATTGTATAATTTGAATGTGTGGTTAAATATTATATAGCCTATGACAGGGTGACAAATGTCCTAACCTCCTAGGGCCTGAGTGTCCACATATGTGGACAGCACATTTTTAACTCTTAAGTGGCTATTTAAAATACTTTGAATGTTTTATATTTTGTTACTGATATACAGTGTCATCCTGCAACTCTTTTGCAGCATATGAAATGTCCCAAACCCTATTTTTAACTGTCCAAAATGGAAAAAAAAAAGTTGTATTTACTCTCTGATAGTCAAAGCAAGTTTAAAAAAAAATTCTATGTTAAATATGTAAAAGAAAATTCGGGAAAAAGTGTTTTACGTAAATTCAGACCATAAGTCCACATATATGGACATAATTTTTCTCTAAACGTACATCATATCAAAAGATGATACTTAGATTTTTATTCTAATTAGGTTCCAATAAGCCCAAATAGCAAAGAGAAATTAAAAATGCATGTAAAAAAACACCTTGGGCCTTAAGAGGTTAAATCTCAAAATCAAAACTTTAGGCCTTAAGTCTTAAATCTATTGAAATATTGTATTGTAGGTCTTAAATCTTTTTTTAAACGGGTCTTAATTTTCCTTTGTTCATGTATTGCTACCCAATCTGGCCAACAATAACCAACAATCCATCTCAATAAAACCTTTTATTTAAAAAGTTCATTTTTAACTCTATAATGGTTTAATTTTCCTTACAATAACATTTGTTTAAAAGTGCTCCATGCATTTACTGCTGTGGAGACCGACCTAAACAAATTGTTGTTCATAGATTTAGTATATTATAATTTTTAAAACATTTGTTCATTTTTTGAACTTTATTTTAAAGAAAGTTTATGTTGGGAAAAAAAGTGTATGCATACAAGTAGGGTTGTCGCGATACCATTAGTTCATCTTACGATACTATACCAGCTAAAGTATCACGATACCAAATAGTTTTGCGATACTACTCAAATTATAAAGAAAATTGTCAGAAATGCTATATTTTAGATGTTATTATAGGTCTACTTGAATTTAATTCATAATTCCCTTATTATTGAAAAAAGTATTATTTGCACATCACTTCACCTAAAATGTATTACTTCTTTTTCTTTATTTTGTAGATGACTGACCAACAAAAAATACATTAAAATAAAGATTCAAATTATACCAAATGAAATTTGTTACAAAAGTGCATGTTTTCCAACAAAATTAGGCTATATGAAGTGGTCAAAAATAGTCTTATCAGGTAACAATCCAAAGTAATTCAAAATGTCACTTTGTGAGTCGTTCTTTTTTAGAGATTGTTGCAGTTGTTCAAGCTACTAAATCATATTGACGGGAACAGAAATGAACCGATTCAGATGTGCGTTTGAAACATAAAGTGCAACCTTAAAGTGCTCCACAGGCTATTAAAATTGAATGGCCTATTGTTGCACAAACGTGTGAGCATTTTAGTGACTTTTCCACATGCAACATTATCTATTGTAGATAGACTGTTAATTACGATACTACCGTTTACAAACTACAGTGGCACCACCAGTATTTTGGAGCCATATCGCGGTACTACCATAGTACCAGTAAACCGTGCAACCCTACATACAAGTAGAGTTTTTACATAATATTTAAAATATTTTGCTAAGAAATATCTAAAATATTTAATTTGTATTATTAAATTATTTTTGTATTATTAAATGTATTAAATTAGCTTATTTTGTTTGATAGGGCAAACAAAAATCTTTTGCATCTGGGCCCTTTGAAAAATAAGGCCTCTATGAGTCTAAAATTTCATTTATAAAGGTCTTAAAAAGTCTTAAATTTAACTTGGTGTAACCTGCAGAAACCCTGCTATGAAGCCCAGACATCATATTGTTTTCATAAAAATGGCTTTTGACATATTAATGCCACTTTTCACATTGAATTAAGTCATTGATGGCAATACTGCATCGTTTTTTTCATAGTCTTTTGGTAAATTCAGATATACATTCAAATGGAAATCTATAAATGTATTAATTCTAAATGTGTTCATGAATGATCCCACAGAAGATTGAAATCACAGTGTCTAAACCATCAGACCAACTGCCTCTACCTGAAGAAGTGACGGATAGTCCTGCTGACAGCGTTCCACCTTTATACAGGTGCGCCACAATTGAAAAATACAATTGATAATACATTTTCAAGAACCTTGTTGTCTTTGCGTATCACTTTTTTAGTTTAACTTGTTGTTTTAGAATTGATTGTGGTTACTTGTTGCTAGTAGCTGTTCCCATCCAAAAATGCTAATTAAATTTATGCACAAAACTGGAATATCGCATAAAAGACATGCGAATAAAGCAGCGTTTCCTTCCAATGAGTCAAAGAGAACAAAATCGTCTCTTCCTGATTACCTGGCGCCAAATATCAACAGTAAAAACCAAATTTGCTGCATCAACCTTTTCTTTATTTAATGAATGACTTGCGCCTCAGAAGACAATATGTCTATGCGCAATGAACGCCTAGTGGCGTTTGAAGCCATGAGACACAGAGTGCAGACCCTCTTGACAGTTTTGGAGGTCATTAATAATATAATAACACTAATACTGAAATGGTTAAGGCGTTTTAGAATGCCCAAAACAGCATTTCAGGTATTTTACAATGTGCTCAGCCTGCTGGTTTGTCCATTCACACACATTTTTATCATCACATGATCTTTTATTACAAAATCACATGACTTTTTAATGCGCATACTGGAATTTGTTCGGTAAAAGTGTTTCCATTGTAGTTTATGCGCATCATTTCTTATCGAATAAAATTTATCGGAAACGTAACTAGTAATAGGCTAATAATTCAGCTAGGTTTTCTATATACATTACTGTTTAAATTATTAGTCAGTAAGATATTAAAATTATAAAATAAAAAGTGCTCACCCATGCTACATACACACTACATAAAAACTTTTTAGCTCGTGACCCCCAAAATACAATTCCAGTGGCTCGCGACCAACAAACATTGCACACAATGGTGCACACACCAATAGGAACTATATAAACAAGCTTATTGACAACACAAAAAAGTGCAACAGTCTAACAACCATATAACTTTTTATAGTCATTATTCATTTGTTTCATTCAGTATTAACCTCACTTAATGAGAATGGTGCACACAATGTTTACAGCCAAGAATATTCTTGGTTTAATTTTGGAGACTGCCATTTGGTGCCGCCTATGTTCAGTCATGCCCCTTTATTTTTAATGTATGTGAGTGCCGTAAATGTGTCAAAGTTTTACACTGTGCCGTGAAATCAGTCTGCTGTGACTAACACTATTGTTGTATCATTAATCTAGCATAATAACCCCAGGGGTCACAATCCAATGTAAAATCAATTGAAAGGCTGATGGCTTTTTTTTTTGCATGTTGTTTTTTATGTAACTATTAAATACTTTTTATGGATAAAATATGGAATTATTGTCTCGTGACCCCCATTTTGGAAACCACTGCACTAGTTGAAACACAATAATGTAATGAAATTGTAATTTTCCTGAATTTTCGGCAACCATTACTCTAATATTAAGTGTCATGTTGTGTTTCAGAAATCATTCTAATGTGTTAAATTGCTTTGGTGCTTTTTAAAAAAAAAAGTATACAGCATTATTGACAATTATTTGTATGTATTATTGACAGCATTGATGCCTACCGCTCACAGAGGAAGGTCCACCAACTTTCTACTCAGAGCTTGACCCCTGGCGTTCAGAAGCAGGTTCAAGAAAAGATCTGCTCAAAAAAGCCTGTCAACATCAAGGAGAGAATTAAGGTTTGAAAATGTGTTGTGTATAGATGACATTCATTATAGTTTACCTTCATGAATGCATTACAAGTTAATCACTTATGCAAGTAATTGTATTTGTTCTTTAAGGCTTTAAACGAGGAGGCGGCCAAGTTGCAGACCATCATCACACAGACTCTGCAGGCTCTGAGCTGTTGCAGCGATGAGGAACATGGAAAGGGTTCACAACAGGAGGCAGAGGCTGAGAAACTCCTGCTTGTGTCCAGTAAGTGCAACCCTACTCATTTTTCTTCTTGAGCTTTCTGCATATAGAGTTGAAGGCCAAATTATAAGCCCTCCTGTGAAATTAGGTTTTTCAAATATTTCCCAGGTCTGTTTAGCAAAGAGATTTTTTTTTCCAACACGTTTTATATGCTGATAGTTTTTTAATAACTAATTTCATTAACTATGATGACAGTACACACATTTTTACTAGGTATTTTGCTATATATTATTATTTAGATTTAAGTGCAATTTAATAGATTATTTAGATTTAACTAGGCAAGTTAGATTAATTAAGTAATTGGAAAACAGTAGTTTGTTCTCTAGCCAATCAGAAAAAAATTAATTCTTAAGGGAGCTAATAATATAATATAATAATATTCACTTTATCGTTTTTTTATTTATTTTTATTTTTTTATTTATTCCAGACAAACTAAAAAAATAAGACTTTATGCAGAAGAAAAATATTACTGTAAATACTGAGGAAAACTTTGTTTAGAGAAAATTTATGAAATATTTAAAAAGAAAATTTCATAAAAGGACTAATAATTGTGTGTTATGTCTTATATCTTATATTGAGAGTAGAGAATACACTACCTGACAAAGTCTTGTTGCCTATCCAAGTTTTAGGAACAACAAATAATAACTTGACTTCTAGTTGATCATTTGGTTTCAGAAGTGGCTCATATGAAAGGCAAAGGCCTCTAGATTACGCTTATTTTACCAAAATAAAATATAATCATTCCTTGATTTTTTTTATTATTTAATTAATTAATTAAACAGAAATAATGTACAGTATAGAATATAAAGTCATGGTGCAGTGGGAAAAAGAATGAATATTGTGTATGACTCCTATGAGCTTGGAGGACTGCATCCATCCATCTCTGCAATGACTGAAATATCTTATTAATAAAGTCATCTGGAATGGCAAAGAAAGCGTTCTTGCAGGACTCCCCGAGTTCATCAAGATTCTTTGGATCATCTTCAATGCCTCCTCCTTCATCTTACTCCAGACATGCTCAATAATGTTCATGTCTGGTGACTGGGCTGGTCAATCCTGGAGCACCTTAACCCTCTTTGCTTTCAGGAACTTTGATGTAGAGGCTGAAGTATGAGAAGGAGCGCTATCCTGCTGAAGAATTTGCCTCTCCTGTGGTTTGTAATGTAATGGGCAGTACAAATGTCTTGATACGTCAGGCTGTTGATGTTGCCATCCACTCTGCAGATCTCTCGCACGCCCCCATACTGAATGTAACCCCAAACCATGATTTTTCTTTCACCAAACCTGACTAATTTCTATAAGAATCTTGGGTCGATGTGGGTTCCAATAGGTCTTCTGCAGTATTTGTGATGATTGGGATGCAGTTCAACAGATGATTCATCTGAAAAATCTACCTTCTCCCACTTTTCCAAATGATCAACTAAAAGTCAAGTTATTATTTGTTGCTCTTATGACTGGGATCGACGACAAGACTTTTGTCAGGTAGTGTATAAACTCTGTTCTCATCCGTTCCTGTCATGCAGGTGAAAAGCGAGCAGCCTTACTGGCGGAGGTCAACAGGCTGAGAGAGGGTGAACCTGGAGAACCAGAATCCCAGAATGCACCTCTTCAGCCCTGCAGGGGCACCGTCAGCATCAGCAGCATCCAGCTGCCTCTCAAGGTGGAGTTTGTGTGCTCCGCTCGCACAGGTCAGTTTTAATACACATTTATGAATGGCAGGAATAAGATGTTCCACTGTATACTGTCAGTGTTCACACACAGTTTATGTCTGCTGTCTATATAAAGGTCGTCCAAGGCACTACTTCTTCGTTCTGATCCGTTATGGCCCTTGTAACATTATGGCAACACCTTTAGCTACAGCTGCTGATGCCCAAAATGGAGACACTATCACCTTCCCTACTTCCATCACACTGTGAGTCCAGACAATGCATAAAATGCACTGCTGTTTTCTAATTAATGTCAGAGTATAACCTGAATCATATCTGTGAGGTTTTTATGTATAATTGTGATTTACACTGGTTTGAAAATTTTATTCACAGACAAGATATTCGCTCCAGTTTTGAGATTGATGTTGAGGTCTACAGTCTGGTATGTACAGTTCATGTTAACATGTTCTTTTCAGTTTTAAAAGAAAATGGCATCTTTTGTTCACTAATTTTAAACTTTAATTGATATTTTTTTTTGTGGTTCTCTAATTTATAGTCCAATACTCAGAGTAATACCTGTAGCCTCAATGTTCAGCAGTTCCGCAGCTCAACAAAGTCAAGGGTATGTACACTTTCATGTGTTATATTGGGAAGATTACATGTTACTTTTATTAATGCAAAGTTAAACAAAGTGCTATTTTTTTAGGTGACGCCTAAGAAGATTCTCCACAGTATCACTGTATGTATCTTCTCTGTTTTCATAACATCATTAGACTTCATTAATTAAATACAAGCCAATACATTTTTTAATAAAAAAAAAATCTTGCTGTAATGTTCGTAAAATAAAGTATAAAAACTAGGGCTGCACAATATATTGTTTCAGCATGATATCGCAAGGCATTTGCAATAACCACATTTGCAGGAAATGCAACGTTGAGTTGGTATTATGGTTACTTATATAGTTGATTATACTCAATGCAAAGTTTAATCATAATGGCGTAAAAGTTTATCTTCTGCATTTTTTTAAAATACCAAACATTTATTCACTATTTTCATCTCACCTTTTGACTTGGTTTCAAACATTTATGAGTTTCTTTTTTATGTTGAACCAAAAAAGAAGATATTTTAATAACTCATTAAAGTTTGAAACTAGTGAAGGGTGACTAAATGGAGAGTCCATTTCTATTTTTGGGTGAGCTACCCCTTTAAGGCCTGTGACTGTGTGAACATTTCAATATTTCAGTTTAAAACATCTGGCCACAAGAAATTCTAATCATGGTAACTTTAATAAAAATTACTTTATATGCAGTGAAGACTATGCAGTGTTGATTATTCAATATCTGTAATCTGAATACTGTTAGACTCCAGATAACTATCATTCACTTTTATCTTTGCTATATTGTATTTATCTATGCTTATAATTTATTTGTTGTATATTATTCGACACTCACTCCCTACAAAAATATCATTCCAATTAATCTAAAATGAGGATTTCTTTCCAAATAAAGCTGTTTAGGTCATCTGGTGAAATTGCATTCATGCAATATATTTCACAGAAATACTAAATATCGCAATGTCAGACTTTTCCAATATTGTGCAGCCCTAATAAGAACACTTTCACACACAATTCAGAAAAACATTCTGCTCATATTTAAAGGTGATGTATGTACGTTTTTGAAACTTCTAAAGCATAAAAATAGCATAATATGTTTGCAGATATTTCAGAAACATGCCAAGTGAACATTCTTGTTTATCCAAAAAGCAATGCTGAAGTCAGTTATTCTTCTTTAAAAACATCTGTTACGTGCTGCAATGGCTGTCTTTGTTTTGGTTCTTATAATCCGCCCACTGCCACATTAGCCAATTATATTTCAGCCCCCTGGGTTGCCTTGTTGGAAAACAGCATATTTCATTCATTCAGTCAGAAAGGCTCTCAAAGCATGTGCCCGGCACCAAAATGCGACCTCTGGTGGACAGTAGCTCCGAAATGAGACGCTGATTCAGAGTTCCACATGAGGTTATTCATTTGCAAATAATATAAATATTACGAGCGTAAACATTAGGTGAGCAGGTTACATTGTAACCTCGTGTCCTAACAACACGCTACGTGAGATTTGCAGTGATAAGTAATTTGGCTGTTTGCACCAGATGAAACACAACAGAAATTTAAATACAACCATTCAGAAGCACAAAATATGTACTTACTGCACTCCAACGAAATAAGGTTTATAATCTAATTAATACATATTAAACCTCTTTAACATTATTAAATGTAGACGCTGAATCACTGATATGGATTGGTTTTAAGTCACAGTTCTAAAGTTCAATTTAAAACGGTATATTTTATTTTCAAGATCTGAGGTGAACTATCTGCTGCTGCTTTCAGTATATGGCAATAAATGTCATGTAAAATGACATTCAAACTCACATTCTTAGCATTTAACACTGAATAAAGCACATGAAGTGTACCTGAGGTGATCACCGTTTATCTTGTTGTTCAGCTGCAAGAAATAGAAGCCATTTTTAATATATCAATTTCATGTTGGTTTGAACAAAAACTCATTTTAATATGGAGAATATTTCTTCTATTGCATACGTTGCTTTTATATAGAACATGATTTAAATCAGCCTTTAGGCTGTAGTCAGACTCTCTCCTGTTGGTCCTCAGTCTGGCAACCTGCACTTGCGTTTGTTTTGATCCAGGAATGCAATACCTAGTTCAACCACTGGGTATCAAACTTACATACTGCACCTTTAATAGATGAGATGCGTCATGTTTAATATTGTTAATTAAAAATTGTTGCACGATAAGCAAACTTAGCCACATTCATATGTCTTTGTTTTGGTTTTCCTAGAAATCTAATCAAAGTGTGACTTGTAAGTATTTATTTAATTTACTAATTTAATGATTGGTTTAGTCAATGTCATCAGATATTGATATTTCTGTTTTTGTCCATTATAGCTGCTTCTTTGCCTGGTCTGACTGCCCAACGCTCTAGTAACTTCACTTTAGTGGGCTCTCACAAAATCACCCTCAATTCATTGGGACAAAGCAAGTTTCCTCTAGACAAGGTATATGCAGTGAAACAGGAGTCTTATTACATTAACAAAAAAAAAACAAGATGAAGTGGTTGTTGCTGTCTTCACCTGTGTGTGCACTTTATAGTTTTGTTTAATCACCGACTTTCTTTTTAATGTCAGATATTGTGCACATGTTTGTACTGTAAATCTTCACTTAAGGAGTTAATTAGGATTTCTCTAAATGTACAAAGACCTGAGGATTTGTCTTGACTCTTGTGTTTGCACTGTGGTGGGAGTTGTGGTGATGTAACTGGGTCTCTGTCCGTCTCTCCTGTTTCTTTTCACTCAGATGAAATTTGAAGGAAAAATCAGGCGACTTCTTGGAGATGAGTTTCAGGAAAAGGTGTCACTTTTTTCACCTCAGTCTCTCTTTCTGGTTTAGTGGGCTTTACACATTTTCTGTTTTAGTGTGTGTTTCAGAAAAAAGCTAGGCATTGTATTCATCGGTTTGTGATTTACTGAAATGGCCTGGCATGTGCAATAATCAGTAAATTTGCTTGATTTAAGGTTTTCATTATTTGCTTTTGGACAAATTAAACCAAGATCTCCATATTATCATGTTTTGATGCCTGAATATTTAAATATATACAGTGCAGCCAGAAAGTATTCATAGCGCTTCACTTTTTCCACATTTTTTTTTATGTTCAGCCTTATTCCAAAATGGATTAAATGTATGTATTTCCTCAATTCTACACACAATACCCCATAATGACAATTTGAAAAAAAAAGATTTTTTGAAATTGTTGCAAGTTTATTAAAAATAAAAAAAACCTGAAAAATCACATGTACATCAGTATTCACAGCCTTTGCTCAAGACTTTGTTGATGTACCTTTGGCAGCAATTACAGCCTTAAGTCTTTTTGAATATGATGCCACAAGCTTGGCACACCTGTCTGGGAATTTTTGCCCATTCCTCTTTACAGTACATCTCAAGCTATATCAGGTTGGATGGGAAGCAATGGTGTACAACCATTTTCAGATCTTTCCAGAGATGTTCAATAGGATTTAGGTCTGGGCTTTGGCTGGGCCACTTAAGGACATTCACCAAGTTGTTGTGAAGCCACTCCATTGATGTTTTGGCGGTGTGCTTTGGGTCATTGTCCTGCTGGAAGATGAACCGTCACCCCAGTCTGAGGTCAAGAGCACTCTGAAGCAGGTTTTTATTCAGGATGTCTCTGTACATTGCTGCATTCATCTTTCCCTCTATCCTGACTAGTCTTCCAGTTCCTGCTGCTGAAAAACATCCCCACAGCATGATGCTGCCACCACCATGCTTCACTGTTTGGATGGTATTAGCCTGGTGATGAGCAGTGCCTGGTTTTCTCCAAACGTAACACCTGGTATTCACTTCAAAGAGTTCAATTTTAGTCTCATCAGACCAGAGAATTTTGTTTCAGATGCCTTTTGGCAAATTCCAGACGAGCTGCTATTTACTAAGGAGTGGCTTTCGTCTGACCTTCTCAGCCTTGTCCCTCGAGACAATCCTGTCTCAGAGGCCTACAGACAATTCCTTTGTCTTCATGCTTGGTTTGTGCTTTGACATGCACGGTCAACCCTGGTACCTTATATAGACAGCTGTATGCCTTTTCAAATAATGTTCAATCAACTGAATTTACCACAGGTGAACTCCAATTAAGCTGCTGAAACATCTCAAGAATGATCAGTGGAAACAGAATGTACCTGAGCTCAATTTAAAGCTTTAGGCCAAAAGCTGTGAATACTTATGTACATGTGATTTTTCAGGTTTTTTATTTTTAATAAATTTGCAACAATTTCAAAAAAAAAATTCACATTGTCATTATGGGGTATTGTGTGTAGAATTTTGAGGAAATAAATGAATTTAATCCATTTTGGAATAAGGCTGTAACATAAAGAAATGTGGAAAAAGTGAAGCACTATGAATACTTTCTGGATGCACTGTATATTTAGTTATGCTCTTTTGTGGGTTTTAAATGGGTTAAACAAACTAAACAAGCGAGTAATATATAAAATTCAGAAACTGACTACGTAAACCTTTTCAGTTTTTGTCTCAAAGTGCCATTGTAGTGTGTTGATCTAGACTGTTAATAAAAAAAATATTAATTTGAACAATATTATTTTGCATCTGACATGCCCATCTGTTGTTGTTTTGTTTTTCCTGTGTAATGACTAACTCGTTTGTTATTTTGTGTAGGTTTCCCTTCCTCTCTCCTCTAGAGGGCCACATCTATCTGCGGCTGCACAGCGAGGGCCACTCCAACGTCCAGCATCAGGGCTTTTTGGTGGGTTGGTGTTTAGTGCTCAGCATATATGAGTACACCACTCAGAAATCTCTCATTTAGATTAATATTTTCTTTAGGAAGCTTTACAATATTAGTTTAGTCAGTACTGAAGCCAAATCTGGAGCTGATCTAACAAAATAACTTATGATAACGGTCCAAAAGTAGTACACCCAAATTTATATGTTAGGGGAAAATATTAAATACAAATTTTAAAGATAGGAAAAATCAAAAGAAACAAAAAAAAAAAGAACAATTTAGTTAAAATTTTGTAGGTTGTAATTTTTTCCCCCAATATTTAACATGCATTCAAATGTATTATCTTTGTCTTTTTAAAGATATTCAGTGACTAAAATATTATTTTAATAAATATATTTCTTTAATAAATCTGTTTTGCTCAAATGGACCAAAATATATTAGCTATAGTCACTGAGAAATGGATAAAATATTCATTTTCAAAATGGGGTGTACTCATTTATGCTGAGCACTGTATATATGTCACAAAACCTGACCGATAGTTCTATGTTTAGTTTGATAACACGGAAAAGGCACCTAACATATCTGTAGACCCTCAGTTCATGTGTATATAAGCAAAAATGTGATAGTCCAGTTAGCATATTTACAAAGCAGATATGTGAAATATGTTAGCAGTTTATCATCACCATTACAGTCTGATTCATTTGAATGCGCGTTGCCAAATGAAAGACAGATGTGAAGTAAGAATATGCTTGTCGCTATGTTTCTGGTCACATCAGAATTTATTTATTTTTTTATGAATTATTATAAATGAATAAATAAATATATTATATATTGAATTTTGGTTATGTATGTTACCTTTTATGCCCTTGAGCCTACTTAAGTGCCATTTGTCCCAATGGTTAATCCACCTATACATTTACTTTAGATGAACTCAAACCAGTTTGTCCATTCTCCTCTGACTTCCGGCATTAACAAGGCTTTTTGCTCTAAGAACTGTCATTGAAATACTTATTTTTTCCAGACCATTCTCTGTAAACCTAAGAATTCAAGTTCTGTAACACAAGTCCCCTTTTTAAATCTCTTATTGAAAATAATATATATATTCTTAGTTTTTTTTAGGTATTCTTTTGTAATTTTGTGTGCACTGTAACTTGTGTGTGTTGGATATATGCTTTGTTTTTGTGAAGTGTATGTTTTGTTTTTGTGAAGTGTATTGTTTTATTTCTTCTCTTACAGACCATGTTTGAGGATGTGAGTGGTTTTGGAGCCTGGCAAAGGTTCTACTTCCTTCTAGAAGGAGGTCACCTGCAGTATTGGAACTATCCTAATGAGATGGGCAGCAAGGTGTGCAACATCACTACACTGAGTATTTTATAATGTGTGACGTCCTCCTCATTAATAACTAATTTCTCATCTCCTTCACTTTTAGCCAGCAGATGGTAGTCTGTCTCTCTATGGCTTCTGCAGTGTCCGGCCTGTGGAAAGAGAATGCTGTGCACGACCACACACCTTTGAATTAGTAGAGACTAGCACCCTTCAGAAAGAAGACAGCCAGACCTTGAAGAAGTAAAGTATCTGTGTATTTATAAAGCAATAGTTTCAGACAGAATATAAACATCTGTCATCACACTTGTGTTGTTGCTCACCTGTATGCCATCTGTTTTTCCGTGGAACACAACAGTAAAAGTGCCATGCCCCTCTATTCCTGACAGTGATCGTGATCACAATGTTTGAAGAGCTCTAAAAATAGAAAAATGTAAAACCATCTACACTATCCGTCACTATAAAACTTGCATAGGCTTCAAGACTTGTCAGGTAGTGTAGACAATTACGATGATCACATTTCTGCATTCAGTCCTGAAGGGAAAATTCAGCCTCCTTTTATAAATGCATGTTTTAGATTGTGTAATTAATTCATTGAAATGTTTCAAAATCACCCAAAAATTAAAATTTGATTATTTATTTTACACCCTCGTGTCATTTCAATCCCCTTGACACATGAGATTATCAGATATTAACATAAATTGAGATATTTCAGTGAAATCTAAGACCGCCCTTATTCTCCATGGACAGCAATGGACCAGAGACATTCAAAGTCCAGAAAAAAAACAAAAACATTATCAAATCCTTCCACGTGACTTCAAAGCTCAAAGAACACTTTTGTGTGCCAAAAAATAATGTAAATTTGAATTTGTTTGCCAATATCTTCTCTTTCTCATCAAGTCAGAGTGTGCTTTTAATGCATGCAGTGCAATGTAGTGTCATTTGAGTCAGCAGGACAACATGCAACTGGTGTGTTACATGCACCCTGCATGCATTTGACACGGGAGACATTGACAGTAATTTTTACAGGTTGTTTTTGTTTTATTGCGCAACAGAAGTGTTCTTGGAACTTCATATGATCACAGTTTAATCAGTGAAGTGACATGGAATCTTTTAATAATGTTTTTGGTTCTTTGAATGTCATGGGACCATTGCTGTCTGTGGAGGATGAGAAAGCTCTCAGATTTCATCTAAAATATCTTAAAACAATTTTTTAATTAAAGATAAACGAAGGGGTCTCTGGGGATTAGAACAACAACAACACAAGGGTGAATAATTATTAACAGAATTTTAATTTTTAGGTAAACTATTTCTTTAAGATCGGGGTGTCTGCTGGGTCTTAAAAAGTCTTAAATTTCAAAACCTAAGATTTAGGCCTTAAAGTCTTAAATCCACTGACATATTATGTTATAGGTCCTAAATTGGTCTAAATTTTGCTTTGTCCAAGTAAAGCTACTCAATTTGGGCCGATATGCATCCAATGACCAACAATGCATCTCAATAAAACCTTATGTTTTATATTTAAGTTTTTTTTTTTATTATTGCAAAGAGATACAGTTCACAACAGATTTTAGACATTTTTACTGCAAATTCCCCAAATTAAATTCCCTAATCAGGGAAAAAAAGCTACAAAACAATTACACGATTTCTTATGATAATAATGGGCCATTAGAAAATAATCTTAACTCTGTATAAGTGTAAGAAATCATTCTTTATGGTCTTAAAAGGGTCTTAAATTTGACTTGAAGAAACCTGCAGAAACCCTGAAGATGAAAAAAGTGTTCATATAGATATGTAGAACATCTGCATTAATTTAGTGCATCTCCTATATCCAATGCATAGGACCCATCTTGATTTGCATTTTATAGTTTGTTTTAATCTAAAAGGTTTCCCACAAGTCCAAGGAAACTTTCCCTTGCAATTTCAGTACAATTTGAACATCTTTATTAAATTAGTTTACAATACTGTTGATGATTTAAATTTGTACGTGCTTGATGTTTTGTTGTGTAGGTGCTGGTTCTCAGCGGACACACGAGAGGAGAGGTCTGACTGGATGGAGAAACTCAATCAAACATTACTGGACTTTCTAACCTGGAACAGGAAGCCTGTCTCCAATGAGACCCGGGCCAGCACATCCTCCACAACCGGGACCTCTCGTGAGAGCATCCTGTAACACAACACAAACATGAACTCTCATCATTCAACACTAAGAAAGGAGATCACATGATAATATGTAACACTAAAAAAAACTAAGAGCTTCTGAGAGTGTTTTATGTAATAATGCACTGTATTCTACATACGCATGCTCTTTACTAGATACCAGTGGCATATTTACAATTTCATATCCATCATTACATCTTACAGAGTCTGCTGAATTTTAGAAAAGTTTACAAGAATAAGGATAGATGGATTCGCCAGTTTTTTCCGATTAGCCATATGAGAGCAGGGCAGTTTGTGTGAAAGGTAAGTTTAAATGCCAATTCGACTGTTTGTTTATCTCCTGCCTTATTCAGACAGTTGCTCATAATTGAATGAACGCTTTACATTTTAATGCAATGACCTTTTTTGGTTTATGAGGGTGTCCTTAATTACACTACATGATATAGTTATGTTTACTGCATTATTTGGGAAGCGATATTTTGGTAAAGCTTTTTTATGTTTGCTGCTTTTCAACTTACTCTGGGAGCAATTTATGCGATCAAAGCAGTCAGAAGGAGAATTGCTTTTATTTGAATGTATATTATATGAAGTATGAATCGTATAGCTTATTATTTTTTTGAGAGAAACTTCCCTTTATAAATGGGTATGAAAATGTTAACAATTGTATACTATCTTTTGGGCATGCCTGTCCATGCATTATAACTACTGTACATTTTATTTTTAGGGGAGATAGTCTGGCCAGTGTAATCGAATCGAGTTTACAATGTAATCTGATGGTTGACTGGGTTAAAATCTGAAGTGTGCCAGTGCAGGAATGACACTACAGAGCTGTCAGTATGAATTCCTCGTGATAATTTACCACGTCTGCAGGGAGAGAGCGTGAGGTATGACCTTGTGACCTCTGGGGTTTATTTGAAGTTTCAGCAGGTTGTATTTGTTTTTCTTGAGAATGCAGAGTTTTCACTCTAGGCACCGTGAAACTGATGCAAAGTCTTTGTCCCATATATGTGTTTTTGCCAAGGGTCTCATATTCTATTGCTGAGTTAAACTATATATAAATATGTGGAATATCCTGGTAAAGGTACTATAAAATAAATATGGCTGTTAAAGTCTAATGTGTTTGGTTTTTTTTTAGTATACTGATACATTTTTTTTTTAATTGAATGTGTAATAAAAGGATCATTATTAGCTGGTCAGTTTAAATTTTGTGAGCTTTGCCAACTTAAAACTTAACCTAAACTAAACTGGGATTTCTTTTTTTTTTTCTTAAAGTTATCCCTGTATTTGAAAAAATGTTACACATACTTTCTCAGTAAGTACTTAAAACAGTTATGCTTTGACATTTCCAAAGTAAATTGTAGTATTTTACTTGTTCAAATAGGTGATCTCTGATATTACCACCAGTGGTGTGAAGTAACAAATTACAAACTCAAATTACTGTAACTGAGTAGTTTTTTCTCAGAAATTATAATTTACTAAGTAGTTTTAAAAATGTGTACTTTTACTTTCCCTTGAGTAGATTTTTAGTGCAGTATCGGTACTTTTACTCCATTACTTCAACCTGCAGTCACCTGCAGCACACACAACACATCAACATGGCATCACATTGACATTGTACCCCAACATCGTGGGGACATTGCATGTCAATGTCACACATCCATCCTAAAATCAACCAAATATCAACATCTAATGAGGTTACAGCTTGACGTTGTGTGGATGTTACCACTATGACGTCTATCAGAAATTAGATTTTGGTTGCCATACCTGATGAATAAATGTCAGTATTTGACGTCAATATGACATTGGTTTAAGATGTTGGCTCGTCGTTGGATTTTGGTCACGTTCCAACACGACCTAAAATCAACCAAATATCAAGGTCATTTGATGTTGTTATTGGGCATCAAAATAACGTCCTTAGACACTGGCTAGACATTGAATTTTGGTCACCTGACATCACAACCTAAATCTAACCTTTTATTAACGTCTTATGACGTTGTGTGCCTGCTGGGCAAAAACTAAATGCACTACAGAATGTTACATTTACACACAATACTCACTACTCTTGAGTACTTTTGAAAAGTCTACTCTTTTTACTCATACTTTGAGTAATATTTACAACAGGTACTTTTACTCTACCTGCATTACATTTTTGAGCAAGTTATGGTACTTAACTTTGATTTTTCAGTACTCTACCACCACTAATTACCACCACCTTATTTTTGGATGGACTTAATATTTAGTTTTTCCATTGCTTTCAGCTCTTACTTTTCATTATATTTCTGAAGCTATAAAAGAAATAGGCTATCTTTTGTAAGTATCTCTCTTTATTGTTTTTCATTTTATGTTCACCGAGTAATTTCAGTAATTAAATCATAACTTTAAATTACCAAAACAGATTATAGTTTCACAAGGACGTGTTAACTCTAAAGTCATTATTAATGGGATTGCAAAATAAATGTTAAAATACTGATCCAGATATTTTTGTACTACTGTACTTACTAAGTTATTAGAAGAGAAATGCTAAAAAAAAAAAAACAATTTCTTGTTATGCCAAACTAATGTTTCCATAAACTTGTCTTCTGATCTGTTGTCACATTGGTTTCAAGTTCTGTTATAAATGATATGATAATTTGCAAAAAAAAGATGCCATGGTGAAGTGTTGTGGATTTTATCGCTTTGAACAGATTTACTTCAAAGACTTTAGGACATTTAGGATTACTCATGTGCAAAATAGCTTATTAGTACTTATTTAAAAGTGAACAAACCAACCCATCGTGATCAGCAAGCTCACCAGATGCGATGCAGGCAGTTCTGGATAATATATGCATGGTTGCATATTAATTATGGAACAGTTTTGTGAAGTTCCTGGCAAACTAATCAATCTATTTAAAACATATAGCGCTTCTCTAAAAGCTGAGGGGGAAAAATGCTCATATTTCCATGACATAGCAGCACCTTTGTCTATGTGCTTGCCCTAAGGGTAGAAGCACTGCAGACAGTCTGCATTTTGTTATATTATAATATATATGATATATTTTGTAAATAATTTATGTTAACTTGAAGCACAAACATAGCTTGTTAAAGCTGTCATTGAAAGATTGCTCCTATACATACTATATTATATTTTACATTGTGCATCATGTCTGTCACCAAGCTCATTGTCCACTGACTTTTCACTTTGAACACCTACTCATAAACATGCAAATGCACACAAACCACAGATCAGACCTTACAGTACAGCAGCTACTGGCAACTAGAAAGAGATACACAGAGAAACTGTATTTTTGCATGCATTTTATTTCTCATTTACAGCATGATGGGACATGCTTGTGGATGTTTCATATGTGTTATTTGTCTGGTAAGTGATGTTTCATGTATTTTGTCCTTGTGTTTTCAGTTTTATGCATGTACCTGTGATGGTGTATTATTCTACAATACAACACAATTTACTATTGTACAGCGTTGCATATTTTCAATTTACACTTTTTAGTATGGTTCAAAAGCACTAGTCTATTTACTACAAATTACAGTATTTTTTATGTGAGATGTGTGTGTGTGTGTGTGTATACTTACTGGATACTTCATTAGGTAGACCTTGCTAGCTGTAGAGTTAAAACAATGCTTAGGTGGTATCAAGGGTCTCAACGTGTGCCAAGAAAATATAACCAGCACTATTACACCACCAACCCAAAACCCATTGATCAATGCTTTTGTGTTCCTTTACAACAAATTAACACACTGCCCTGCATAATTCATGTCCTGTCACAGTAGTCACCTTTTTAAATCTCATATTGACTAATTTTGATGAGCTTTTGTGAATTGTAGCCTCAGTTTTCTGCGCTGACAGAAATGACACCGGTGTCTTGTGATGCTGTAGCTCTTCTGCTTTAAGTTTTGATATTGTGCATTGAGATCCTCGTCTTGGTTGTAACAAGTGGTTATTTGAGTTACTATAAGGCAAATCGAGATCTCGTTGTACCCCTGGGCATCAAGCACACTCAATTTGTTTGGTAATTTTTAGTTAAATTATTAATATTTTTTCTTTTATCATTCCCTCTAAGCTTTGCCATTGTGCATTTAATTGTTTTTGGTGCTAAGAATGACATCAGGCTTATAAAAATCTATTTTTTTTTCTATTGTGACCATTGCACATCATGCCAATATGGCACAGATGCATTAAAAAAGTCTTAGTGATCAGTGAATTTTTAGAATTTGAATTTTGGTCATGCATGTTATCTTGATGCCCTTGAGCCTACTTAACTGCGATTTGTCCATATGTTCAATTCACCTTTACCATTACTTTATATGAGCTCAAACCAGTTTGTCCATTCTCCTCTGACTTCTAGCATTAACGAGGCTTTTCGCTCACAGAACTGCCATTAAATTACTTATTTTTCCCAGACCATTCTCTGTAAACCTAATTCAAGTTCTTGTCACACTAGTCACCTTTTTAAATCTCTTATTGACCAATTTTGTTGAGCTTGTGTGAATTATAGTCTCAATTATCTGACCTGACAGGAATGACAGTGGTGTCTTCTGCTGCTGTAGCTCTACTGCTTCAAGTTTTGACATGTTGTGCATTCAGAGATGCTCTTTCTGGTTGTAACAAGTGGTTATTTGAGTTACTATCATGGGCAAATCGAGGTCTTGTGGTACCCCTGGCCAACAAGTACACTCAATTTGTTTAATAATTTAGTTAATTGCATATATATATATATATATATATATATATATATATATATATATATATATATATATATATATATATATATATATATATATATAATTTTCTTCTGGCACTCCATCTTAGCTCCTGGTATTGTGCATTTAATTGTTTTTTGTTGCTAAGAATGACATCAGGCTTATAAAAATAAAGTTTTTTTTGTACTGTGACCATTGCATGTCATGGCACAGATGCATTAAAAAGTCTTAGTGATCAGTGAATTTTTAGAATTGATTTTTGGTTATGTATGATTTTGATGCCCTTGACCCTACATAGGTGCTATTTGTGCCTGTGATTAACCTATACTATTACATTTCATGAGATGAAACCAGTTTGTCTATTCTTCTCTGACCTCTGGCATTAACAAGGGTTTTTGCTCACAGAACTGCCATTAAAATACTTATTTTTTCCAGACCATTCTCTGTAAACCTAAGAAATCAAGTTCCGTCACACTAGTCACCTTTTTAAATCTCTTATTGACTAATTTTGGTGAGCTTGTGTGAATTGTAGCCTCAGTTTTCTGAGCTGTCAGAAATGACACAGGTGTCTTCTGATGCTGTAGCTCTTCTGCTTCAAGTTTTCTTGAAGCCCTTGAGCCTACTTAAATGCCATTTGTCCCTATGGTTAATCCACCTATACCATTACTTTAGATGAGCTCAAACCAGTTTGTCCATTCTTCTTAGACTTCTGACATTAACAAGGCTTTTTGCTCACAGAACTGCTATAAAAAAAATTTCCAGACCATTCTCTGGAAATGAATGGTAACCTTAGAGATGTTCGTGAATAAAAATCTTAGTAGATCAACAGCCATGCCACATTCAAAGTCTCAAATCACTTGTCTTTCCTGTTCTGATTTCTACTTTGTACTTCATGAGATCATTTTGACCATTTCTATGCATAATTCCCTTTAATTACAGCTGTGATTGATTAGATATTTGTGATTTATAAGCAGTTCATTACGTTATGTTCTGTCTTTAATAAGGTAATTTTGTTTAAACTGATCTCATCCAACTTAATTTATTATGCGGTTCTTCTGATAATTTATTTATAAATCAGATATAAAATGATGCACGCTTTGTCTTTTTATTAGGTTATGTTGACAATCCACGGAGAGATCGTACCAGAGTATTTAGCAGCCAATCAACAGGAAAACATCATGGCTGACCAGAGAAACAACAGCAACATTTGGAAGGTGTATGAATTACATCAATATGTTATATTTAAACATATGTTGTCCCCAGTAAAGTGCTGGACATTTAATTGAAAATGGAAATGACATTTTTACAATCATATGTTTGAATGGATGTATCATGCAAGCAAATTATCCTAAACTTAATTCTGCAGTTACATTTAACCATCTGTGACTTTAATTTTAGTTTTGATTAACTACGAACATGTTTAATGTTGCTATAAAATAAAGTCCAACTGTTGTATTTTAGATTTTAAAATGCAAGTGTAGAGTTTCAAATACTTTTTTGAATCCATTTGTGATCAATCTTTGAAATCTTTTAGTCTTAAGTCTTTACTTATTTGCCTATTCGTTTTACATTTTGCCATTAGAATAGCATAACTTCAGATGATTTCCTAATGAAGGTCTTTTTCAAGCCACTCAACAGCATGATAAGAAGAAAGAGAGACTGGTTGATTCCCCATGTCAGCATAGCAGAGAATGACAAAGGCCCGTTCCCAAAGCAAGTAGTGAAGGTGTGTCTGTTTTCTATGTGTCCTATTGCTTTGAATCCTGTTTTTTATGTGCACATCACTGTCTTCTTTGCTCAGTCTAATCTTTGCTTGTATGTTTTTGCTTCACAGATGAAATCCACCGCTCCTGATTCCATGATTATGATTTATGAAATCACAGGCGCTGGAGCCAATGAGCCTCCCATCAATCTTTTCAAAGTGGACAAATATTCAGGCATGTTGTCGGTCACCAAAGCCGTGGACAGGGAGAAAGCTGAAGAATACACTGTGAGTAACCTGTGGTGTTTAAAGTGCCTGGATATCAAACATTACATGATAAAATTATATAGGTTGTGATGTCTTCAACTGTGAAAACTGGACTGAAGCAGTTTCAATTTACTAGAACTACATTGCTGAATTAAATATACACTAAAAAAATAACTCTTAAGATTTACTTTAAACACATTTCAAGTACAATTAACTTGTTTATCCTGTAAAATTTACTTAACGTTTAACCTAACACTCATTAATTAAGTAAAAGTTCATTTATGAACTTTAGTTTTGAGTCTACATTACCTGACAATAGTCTTGTCGTCGATCCCAGTTGTAAGAGCAAAAAATAACAACTTCTAGTTGATCATTTGGAAAAGTGGCAGAAGGTAGATTTTTCAGATAAATCATCTGTTAAACTGCATCCCAATCATCACAATTTGCTGAAGACCAATTGGAACCCGCATGGACCCAAGATTCTTACAGAAATCGGTCAAGTTTGGTGAAGGAAAAATCATGGTTTGGGGTTACATTTAGTATGGGGGCGTGCGAGAGATCTGCAGAGTGGATGGCAACATCAACAGCCTGAGGTATCAAGACATTTGTGCTGCACATTACATTACAAACCACAGGAGAGGGCAAATTCTTTAGCAGGATAGCGCTGCTTCTCATACTTCAGCCTCCACATCAAAGTTCCTGAAAGCAAAGAAGGTCAAGGTGCTCCAGAATTGGCCAGCCCAGTCACCAGAGATGAACATTATTGAGCATGTCTGGGGTAAGATAAAGGAGGCATTGAAGATGAATCCAAAGAATCTTGATGAACTCTGGGAGTCCTGCAAGAATGCTTTCTCTGCCATTCCAGATGACTTTGTTAATAAGTTATTATTGCAGTCATTGCAGAGATGTATGGATGGAGTCCTCCAAGCTCATGGGAGTCATACACAATATTCATTCTTTTTCCACTGCACCATGACTTTATATTCTATACTGGACATTATTTCTGTTAAGAGACAAGACTTTTGTCTAAGCAAAGTCAGACCTTACTGTCCTAATTAAATCATTAAAAATCAAGGCATGATCATATTTTATTTTGGTAAAATAAGCGTAATCTAGAGGCCTTTGCCTTTCATATAAGCCACTTCTCATACCAAATGATCAACTAAAAGTCAAGTTATTATTTGTTGTTCCTAAAACTTGGATAGGCCAGCCTAATCTCACGAGGAAACATAAGTATTTTACGTTTTGTCAGTTTAGTGGCTAATTCGTATGAGTTCAGTCGTACGAAAATGTACGATTTTAAAAAGGAGGCGTGCCAACCCCCCCATCCCAACCGTCATTGGGTGATAAGCAAATTGTACAAAATTGTAAGAATTAGATCGTACGAATTCATACAAATTAGCCACTAAATCAAAAAGTTACGAATTGCCGTGAGATTGCGTTGGATAGGCAAGACTTTTGTCAGGTAGTGTAGGTAAGTAGGTAAGTTCTTCTTTTGTCAATAAAAATGAATCTTATTATTTACAAGTGTCATTTAAAATAAGTTAAAGTGTTATTTCACTTTATTTTAAGCAAATTGAATGCAAATTTACTATTTACTATTAATTTACTATATTGCGTTTATTTTTAAAATATTCTCCTCTGAATTCAATCCAATGCATGCTGGGAACTACACATCATTTAGTACATATCCATTATTAAAATGTACTTAATATTACTAGGTTTGCAACGAATAGAAAATATTTAAATATTACAAGTAAATAAATATTAATATTTAACTCTTTCTACTCATTTAATTTATTACATCAAGTAAATATTAAATATTTTCTTAGGAAATTCTAGTCATCCTTGACATTTAATATTACAATTTAAAAATTATGAGAGTAAATTTATTAGATTTCACTACACCAAAAAGTAATTTCTTTCAGTGTATGTTAAGCTGCTTTGACACTATCTACATTGTAAAAGCACTATAGAAGTAAAGATGAATTGAATGTTAAATATTGTGCGTAATGTGTGTCTTTGTTCACTGGAGCAGCTCACAGTTCATGCTGCATCTAACAATGGAGACTACACTGAAAAGCCTGTTCAACTCGTTATTAAAGTTATTGACCAAAATGACAACAAACCCATCTGTACCCATAATCCTTATACAGGAGAGGTCCTAGAAAGAGCAAAACCAAGTAAGTAGTGTGAGGATATTATTCTGTCCATCTTTGGAATGTCTAACATGAGCTAATCTTTAGTTTCTTAGGGAAGTGTTTTCCAACCCTGTTCCTGGAGGCACACCAATTGTACATATTTTGGATGTCTCCCTTATCTGACCCATTCATTTCAGGTTTTCGAATCTCTTCTAATGTTCTGCTGAGTTGATTCAGGTGTGTTGATTAGGAAGAGGTTGGAAATGTGTAATGTTGGTGTGCCTTCAGGAGCAGGGTTGGGAAACACTGTCTTAGAGGATTAAATACTGCTTTCAATTCTCTCTCATACAGATACTACTGTTATGCAAGTGATGACAGAAGATTTGGACGACCCCACATCTTTAAACAGCATTGTGCGTTACAAACTGCTGAAACAGGAGCCCAACAGTGGAGTGTTTCACATTGACCAAACCACCGGAGTCATCAGTCTGGCATTGATGGGCATGCTGGATAGAGAGGTATGAAAACATAAATTAATTTGCACATGTGGTCAGAAATTTGATAATACATTTTTTTTTAAAGTATGGAAATTTGCAAATATGTGTGTCCGAAATATAAAAACTGGATTAGGGCTGTACAATATATCTATTCAGCATCGATATCGTAATGTGCACATTCACAGTAGTCACATCGCAAGATGTTGAGTCTGAATTATAGTTGACCAAGAGCTACAGAATTGTATTAATTAATATTATTATTATTTTATTTATTTATTTAATAGGGACAATGCTCATTAATCAAAAGTAAAAACTAGCCAGAGTTTGCCACAAGGGCTAATTTTCATCTGTTGCCCCCTGCCAGTTTTTCCAGTTTAGGGCTGCACATTATTGGAAAAATTCATATTTCTGCGATAAATATTGCGATATGAATACAATTTCACAAGACAGTTTGAATAGCACTATTTGACGGTTTTCTGATGAGTGTAATAGTATTACTGTATTTTTACAGTACTGTATTTATTACTGTATTTATACAGAATTTATTTGATTTATGCAAAAAAAAAAACATTAAAGTAATAAAAGCATCTAAGAATTTGGTCACACTTTATTTTGATGGTTCGTTTGTTGAATATAAGTTACATTGCATCTACATGTCAATTAATTCTCATTAGATTATAAGTAGACTGTTAGGTTGGGGTTAGTGTAAGTTGACATGTACTTGCAAAGTTTCTTATAGTCTGTTAAATGTCTGTTGAAGGACTGTTAAATGTCAGTATCAACAGATATTAAGCAGACAGTCTACTAATACTCAAATGGACCATCAAAATAAAGTGTTACCAAGAATTATTTTTGATATTTGGTCTAAAAATTAGGCAAAGCAAAATAAGAAAAGCATTTTTTGCATTGTGATTTATTCAGTTTCTGTAGCTGAATACTAATAATGCTATTCAAACTATATTGAATACAGTTTCACAGGATAATTAATTAATATAATAAGCTAAATATAAAAACAGCTCAAATATATATATAAGCTCATAATAATAATACTAAACATCTAATATTTAAATAATATGGGGAAAATGTTCAATAAAATTTGAATATGCTATAAAAAGTTTTTATAAATATACAAATGCTCATTTGATCAGTAATAATTACACTTACATTTAGTCATTTAGCAGACACTTTTGTCCAAAGTAAGTTACAATTGAGGAGGCAATCAGTTATTCAACAAGAAAAGGCAATACACACAAGTGCTTATTATACAAAGAAACTGTCAGTGATTAGAGAATTAGGTGCTAGAGTAAGGCCCAATCCCAGTTCTACCCCTTAGCCCTTCCCCTTACCCCTTTCCCAATTCTCTTTAGCTTAAAGGCGTAGGGCTAAGGGAAGGGGTATATACCCCTTTGAATGGAGATAGAATTGGGATTGGGCCTAAGTGCTAGTCATTTGTTTTTTGTTTTTCTTTAGAGAGAAAGAAAAGTGTTTCTACAGGTAGTTTGTCAAGCGCACTCACCTGTGTGAGGCACACTCAGTTTGGGGTTGTCCGTTGTCGTGTGGTGAGGCGGCGAAGAGAAGAGGGGTTCCTTGCATTAATATTAAGAAATATGGTTAGAAATTGTCATTTCTATCCTATTTTACTAATTTTAAACAAATGCTCCATAAACTATTAATTTGAAAAGCTCACAGTGTTTAAAAAAAATAGTGACCGTATTTTCTACAATATTTGTTACTTTTATTAGATGATGTTCTGTATAATAACCTCAAATGTTCGCCAACAGACCGATGCTGTATATAACCTGGCTGTAGAAGCAGCAGATATGGATGGTCGCGGTCTTTCATCCACCTGTATGGTTACCATCAAAATCACTGATAGCAATGATCATCGACCGCTGTTCAGCTCAACAAATGTGAGTTCATTCTTTTGATTTTAACCTTAAATTTCCAAACACTTTTCACACTGGTGTTGAAAAGCTAATATAACATCTGTTGGCGTGTGTTTTGACAGTATGCTGAAAGAGTAAAGGAAAATAAAGCTGGAGAAGTTGTTGCCAGGCTGACCGTCACAGATAAAGATGAGCCTCTAACTGTGAACTCCATGTCAAAGTTTACCATCATCCAAGGCAATGAAAGAGGGTTCTTCAACATCAGTACTGACCACAATGGGATGGACGGCATCATTACTACATTAACAGTGTGTATACAGTTCACTCATACAACATATTTATATGTTAAATGCCACCTTTCGAAATAATGCTTGAAAGGTTAATCGAAATATAGAAATGTCCAAGGTCAGAGCTGATAGCCAAGTAGTCAGTGCCCCAACATATGTTTTGTATGTATAATGTGTATATAAAAGAAAGCTGCTAAATACTAAAATAATTAGTAAAGGTCCCATGAAATTCAAATAAATTTTTTAGATGTTAGTATCAGTATTGTTAGTTTTTAAGATATTTGTAAGCTAGTGCGCAGCAAAACAGTGACAAAATGTGTTTAGAAGATACTAAACTGATATAAACATGTAAACAGTTAACAGTTTGTCACTTCCGCCTAAATAGAACAACGATTTATTTTTCACGTCCCCTTATATTTCAGTTTCTCATCAAATTATAACCAATCAAATGCTCTCTAGTATTTGACAAGCTCCACCCCTTTCAAGTCGGTTCTCATTTGCTTTTCATTTGATGCACTTGAGCTTAATGCTCACACTGGCAGAGCAGTGATAAAAACAAAACGCTATTGGCTGTTGTTAAAAAAGGGGAGGAGCTATACTGTCTTGCCCTCTCTTCGTGTATGCATATTTCAAAGCACTTCATAGGACCTTTAACCTAAGCACAGCTAAAATCTGTCTGACAGTATACTGTGTTAATGGCTATACATGAATATAATCTGAGGTGTACAGTATATAACCTGTACAAGAGATTTGCATAAATACTGTAAAATAGAAAAAAAAAATCCATAAAAAAATAGAAAACATTATTGTAAACTTTAATGATATTCAAAAATATGCATTTCCCTTACTAATTTTATTTTATGAACTTAAGAAACTCAACAGTTATTATTAATAATTAGCCCTCTAATTAGTGCAATATTTATTCTTTTTCAAATATTTCTCAAGTGATATTTAACGAAGAAAGGGAATTTTTTAATATTTCCTATAATATTTTTTCTTCTGGATAAAAGTCTTTGTTACGATTTAATAAGTTGTCTAGGGAGAGAAAAAGTAACATTTAGAATATTTTGTTATTACTGAAGCAAATGGATGGAAATACCATCAATGGACACACAATCTTAACACTTAATTCGTTTATTCCTCTACAAGAAAAAATGATAAAGCCAACAAAAGAGAGGCATGTGTGAGCTTTGTACAGTGCATTTGAAAATAAATAGAAGCAATCACAGAAATATAATCAAACGTAAAGTTACAGGGGGGAAATAGAACTAGAGTGGCGCCAAAGCAAAGAACTAAACAAAACCAACAGCCACATAAACTAGAACACAAAGATCCTCTCTAAACTTACCAAAGAAAATAAAAATGTGAAAAAGAAATCGAAATCTTCAGCGTGTGTGACGCCAATAAAATACACTCCCTAAAATAATAAACAAAAATATAAAAAGCAGCACTCACCCACTTACCTAGTGTTTCTGATCAATTCAAATAACTACGTGCAAAATTTATGTCGCACGACTTGTTAATTTTTTCCTTTTTCCCCAAAAAGGAATGATAAACTCTTAAACCATATTGAATTTACAGTTGCTTGTAACAAATCATAATACAAAAACGAGCGTACACAGCACAACCCCACACACACATCACTAAACAAACAAGGCGTCAAATTTAAAGCCCGTGGAACAAAGCCTGATTGGTCCACGAGGAAACGCCCTAATGAGAAGTGACAGGCTCGGGATCCAATCAGCAAATATCTGTGAAGGCAAAGAAATGCGGAACATAAGGTGATAGGGCGAGATAAAGAGCAAATGACAAACATGGGGAAAGAGAGCGACAAAAGAGAGGGAGAAAGCGACAAAAATCCAAACTCCTACGGAACGTAACAGTCTTATTTCTTCTATTTCGGCGAGATTAAAAGCAGTTTTAATTTTTTAACCATTATAAGGTCAATATTATTAACCCCCGTAAGCAATATTTTTTTTCGATTGTCTACAGAAAAAAATAACATCATTATACAATGACTTGCGTAATTACCCTAACTTGCCTAATTAACCTAGTTAAGCCTTTAAATGTCACTTTAAGCTTAATACTAGTATCCTGAAAAATATCTAGTCAATATTATTTACTGTCATCATGGTAAAAATAAAAGAATTAGAAATTAGAAATGAGTTATTAATGTAAATGTAATGTAATTTGGATTTATATAGCGCATTTATTGTGTATGGCCATACACCCAAAGCGCTTCACAATCATGAGGGGGGTCTTTCCACACCACCACCAGTGTGCAGCATCCACTTGGATGATGGGACGGCAGCCACAGGACAACGGCGCCAGTGCGCTGACCACACACCAGCTATTGGTGGAGTGGAGAGACAGTGATAGAGCCAATACAGTGGATGAGGATGATTGGGAGGCTATGATGGGGAAGGGCCGATGGAAGAAATTTGGCCAGGACACCGGGGTTACACCCCTACTCTTTACAAAAGTGCCATGGGACTTTTAATGACCACAGAGAGTCAGGACCTCGGTTTAACGTCTCATCTGAAAGAAACTATTAAAACTATTATGTTTAGAAATGTGTTGAAAAAAAATCTTCTCTCCATTAAACAGAAATTGAGTAAATACACAGTGGGGCTAATAATTCTGACTTTAACTGTATATATATATATATTATTTTTACAGATAAAAAAAAATCTGTTTGTTTATACATTTCAGGCTCTGGACTTTGAACAGGCCAACAGTTTCTCTTTGCTGGTAATGGTAGAGAACGAGGCTCCTTTTGCTCTTCCTTTCCGCACCTCCTCTGCTACCGTCACCATCACAGTGCTGGACGTAAATGAACCACCAGTTTTTGATCCTCCAGAAAAACAGATCGATATCCATGAAGACCATCCTGTGGGCAGCACGATCTCCAAATATACAGCCAACGACCCAGACACGGATAGAGCACAGAAAATAAGGTGTTACATGCATACAGTCTGGTATTTAAAAAGTGCTACTAAGTAAACCTCCAAACAAAAGCATACTACTATTGTAAGAACCATTTTTTGTCACGTGCTATTGCATAATCTGTCATGTTTGAATATGTTCTAACGTCAGATATAAGCTGAAAGAAGACTTTGCAAACTGGCTAAGGATCACAGAAGACACTGGACTCGTCACAATCAACAGTTCGCTGGACAGAGAAGCTCAGTTCATAAGAGACGGACAGTACAAGGTTTTAGTACTTGCATTCGATGATGGTAATTTGAGTAAATATCTATAGTAGATGCTTAAAGATTTATAGATGGAATGGCACTGCGTGACTTATGACATTTAAACAGATTTTAAAACACTGGGCATAGTGCAGCTAAATGACACGACAAAAGCACAGAAACATGCCTCCTGTCAAGGTTTTGTACGTTAAAAATTATTAAACATGTCTGAATCTGATATTCTCCAGCTAAATGAAATCATGTTTTGAAGCTAAAAAAACACTCATACGGTATACCAGGGATTCTCAACCGGTGGGCCGCAGCCCACTAATGGGCCTCAGCGATCTTGCAGGTGGGCTGCGAGATAGCTTAAAATAACCTCTCAATATTATACTATCATTTTTGGATTTCATTATTAATATGCTATGTTAAAATGATCGAAGTAATCTGATTGATTACTTCAAACTCGGCGCAAAAACAGCCTCCTGATCGCGTCTGCAACCAGTACACGTAAGTCAAGTAAGTTTGTGTTCATTCACAAACTATGCGTAAAGTGAAAGTCTCTCTTTGTGTATTTTTGTGGGAACTATTTAATATATCCGCATAGTTGTCCAAATGAATGTCCTGTGAGTGTTTTATAACGGACGCGCGCCCATACAGGAGGATCTACCGAGGCTCAATGGTGTTTCTACCACAGAATGTAAAATAAACTTGCATATGAGCTTCAGGCGTGCTCTGGCGGAGCTGTTCACTGTTGCACGCTGCAAACCCAATCAAACTGCCATCAGATTGACGCGTTTCAATAGATTTAGGGTTTAAGGATTTAAGTTTAAATGAGTATTTCATACAAACATTTTAGATGTCAGACAGGTGGGCCTTCAAAAATTGATTGGAGAAAGAAATGGGCCCCGAAGTGAAAAAGGTTGCGCTGTTCAACTTTCAAGTTTTTTGTCTTGTTTTTTTTTTTTTTTTTTTTTTACTTTTTTCAGCTAGCTTTGACTTATCCAAATTGTAAATAATGGCAAAAATCTGTGCAAAAGTCAAGTTTTTGTTCCACTATTTAAAGCACTTTGCTCAGAATCTGCAGTTCTAACTCTTACAGTGGTTATTAAAATCAGAAAACAATGAATAAACTTGACTTTTTCAGAAATAATGTGTTCTTCATCACTGAAATTTTAAAACAATGTCCCCCCATAAATTTGTCAACTTCAATCTGAATTTGACAAAGACATTTTCGATAAGGTTTACATCAGGATTTTGGGCTGGCTATTTCATTATTTCTCCAATACCCTCAGGAAAGTTTAGTCTTTTGTTTATAGTGTTATTTTGAAATTATTATTCATTCTGCTGCTGAAAGCTTTAATTACTGTAGAGTGGGCTTTTCAAGTCCAATTTCTTGAGAGACTGTATGCCAATACAATCCGCACTGTATTTGCTGAACTGTGTATTGAACCAATTGAGATCCTCTACATTGTCCTGTCATCTTGTGCATTTGACTTTCATAGATGACCTGCCTATTTGGGGCACTTGAATGAGTTATTGACATAGTAAAGATGCAAAAACGATTTGGAATGACCGTCTTTTGTTTCCACGGATAAAAATGATCATATTGTTTGCCCTAAAATGGACAACCTAGCTACTGAAAAATAGCCTACAAATAACACTTGAATAGACAACAAATATCTTTGTTCTAGTGAGCTGTATTTGATCCAAATTTTTGTTATTATTCATTTGTTGTTTCGATGATGCTAATTTGATAATATCTACAGTAGATGCTTCAAGATTTATAGATGGAATGGCACTGCGTGACATGACATTTAAACAGATTTTAAAACACTGGGCATAGTGCTGCTAATTGACACGACAAAAGCACAGAAACATGCCACCTGTCAAGGTGTTTATTGAACATGTCTGAATCTGATATTCTCCAGAATTATGTTATTATTCATTCTGCTGCTGAGAACTTTGATTACTGCAAAGTGGGTTTTTTAAGTTCAAATTCTAGAGAGACTGTATGCCAATACAGATCACACTGTATTCGCTGAATTGCGTTTTGAACCAATTAAGATCTTTTACATTTCCACTGATAAAAAATAATCATTTAATTTGCCTTAAAATGGACAACCTAGCTGAGTTCTACTGAAAGAAGTAACACTTGAACAGCACAATGGTGCTTAATAGCCAACAAATATCCCTGTTCTGATTATCTTTATTTAATCTAAGTCTTTTTGTTATTAATAATTTGTTTTTGTCTTTCCTGTAGATGATGAACCGGCCACAGGAACGGGCACATTCGTGATTAAGCTGTTGGATGTTAATGACAACCCTCCTATTTTGCAGCAGCACAAAGTCCAAATGTGTTCAACAGAACCAAAACCTGTCCGTTTGACCATCACAGATGCAGATGAGCCAGAAAACGGCCCACCCTTCACCACAGAGCTCCACGAAGAGTTTAAAAGCAACTGGACAATCACCAGCGACTCCAACAGTAAGACAGTACTTCAGCAGTTCAGCTAGCATTAGCAGTATTTTTCTGTTCTAGCACTGTTATTAATCTCCCCCTCTCCCCTTTTTGTCAGGCAGTGTGTTGTTGAGTTCACTCAGACCCCTGGCAGTCGGTGAATACAGCCTGTGGTTGCGTCTGTCCGACTCTAAGTTGTTATTTCATAGCAGTTCCCTCATAGTGAATGTGTGTGACTGTAAAGGGGACGATGGTACCTGCTCCAGCCCTCTATATACCGCTAACTTCAGCACTCCACTCATCTTCGTGTTTGTAGCTGTCTTGTGCCTTCTAGGTAATTAGAAAAACCTATAGATTCCAATTTAAATAATGTTAATTATATATTTCTTTCATTCATTCATTTTCTTTTCGGCTTAGTCCCTTTATTAATCTGGGGTCGCCACAGCGGAATATACCGCCATTATTATTGTTATTATTATTATTATTGTTGTTATTAAGGTCAGTGGTTTCTATTGTCCTGTTTTTAGTGCTGATAGTGTTGCTGCTTTTCCTGAAGAGAAAGTGTGGCAGAAAATTTGAACAGTTCACCAAGAATGAAGAAGACCGGGATAATATTATCTGTTATAATGAGGAAGGAGGTGGAGAACAAGACCAGGTGCACATTATCTTACTGACACCCTATCTGTGAACTTTTACTGAAGCAGTTTAGCATTACTTCTTACTGTGTGGTGTGCATGTTACAGGACTTTGATCTAATGCTGTTGTGCGACGGACCAGAGGTTTTCTATAGAGATATTGCTCCGACAGTATTACCTACAGTCGTCTATAGGCAACTTTCAGAGGAGGACGAAGATATGGAAAATTTTATCTATGAGGTTTGTGCATAGTAAGAGTGTAAATGCTACTGGTCAAAAGGTTGGGATCATTCATTAATTCCTTTATTCATCAGTGGATGCCACAGTGGAATGAACCGCCATTTTATCCAGCATATGTTTTACACAGCGGATGCCCTTCCAGCTGCAACCCAGTACTGGGAAACACCCATACACTCTTGCATTCACACACATACACTTCTGCCAATTTAGTTTATTCAATTCACCTATAGCATATGTGTTTGGTCGGTCTGTGTTGTGGGGGAAACCGGAGCACCTTTAGGTAACCCACGCCAACACGGGGAGAACATGCAAACTCCACACAGAAATGCCAACTGACTCAGTAGGGACTCAAACCAATGACCTTCTTGCTGTGAGGTGAAAGTGCTAACCCAGGGTGTCTTCTGGGTCTTAAAAAGTCTTAAAATGTCTTAAATTTCAAAATCTAAATCTTTGGCCTAAAAAAGTCCTTTATTCACTGATATATTATGTTGCAGGTCTTAAATGGTTTTAAACAGGTCTTAATTTTGCTTTGTCCTAGGAAAGTTAATAAATTTAGGCCGGCTATCCATCCAATGACCAACAATGCATCTCAATAAAGCCTTATTTTTTATATTTGTTTTTATTGCAAAGAGATACAATTCACAACAGCAGTTAGAGTTTTTTTTTACAGCAAAATCCCCAAATTAAGTAAAAAAAACATACAAAAAACTATTACATGATTCCTCATGGTAATACCGGGCCATTAGAAAAAAACGTAACCCTGTATAAGTCTAAAATTCTATTCTTAATGGTCTTGAAAGGGTCTTAAAAAGTCTTTTTTTTTTTTTTTTTTTACAGTTTTTATTAAAGTTTTTATAAACATAATATACAAATAACATTTACTTAGGATGTTTACAATCACAGAAAAAAACGGAAAACAAAGATAGAAAATAATAATTAATAGATATTATAATAATAGCCAAATAATAGTGACAGCTTAAAAAAAAATTAAAAAGGGGGAAAAAGAAAAGTAGATAAATAAATAAACAAACAAATCCAATATAAAGGCAATAACTATGACAAAGACAAAGCCCCTGACAGCCTTTCAAAGATCAAGAAAGTATGTTTTGATTAATGCCCAGGTCTGTTGGAAAAGGTCTGATTTCAACTGCAAATCTGCAGTCATTTTCTCAAATATGGGTAACACTTTATTTTGATGGTCCATTTGAGTATTAGTAGACTGTCTGCTTAATATCTGTTGATACTGACATTTAACAGTCCTTCAACAGACATTTAACTGACTATAAGAAACTTTGCAAGTACATGTCAACTTACACTAACCCCAACCCTAACCCCAACCTAACAGTCTACTTATAATCTAATGAGAATTAATTGACATGTAGATGCAATGTAACTTATATTCAACAAACGGACCATCGAAATAAAGTGTGACCCAAATATGTATATCTGTTTCAGCCTCCGTGTCCATTCGGTCAAAGTAGGTCGGCGGGTCTTCATCCAGTTCACTGTAATTGTCTTCCTAGCTGTTATTAATAATATATGTGGGGTAAATATGTGAGCCTTACTGAACTGATCAGGAGGGAAGCCATCAAGCAAAAAAAAAAAAATACTGGGTTCATTGGTATGTCGTATCCTAAAACTTTACTAACCTCCCTTTTAACCCCCTGCCAATACACTTAGGACACTCCCAAAATATGTGAACATAGTCCCCCACTTCTCCACAATCTCTCCAGCATTGTGATGAAAAAGTCTTGAATGTAACTTGATGACATCTGCAGAAACCCTGTAATCACTGAGCCACCAGTTTGGAATCAGTTAGATTTAAAAATATATATATATTTTTTTAAAAGGAGATTACAAATACAGTAAAAATGTAATAACTGTGAAATATTGTTGCAATTTAATTTCAGCTGTTTTATTCCATGTAATTTAAATGTATTCCTGTTCCATTATGAATTTTTATTATAATTACTCATGTAGTATTAGTATACGTCATGTCGTCCTTCAGAAATAATTATAATTAGAAGTCATTAAAATTAAAACACAGATTTGGTGTTTTATTATGATCAATGATTACTGACACTAATTAATAATGATTCTTATAATTATCAATACTGAAAACATTTTCATACGAATTTGCCTTTTTTAAAAGGATTTTTTGATGAAAAGAAAGTTCAGAATAACAGCTTTTATTTTAAATACTTTTTTGTTGCATTTTATTGACATTATAAATATATTTTTACATTCATTCTTAAAAGTAAATTACTTGAATTCTTGAAAGTCCATTTTTTAAAATTAAATCAGCATACAACATAAAGCAATTTAAATGGAACAAAAGATCTTACTTACTTACTTAAACTGGTAATCTGGATAAATTCCTGGCTCTAGATGCATGTTGGCACTGGAACAATGGAAAAGGAATAAAATCACATTCAGGAACACATTCAAAACAAACTGCATGTGTAAAACTGGTCTCTGTGTGTCTAGAATCTGTGCACAGCTGATGATGAGCACTATGTGGCGCCGTTTGACTCTGTGCTGGTGTTTGCTCATGAGGGCGAGGGCTCTAAAGCCGGATCTCTCAGCTCCATACAGTCTTCCATCAGTGACGGAGGTCTGGACTTCCAGGATCTGCACAACTGGGGACCCCCGTTTAGGAGACTTGCTGATCTGTATGCAGGAAGACAAGATGAGTGAAATATGCTCCGATCACACTCTAAAGCATTTTAATGTGATCTCTGCTTTTAAAAGTTGTAAGACATTAATACATTCTATACATGCAAAAATTATGCTTTTAGCCTGCATTTTGTTGCCATATTACTGTATGTACTCTCAATACAATGTAAGACCCAAAATGTGTTCCTTTTGAGAGTACAAATGAAATCAAAACTAACCATATTTATTTTGTTAGCTCATATTGCTAGTTTGGTAGTGAACAATTCATCTGTGCATGTCATTAAGAAAAAGAAATGTTTGCCCTTGTAATCTAAAACTGAAATCTGAATATGCACTTCCTGCTTGTTTTCAGTTAAATTCTCAGATTAGGTCTGTCTGAGGTGTTGGGGCGTGGCTAACATACTAAACCACGCCCCTCCAACTGTCAGTTTTGACAACAAATAGAAATGGTGGGGAGGTGAGGTGTCTGTTAGGTTGTAAGAACTCTTCCGAAACCCTTTTCATCTGCTGCGTCCCAATTCGCATACTTATACTATGCCATAAAAGTATGTACTTTTTTTATTAAGGAAAAATATATACTTTTGAGTGTGTAACAGAAGAGTATGCAAGCTTTGGGACATACTATTCCTCGTTAACAGATCGGTGTGTTGCTTATGAGCCCTGTCAATCATCCACACATCGTCCACATTTCTGTTGTATTTAATTTCCTACCTTATTGGAGAAGCAGCAGCAGGTTAATCTCCCATTCACGAGTCTTTCATGCAGAGAAATCTCCTCAGGTCTTTGGATAGTTATGCATTCAGGCATTAATGTCCAAACACGTCTTTATATAAGTTCAGTATTGTTGTTGCAGATGAAATATAACACAGACAATGCGATCTCGCGCGTCCATCATGTTTGTTTATTTACACTTTTCACCCGCGTTTGTAGACCTAATCGAATTCACGTCCAACGCACAATGTACCGGGGGCAATATCAGCGGTTAAAGTATGGACACTTCTACACTTAAAAATTTGACTGGAAATAGTAAACCATTTTGATATACTCTTTTCAACATACTACGATTTGGGACATACTAATTTTATTTTCAAATACTGTTTAGGACGGATAGTATGCGAATTGGGACGCAGCATGGTCTTTCTGCATGAAATGTCTATTTTACTGCATCTAATCAGCTTGCAGTAGAAAAACAAGCCACGTCCACTTTTTTCTCATTTAATATTCAATTTCTCTAGAAACTGCTTCACAATACGGAAAAAAACAGTCGCAGGTTTCGGTTCATGTGGACTTTATAGGTGTACTAAGCAATATTTTAAAAATGCTTTTGACTGCATTGTCTACCTAAACACATTTGCAGTAATGGGCGTGTCTAGTAACTATAGTGTACCTGAGGCATTATTAACTCTTATGTGCTGTTAGGGTTGTTTTCATCCACTTTGGTGTAATTCTGAGTCTTAATTTGACCACAACTTTCTCTGTTTCAGCAAATGGAATGATTTTTGGTGACAAACCTTATTTTGACACGTATTTTGGGAAATTCTTTGGAAATGTAAACTCAACAATACACTCTAGGCTAACTGACTACCCTTTCATTATGTTGGTGGCTATTTTTGCCCCATTGACTTCCATTATAACAATATTTTTTGATTACAAAGCCAGGACATCATATAATCATGCGTTCTAGATTGTTGGTGGTTTTCCCTGTTAGGAAGAGGAACAATTTGTCATTTTTACTGTAGATCATCAGTTGCAGTGCAAGAAAAGTATAATTTCTGGCATTTATTTGGAGTTTACTGTTTGTGAGAGTGAGAGAGACCTTTGTGCACTTATTTGGATGTTTGAGAAAATCTAAATAAGCACCACAGCTGTCAGGACATGGTAAACATAGTAAGTGTATTTATGCACGCACACTATAATTTTCTGTTATACTCCATAGAACTCAATATAAAAGCCAGAAAAGTTTTTGCACAGGTCTACTAAAAGTGTTAATGGTGCCAACTAATGAACAACAGTAAAAATTACAAATTGTAACTCTTCCCAACTGGGAAAACCACCAACAAACAGAAATGCATGATTATATGGTGTCATGACTTTGCAATCAAAAAATGTCATTATAATGGAAGTCAATGGGGCAAAAACAGCCACCAACATAAAGAAAAGGTAATCAATTTGAACAATACACAAGAGTTAAAAAAAATTAAAGATATTATTCATTAAGGTCTTTCAAAGATATTTAAAAGGGATGAGGTTTTGAGTTATAGGCCTATTCGTTTTCAACATATCAACATTGACAAATTGGCGTGGTGCATATTTAAAGGACTCGTTTTGGTGAAATATTTCTACCCGCATAAAGCTAATTCAGAAAGAATCCAATCCATTATCTGAAAAAGATTTTTCAGGTATTTTCTACACAGTCACAGTCAGATCCTTTCATTTTGATCATCCTTTCATTATTAGTGTCAAATTTAAATAATAGATTTATTGTGCACTGTTTAGATTTGTTGTTTATACAAGAGTTTCACTTGAGTGAACTCAGTCAGCCATGCAATACAGATATGGAAAAATTGATGAGACCAATTGAACATTCTCAGCTTCTTTAGATTTATCAATAGTTGGGTAAGTAAAGAAGAGTAAAGAAAAACGTTTCATTCTATATAAATGCCAGTGTTTTAACTTCAGAAGAGCTTAGAAATCAGTATTTGGTTCAATCAACAAATAAAATTGTTTATTATTCTGACCAATTGTTATTTTTTGGAGAGAAAAACGTTCTCTACATTATAGTATATTTATTTGAAGAAAAGTTATCAGACCTTTATAGAATAAAACTGATATTAACGTTTTACTCAAGTAACCATATCTATTAAATTAAAAAAACTTCAAAGAATTTCCTAGTGGTTTTTCATAGCTGCATTTACTGAGAAATAGTATATACTATATTGAGAAAAATGCTGAGTTATTGGGTTAACACATTAGGAAGAATAACACTACTTATGTATTAAATGTGTATGTATGTACTCATAAGTAAGTATTTATGTGACTTTTTTGTTTGATATGTGTTTTTATCAAAGGCCGCATATGCTATTGATGTGCTAAACTATGTACAAAATATTCAAATTATCCTGTTGAAGGCACTGTAAAATAAATATGTGTGTTAAAGCCGGATGTGTTTGTTTTTCTTTTAAAATTGATAACTAATCAAATTACTTGCTTTTATTATATTATTTAGAGGAACTTCTTTTAAACTCTTAAGTGTTGCTATAATAGAATTCATTCTGTGCTTCCTTGAAATTGATATTTGAAGACCATATTTATGTGTCCCTTTATTTTAGTTCATTAATTTTCTTTAACTGGTCTTAAATCCTTAAAAGGATATATTTGTAAAAACTGCAGAAACCCTTGACATAATCTTGCAAGCCAATCAGTATGTCAGAAGTGTTACCACATCTTTACAGAAAGAAGCTCTTTATCTGGATTGAGTATCTTATTTAGTTTAGCTTCATTTATAGCTCAGTTCTGTTTATTTTGCATGTATTTTATTATTACATTACAGCATGAAGGTATGCGCTTATGGAAGTTTCATATGTGTTTTGTCGCTGGTAAGTGGTTTCATTTTTATTAATTATGTGTGTGTGTGTACATTATTTTCTTCACTTAATCGCTACAGTATATGTATAGTATAATTCCATAAAGTGAATGATATCTGTAGATTTTATTGCACAATGTAAAGAGTGTTGTTCCTACTTTTACCTAAATAAATAGATTTTACCACTTGGTTTTATTCTGATTTAAAATTATGCATGCTTAATCTGTTTTAACAGGTGACATTCACAACTTATGAAGCCAATCAACAAGAACGGTTTATGTCTGACCAGAGAAACAGCAGCCCACTTTATCAGGTATATAAATTGCGCATATATATTTACACACTTATTTTGTCTTGTTTAAAATGAAGGCCACTTTCAATGTTTAAGTGTCTAAATGCTTTTTATAACTACTTTACATTATTACTTTAATATTTTGAAGCAAGTGCATATTTATTTGAATTGCATTTGTTTTATTTAGAGTACCATAACACCAGAAACCCATCATGCTTTGATGAAGGTAATTTCCGCACCATATAACAGCATGAATTTACAAAAGAGAAACTGGTTGATTCCCCATGTCAGCATATCAGAAAATGACAAAGGCCCGTTCCCAAAGAAAGTACTAAAGGTATATCTCTCTGTTTGTTTATATGTTGTGATTTTATTTACATGTTCATGTCATGGTCCTCTGTCAAATCTTTACTCTTTATGTTTTTGCTCCTCAGTTGAAATCCACCGCTCCTGATTCCATGATTATGATTTATGAAATCACAGGTGCTGGAGCCAACGAGCCTCCCATAAATCTTTTCAAAGTGGACAAATATTCAGGCATGTTGTCAGTCACCAAAGCCTTGGACAGAGAGGAAACTGATGAATACAGTGTGAGTGACCTGTGGTGTTTAAAAGCCTGCATCTCAAATATTACATGATAAAACGATATTGTTTGTGTTGCTAAATATTGTGCATAATGTGTGTCTTTGTTCACTGGAGCAGCTCACAGTTCATGCTGCATCTAACAATGGAGACTACACTGAAAAGCCTGCTCAACTCGTTATTAAAGTTCTGGACCAAAATGACAACAAACCCATCTGTACCCATAATCCTTATACAGGAGAGGTCCTAGAAAGAGCAAAACCAAGTAAGGATAAGATATTATTATGTTCATATTTGAAATGTCTTGCATTAATCATTTGTTTCTTAGAGGATAAAATACTGCTTTTAATTCTCCTGCTTTTAATTCTCTCTCATACAGATACGCCTGTTTTGCAAGTGACGACAGAGGATTTGGACGACCCCACATCTTTAAACAGCATTGTGCGTTACAAACTGCTGAAACAGGAGCCCAACAGTGGAGTGTTTCACATTGACCAAACCACTGGAGTCATCAGTCTGGCATTGATGGGTATTCTGGACAGAGAGGTACTAAAACTGAATTGGTTTTATTGGGGATGGGGGGGGGGGGGGGGGGGGGGTGCCTTTTAAAGTTTTGTTTAAAAGGCACTTATTTTACCCCTTTTTAAAGATGTAATATTAATATTATGGTTCTTCTGAGTGTGCCAGTTTAGGTTCAGTTCAAAACACAATTCTGATTTTTTTATTATAATGTGTTAAAAAGTGCCATGTTGGGGGTGTGTACACAAGTTGCTGTTTTAGGGGTGTGTCGCTTCACATGAAAATTAGTTTCGACTTCCCACCCAACTTAACAAGGGGGCGGAGCCAAGAGCTCCCCTCTTTGTGTATGGCAACAGACAGGCAGACAGAGAGAAGCAACATGAGTGAGACGACCAGCATTCAGCCGTACATGTACAACTCGGACACAGACCAAGCAGAGAGTACAAAATCATTTGTGTCTTTGTATAGTTTTACAGGCAACTGTGTGCTAGTTTAAAGCTCCGAGCTTGTAGCCTACACCGAGACTAATAACCAAGCACACTGAATTAACTTTGACTGAAGGGCATCAAACACCGGATGCACCGCGACACGGCGCGCACATGACAGTTGAAAGTATCGCACACTTGCGGCACCGGTGTGTGTCACCTGATAGAAACGTATATTTAGAATTCAGAAATGCATGCTGCTGCGTGGCGCGACGCTGCTTGTCGCCGAGCGGCGCTTCTGGTATACGACCTGCTTGAGGCTATAGCTAAAGGGCGTCATACACCAGATGTGCCGCTCAGAGCCGCGACACGGCACACCAGACGCGCACATTCGCATGTTATTTAAAATGAAACTATTCAGATAACGCTCTGTGGCGCGGCAGAAATATGAACAGTGAGCAGGGTCAGCGCGTCCATAGAGGCAACCTAGGCGGCAGAATAGTGAGCGAACCCCCGGTCCTCACTTTCATCCGCGACACCCTCCCGGTCCTCACTTTCATCCTCGACACCGCGAAATGCATGGCGCTGCGCGTCGTTAGTTCATTATTTCCAATGGAGGGATGCGCACCTGAGGCAACGCGCTCACACTTTCCAGCTACACCTAGTTAAGATGACAGGGAGCTTCTGTGACCGCGGGAAATGCAAACCGCTGAAGTTTAAGGAAGACGCAATGAAAAGTACACATGTATGCAAACCCACCAAAACTCACAAACACTGGCGGCGAGGAGAGCGATACATGGTGAATGTTGAGCCCAATGAGCCTTACATCTAAAAATAGAGCAAGGGTGTTTCTTTGGTGACGTCGCTTTGACTCACACGCTGAAAATGGCGGACGTGAAACAACATACTGAGGATATGGTAATGCGCACCTGTCAATCAATATTGGTGGGCGGGGGGACCGAACTCCTATGTCAAGTTGCGGTCGATCTCAAAACCGCTCCAATTGGTCCACTGTTTTTATGTTGTTAAATTGAAAAAAAAAAAAAGGACTGAGTGTGTTTATATCACCCCAATATGACGGTCTATACCAGGGGTCATCAACTATATTTGTTAGAGGGCCAGAATTTTACGAGACAGTCTCCTTGGGGGCCGGACCCCCAAGAAGAAAATCAAATAAAAATCTAATTTTAGCTTAACATTATGTTTAATGTTTATACTTTTTAATTCTTATACTTTTGCGTTTTTTTTTTTTTTTTTTTTTGACAGATATTGCGATTTCGATTTGATTTGCGATTTAATTTTGTAGTCAAGTGAATAATTCAATAATCTGTATTTTAGCTTCTTACTGCTAAAATGCAGTGCGTGTTAGTTAAAAAAGAGCTTAAAAGATATTAACTTATATTAGCAAACATCTCTGAAATTGTACTTATATATATATATGTGTGTGTGTGTGTGTGTGTGTGTGTGTGTGTGTGTGTGTGTGTGTGTGTGTGTGTGTGTGTTTGTGTACGTGTTTTTGTGACATATCAGGACACAAATCTGTATAATGACATGGGTATGACACAGGTATTACAAAAAGGAGGTGAAATATGAGGACATTGGTGACGTCCTCACTTCTCAAAAAGCTTATAAATCACACAGGATGAGTTTTTTCAGGGAGTAAAGCTGTACACTGTCTCCTGTGATGGTTGGGTTTAGGGGTAGGGTGGGGTGAGGGCACTATAATATACAGTTTGATCTGTATAAAATGAATGGAAGCCTATGTAATGTACCCACTTTTCACAAAAAACAAACATGTGTGTGTGTGTGTGTGTGTGTGTGTGTGTGTGTGTGTGTGTGTGTGTGTGTGTGTGTGTGTGTGTGTGTGTGATGAAAGATAATAAATTTGTATATTAAAAGTATATTTTCATATTTGTTTATTATAAATTTTCATTATTTTTATAAAACTGTAATATTAAACTTGCAGTTAAAATGCACATTTGTAAATAAACACTTAAAATAGTAAAATAGTGTGATAAGCAATTTGACAAAATGGTTTAAAATATATTTTGGTACATCAAAAAGTGTGGTTATGATAACCATCCGACAAGATAATGCAGCAAAAATTAGTTCTTAAAATGTCACTAAAATGTAATATTTATATCTCATAATTAAATAGAAAATCAGGCGAATAACTGCAAAAATAACACATTCAAAAAGCTGGCTACAGGCCTGACAGTGTAACGTTAAAAGAATGTTTATTAACTGATAAAGAGAGCGTTTAATAAAGGGGCTGCGCGCGAACTGAGGAGCGGGGGGGGTCGGGGGGGGAGATAGATGTGGGCGCGTAAACTGTAGAGCGGGGAGGTTGCGCACGCACATGCACCTGGTTTCACACCGGACTGTTCCAAAATGCTGAGGACCTGAGGGGGTTTGAATTCCGGGAGTGCTAAAAGTTGCATTTTCGTGTGAGGATTATCCGGCTGGACAAAACGTGTAAGTTTATTATTTAATAATAACAAATTAATCTTATGTAAAAAGGAAAAACAAGATTATTTTGCTTACCCCATTGGCAGATTATTTTGCTTGTTTTAAGGAAAAACTCACTTAATATTTGTATATTATTTCTTAAAACAAGACAATATGTTTTACTTGTCTAGAAAATGCTTCTTGATTTAAGAATTTTTAGATATTTGGTCTAGAAACAAGACAAAAAATCTAAGTAAAAAAAGAAATGACTAAGTAAAAAAAGTCATTTCATTGTTATTACACAGAACTAATTTTACAGATTTTTTTGTTTTGTTTTATTTTTATGTTTACATTGTTGGGATTTTTACCAAAATCTGGTTCAATTTCATGTCAACAGCTCCTTTAGAAATATTATTCCCAGGTAAAAAAAAACATGACGTTCAATATACGCACACTTGATTTTCTCCTCTTTAAATGTTCTTAAATCTGTCAGTGTTGTGTATCTTAATTTTTATTTTGATAGAAAAAACCTTAATACATTTTTTACTATTCTTTCATTGTTAGAAATGATGGAGTATATTAAATAATTGTTTCGTAACCATTATCTTCACCAACAGACTGATGCTGTATATAACCTGGCTGTAGAAGCAGCAGATATGGATGGTTACGGTCTTTCATCCACCTGTATGGTTACCATCAAAATCACTGATAGCAATGATCATCGACCGCTGTTCAGCTCAAAAAATGTGAGTTCATTCATCTATTTTTAAGCTACAGCCATGGCTAAAAATATTGCCAGTGACAGTGTTTCACTTCAGTTGTTGGTTCACATTATTTTTTGGATGATATGCTCAACTTCGCACACGAAATGTCAGCGAAATGGCAAATCACATATGTGTAATCAAAATTTTTTAGCTTTGCTTTTAAACTGTATAACTTTGGTCAAATGTTTTGGGTATCCTTCCACAATCTTCTCACAATAGTTTGCAGGGATTTTGGCCCATTCCTCCTGATAGAATTGGTGAGTCACTGAGTAACTGAGTCAGATTTGTTGGCTGTCTTGCTCGCACAAGCTTTTTCAACTCTGCCCACAAATTTTCTATAGAATTGAGGTCAGGGCTTTGTGATGGCCACTCCAAAACATTCACTCTGTTGTCCTTAAAGCACAAATGAACTAATTTGTCAGTATGCTTAGGCTCATGGTCTATTTGGAAGACCCATTTGTGGCCAAGTTTTAATTTCCTGGCTGATGTCGTGAGATGTTGCTTCAGTATTTCTACATAATGTTCTTTCTTCATGATGCCATCTGTGCTGTGAAGTAAACCAGTCCCTCGTGCAGCAAAACAGCCCCACAACATGATGCTGCCGCCACCATACTTCACAGTTGGGATAGTGTTCCTAGGCTTGTAAGCTTTCCCTTTTGTCCTCCAAATGTAACACTGGTCATTATGGCCAAACAGTTCAATCTTAGTTCCATCAGACCACAGGACATGTCACCAAAAATTATTATTTTCCCAGTGTAATTTAGAAAATTGTAATCTGGCTTTTTTGTTGATTTTCCCATGTTGTCACACAAGGAAGCAGTGTGTTTGAGGTTTTCTTTAAATACTATTCTACAGTTGTGCCTCCAATTAACTCATATGTTGTCAATTAGCCAATCAGAAACTTCCAAAACCTTGACACCATCATCTGAGCTTTTTCAGAGGCATAATAATCTTATTGTATGTAAACTTGACTTTCAAGAAAAGTTATAACAATTTCTCAAAAAATATCTCTCTCATTATTCTGCTATTAAGCATAACAGAAACAAATTTGATAATCCTAACTTACCTAAAAGAGAAAAAGTTTAGTCACATTAACATCTGACTTTTTGTTTTAAAGGGTTATGTGCCTTTTTATACAGTGTATGTAAACTTCTGGTTTCAACTGTATGTTAGGTTAAATTTGTAATAAACTCGTCTCTGCTTATCTGATTAAACGTACTTTAGATAGGCTGTGCACACTTGAAGTGAAGCAGAATGATATACACTAGAATCGTAATATTCTCACGGCAACAGTCTAAAATCTAATCACTTAATCAAATTATTTTTTCTTCTAAATATAAATTAATAAATAATAATCTATGCATTCATCAAATAAATGTATAGTGCGAGACAAATTTGAATACTTTTCTATATTTGCCCTAGAATCAAATAACCAACATGCCATAATGAATTGCAAGTGTGATCAAGAAGAATCTTCACAGTAAATATTTTATTTGTTTTTGTTTTATTTAATTGTTTTACTAATAAAAGGTTTTAAAAACTATGAAATGATTGTTATTGTGCCTTAGAAACAAGTTAATAATAGTCTTCGGATTCCTTTGAAACCAATGCCATTGGTTTTGGCAATGGCTGTATATTTTCAATCTGGCATTAAGTAGCTCATGTCATTTCTGTTGGTGTGTGTTTTCATAGTATTCTGAAATGGTAAAGGAAAATAAAGCTGGAGAAGTTGTTGCCAGGCTGACCGTCACAGATAAAGATGAGCCTCTAACCGTGAACTCCATGTCAAAGTTTACCATCATCCAAGGCAATGAAAGAGGGTTCTTCAGCATCAGTACTGACCCTAATAGGATGGACGGCATCATCACTACATTAAAAGTGTGTATACAGTGCACTCATTCATTCATCATTCATTCATTTTCTTTTCGGCTTAGTCCCTCTATTAATCCGTGGTCGCCACAGCGGAATGAACCACCAACTTTGTTTGAAGAGTGTATGTAAACTTCTGGTTTCAACTGTAACTTGCACTTTTGAAAACAAAATAATTTTTTATGTTTTTCATATTAAAAGTAGAAAATGAGCAGCATCTTTTCTAAAACAAAAAACAAAACACCAGCACATGTTTTACGCAGCGGATGCCTTTCCAGCTGCAACCCATCTCTGGGAAACATCCATACACACTCATACACACATACACTATGGACAATTTAGCCTACCCAATTCACCTGTAGCGGATGTCTTTGGACTGTGGGGGAAACCGGAGGAAACCCACGCGAACGCAGTGAGTACATGCAAGCTCCACACAGAAACACCAACTGACCCAGCCGAGGCTCGAACCAGCTGCCTTCTTGCTGTGAGGCGACAGCACTACCTACTGCGCCACCGCGTTGCCCACAGTGCATTCATGTACCACAATATTCAACACACTGAGACTGTACAGTAGAGACACACTGCTTTTTGTAATAAACCTTATATTGAGCAAGAACCTATTGGGCCAAATATTTTTTAATAAAAATATAATATTGAATATAAATGAATCAAACGTGACCGTAAATGTCACTGAAGACTGGAATAATGGCAGCTTTGGCATTTTAAAGGAATACATTACTTTTTTAAATATAAATTATATGGAAAAGTGTTAATTTAAACTGTAATACTGTTTAAATACTATTATTTTTTTACTTTATTTTTGGCCAAATATATGTAGAACAAAACGTGGTCAGTTATACAAAATGTTTGATTTGTCTGTATTTTTTAGGCTCTGGATTTTGAACAGGCCAACAGTTTCTCTCTGCTGGTAATAGTAGAGAACGAGGCTCCTTTTGCTCTTCCTATCCGCACCTCCACTGCTACCGTCACCATCACAGTGCTGGACGTAAATGAATCTCCAGTTTTTGATCCTCCAGAAAAACAGATCATAATCCACGAAAACCATCCTGTGGGCAGCACAATCTCCAAATATACAGCCACCGACCCAGACACTGATAGAGCACAGAAAATAAGGTGTTACATGCATGCATACAAACACAAAACAACACAATTATACACAGTCATATATTTTTTTCATTACCCAGCTGACATGACCAGCCTTTATTGCTGTACAAGGTTTAATGATGACCAGTATTGAAATTTGATTAACAATTGCAATATCAATATTTATCTGATTTGCAATATTAAAGCCAAATTTATCAGTGATTCTTTTTGTGATATGTCATTGGTTGAATACGTTTAAATGCTAGCTGAATGTTCCAGCTAAATGCTAGCCTTATATTTAGTATGTTCTTTTAGTTTATAAAGTGAATTATTACTCAAAAAATCAGTCACTCCTTTATTTTAAATCATAATACACGAACAGGTTCACAGAACTTTGGTTAAAGTTAAATTATTACATGTTTAAATTATGCACAACTTATAATTATGTGTTATTTTTACCCAAAGATTAGATAGTACACACAAGCCATGGTGATGCTATTTTGAGGATCCAGCTTTTTGTGTTTTAATGTGTATTTGATAAGCACAACTGTATATGTTCGTGTCTACTCATGTTTTTGATATCAGATATAAGTTACAGAAAAATTACTATTGTAAGAACCATTTTTTGTCACGTGTTATTGTATAATCTGTCACGTTTAAATATGTTCTAATGTCAGATATAAGCTGAAACAAGACTTTGCAAACTGGCTGGAGATCACAGAAGACACTGGGCTCATCATAATCAGCAGTTCGCTGGACAGAGAAGCTCAGTTCATAAGAGACGGACAGTACAAGGTCTTAATACTTGCATTCGATGATGGTAATTTAAATCAGTTTATAGATTATTAAAGGTTATTTAAACAAAACTTGATGCTTTTGGTGTCCTAGTTTCCATGTCGCTACACATATGGTAAGTTACTCTGATTCAAACCTTCAAGTATGTTTCTGCATTTATTTCTGTAGATGATGAACCGGCCACAGGAACAGGCACATTAGTGATTAAGCTGTTGGATGTTAATGACAACCCTCCAGTTTTGGAGCAGCACAAAGTCCAAATGTGTTCAACAGAACCAAAACCTGTCCGTCTGACCATCACAGATGCAGATAAGCCAGAAAACGGCCCACCCTTCACCACAGAGCTCCACGAAGAGTTTAGAAGCAACTGGACAATCACCAGCGACTCCAACAGTAAGACTAGTTCAGCTAGCATTAGCAGTATTGTTCTGTTCTAGCACTGTTATTAATCTCTCCCTTTCCTCTTGTTTGTCAGGCAGTGTGTTGTTGAGTTCACTCAGACCCCTGGCAGTCGGTGAATACAGCCTGTGGTTGCGTCTGTCCGACTCTAAGCTGTTATTTCATAGCAGTTCCCTCATAGTGAATGTGTGTGACTGTAAAGGGGACGATGGTACCTGCTCCAACCCTCTATATACCGCTAACATCAGCACTCCACTCATCTTCGTGTTTGTAGCTGTCTTGTGCCTTCTAGGTAATTAGAAAAACCTATAGATTCCAATTTAAATTATGTTAATTATATATTTATAAACCTGAAATGGTAATTTTCTTAATTTTAAAGTCACTGCTTACTTAGTCCTGTTTTAAGCTTTCCTCATAGAAGGTTGTAAAATAATTAAATGAGAGTTTTGATAATCAGACCCCCTCAGTTTTTTTTAATAGGCTCATTTTACAACCCCTCTAGAGTTGAGATTTACAATTTTTGAATGCAATTTTGCTGCTGTGCCAGCATAATGATATTACGTACCTTCCTGGCGTGCATTTCCAATCAGTGACGTAACTCGCGGCTGAACTATCATAGTACGAGCATTGGTTGGGAGAAGAACGATGTAGTGACAAGTGTTTCCCAAAACCTGTAGATTCTCTGTCGCTGATCCATCGTTTGAGCCACATTCGTTATAACGTAAAACGCCCATAATGATGCTCTAAACGGGGTGGAGTAACTACTTCTTTAGAGAAGAACCCCATAATTTCTTTGTGCAAATTATATTGTTTTAATACGCATTTTAAAAAAATACAATATTAGTTTTGCTAAAAACATGCACTCGTTTTCCATAATAATTTAAATAACTGGCACAAATAGGGCCTATGTTTCCTTTACAAATATTATTGAGAATATTTCATATTCTATTCTAAAACAGAAAATCACTTTGAAAAGCTTACACGTATTCTTATATCATATATAAATCATATAAATAAATAAATAATGAGGCTATTTATTAAAAAATTTAATTTAATATTTATTATTTATTAGGAAATGAAAAAAAATCCTACTTTAATAATAATATTATTAATGATGATGATGATGATGATTATTAAGTAGGATATTGTTTATTTATTTTTTGAAAATCTACTTTTACAATTTGACATTCAAACCACTGCAGATATGTTCTAACCAACAGGCCCATGTCATATACAATACAGATACTTAATAAATAACCCACTATAAAGTAAAAGCATTAACGTATGCTATGTTTTTTGTTTTCACAAGCTTTGGAGACGTAACATAAATTCCGCTTTTAAATAATAGGTCACCTATAGCTTTTATCATGAGGCTGTGTTCAAAATGACATAAATGTTTTCAAAGTGCACTGCGAAGGAAGCGCAATTGTAAACATGAAGATCGCTAAAACTGAACTGTAAAAATACTTTGAAAGCAAATTACACCTAAGAGAGATGACCTTAATGCTTTTTTATTTTTAATCATTCCAACTTTAAATGTTAGAATGTTCTAAATGAATAAGGCATAGGGGGGATAAGTGGGAATAGAACACAGTCAGGAACTATGTTTCTAACTACAGCTCCAGAGGTGTAGTTGCAAACGTACAAGTTTGCGACGCAGTTTGCGAATGTTCGTTGGAACGATAGATTTGGGAAACGGTAAATCAACAAACTATGTTTGTAACGACGGAACTTGTGACCTTAGTTGGCTAACGATGGTTTTGGGAAACACGCCCCTGGGTGATTTAGCCTAAAATCTAAATCTCGATTAATTGAACATTTTAACTCGATTACAATTCATAAATTCATTATTTTATTTATTTATTAAATTTTTTTGCCAAGTGACAAGTTTTGGACAGTAAATATGCTCACATATTACAAGTGAGAGATTTTTGAATGAAGGGTGCATTACTTGATTTTAAAATAATTGAAGGAAACGCACAATAACCACCCTGTAAAAAAATGCAGGGTTTCACACAATTCATTCATGTTGTCCCAATACAAATCGATCAAGTTAACTTAACACTTTTAACAAATTTATGTGGATTGAACATAAGAAAATTAAGTTGTTCCAGTGCAAACATGCGACGTGTACTTACATTTTGTGAGAGGTGTGCGGGTATGTGACCGCACAAAGGCTGCACCGGACCACGTATGTTCGACGCCGAAGTTTAAATCAGCCTTAACAGAGCGGGGTCACATGACTCCACACATGATAAGGAAAGTAATTGAAAAAATTGGCCTGAAAAAATTAGAACGATTATAGGTTCTGAATGTCGATATCGATTACTTTTCAATTAATCGCCCAGCCCTAACGTACCTCCTGAAAATTTACTTACTTCCTCAATATAAATAATGTGACTAACCTGCATGCACAGGAAGCATGCCTTGCAACTATTGAGACTTGTGAGAGACGATCAGAAAATATTTACTTTGGTGCAAATCCTGAAACATATCAATTTAAACCGAAATACACAGAAGTTAGCTTTTTCTCTTTTTTTCTTTTTGTCTTTTTTAAGTGCCATTTCTATTGTATATCATCCTGAAGTGTTGGAGAAAGTGGAAACGATTCAGAACGAAAGAAAATGGAGAACTAGACCAGGTCGATATGATCTTCATCATACAGCATTTAATTTATTTAATTATTATACAATTTTACTGTGCTCTTTCTTTATGTTCTACACATTTTTTTTTTACAGCACTATAAAGTGGTGGAGTTCGATACTGCTTTAATGACCTGTGTGGTCTATCAGCGAAATGCAGATGAGAACAGAAATTCAGCATTGGTTAAGGTCTGATAAAATAATTTACACCACAATTTAATCACTATTAGGTGTTATAGGGTTGTTTCTGATGCATAGAATGCAGAATTGGCAGCCAATCACTGCATTTATAAATTGTGCTGGTAACAAATCTGGTAGAAATCTTACATTCTGAAGCATAAATACAGTAATCCTGACAGAGTCAAGAGTTGTTGGACTCCACACACCACACTTTTCTTACTCTAACTGTCTACTACAATACAGTATATACTAATTAGACCCCACATTCCACCCAGTACCACAACTTTGAATTACAGAAGATGTTCAGTACAACATGAAGGCTATAGCAATACTTATGACGTTTTAAATTACAAACAATTGGACTTTGGCTATTTGGTATTTATGTTGTTATTGAGCTTGAATCAATAATTTTTAGTTGTGTCATCAGCTGCCTTGTTTTTAGGTGTCAGTCAGTGGGGTCATATCGATATTGAAAGTATATGGATTTCTCCTAGTTTCAGTCTAAAATAAAGCTAGAATAAAGCCAGAATATAATACATTTATTATATAACCCATTTTATTGTATATGTTGCCAAATAAGCTGTAATGCATTGAAATAAAGCTGTAATACATTCAGTTTGGGAGGAAAAGTTTATCACTTGTCCAATTTTTTGTTTTTTATTTACATGCTTATTTGTAAATGCTCATTTTCAATCATTGCTGTACTTTACCATGTGTTTCCAGTAGGATTTGTTTTATCAAAAATGCATGTGCATGTTCAAATTAGGCTTGCCAAAAACTCAAACATTTGACATACCTCATATTTATTTTTGTATGAGTTTGTACTTGTTACTTACTATTTGACTTTCATCAAAAAATACAGTAATTTATATATTTAAATCATAATATTTACAAGGGACTTTTATTTTTGCAACTACGTGTTTAACAATTAATAAATCAGGCTTTTGCGATAAATTTTTTAACATATGTATGTGGGTTTGTGTGCGTATATATGTGGGTTTTTTATTTTAATGCTAAAAATATAGACTTCATAAAGCTTGCATTAAAAACAATGCAATTTGTAACAACAAATCTGAAATGACACTGCAAGACCTTTGACCAATTCCTGACAAATCACAGATCAGGACTCTCCCAGTTGGGTGTGCTTTAAGGACAAGAACTTTAACCCTGCACTTCACAAAGAAGGATCTTCGTCATCTTCAAGTGAATCTATACAGTACATTTGAATGTTTTTCACTTGTTTTGGTTTGATTTAGTAGGGATATTAATTAAAATAATGCCTGTAATTCTAGAGGTAAGTTATACATTTCTTCATTTGGGAGAATTTATATTTCTTATTATATTATTTGTATTCAATTATTATGATTGATTATACATAAATATTATCTACTGTACTGTATATATTTATGTTAACTTTGCTGATAATCTGCACTAAATCATTTAAAAATTTGAATGGTTTGGGATTTGTCTATAAATAGCCAATCTGTTTTGTTTCCATGTTTACCCATGATATCGCTTTCTTTGTCTCAGAGGACTCAGAACATGTTCCAGGAAGGCCTGCATCAGGTGTTTTTTAAGGAACGTCCTTTGCCCCATTCGATTCCAAATGGAGAATCCACAACTGGAGAGCTGCTGGAAGACAGGCTGGTCCGCTGGTTTGGGACAGTGGTCAACACCCGCATCCTTCTGTGTGGGGTAACAATCAAATAAGTACAGCTCTAAAACGTGTGCTCTAATCTGTGTTAATATGCTTGCATATATTCAGCCTCTGGATAAGGTGCTACATTTGCCAATATAGTGGGATTACAACACACTGCATTCCTTCTGAGTTTTAAAGTTCAACTTAACCTACATTTCCCCCTTGACCAGGGTTATTAACACCATAAAATGTGTTGCTGAAACATATATATATATATATATATATATATATATATATATATATATATATATATATATATATATATATATATATATATATACACACAGTTGAAGTCAGAATTATTAGCCCCGTTTATTTTTTTTCCCCAATTTCTGTTTAACGGAGAGAAGATTCACATTTCTAAACATTATAGTTTAATAACTCATTTCTAATAACTGATTTATTTTATCTTTGTCATGATGACAGTAAATAATATTTTACTAGATATTTTTCAAGACACTTTAAACAGCTTAAAGTGACATTTAAAGGTTTAACTAGGTTAATTAGGTTAACTAGGCAGGTTAGGGTAATTAGGCAAGTTATTGTGTAACGATGGTTTGTTCTGTAGACTATCGGAAAAATATATAGCTTAAAGGGGCTAATAATTTTGGCCTTAAAATGTTTTTTAAAAAATTAAAAATTGTTTGTATTCTTGTCGAAATAACACAAATAAGACTTTCTCCAGAAGATAAAATATTATCAGACATACTGTGAAAATTTCCTTGCTTTGTTAAACATCATTTGGGAAAAATAAAAAAAAATTCATAGCGGGGATAATAATTCTGACTTCAGCTGTATACTGTATATAGCTATGGAGAAAATTAAGAGACAGCCTAAAATTCCTGGATTTTTTATTTATTTATTGTTTTTTATTTAAAATTTTTTTTGTTATTGTTATTTATTTATTTTTAATTTACTAGATGTAAGTTTGTTTTGAGTAAAATGTAAATATATATTTTTTATTCTATAAAGATCTTAATAATATAATAATAATTATTTACCCAAATTAAAAGACTGTCGTTAAAAGCTTTATTTCCCAGAAAATGTTTTAAGTTGTTGTGATAAAACATTTATTTTCAATTGGTTATTCCTCTCAATTTATTTCCATTCCAATTCCTGGATTATGAATATGTATATGTATAAAGACATTTGTGTTTTGTCTACTAAAGAAAGAAAATTGATTGATTTGTTTAATACAAGCAAGATGTTGTATTGCTTTATGTTGGAAAAATGTTAATCGCCCCTTCATTGGACTTTGGTTGAGAAACCTAATGACATGTTTGGCTCCTAAAAAGCACACATATGTACTAAGGAACAAATCCTCTGAATTTGGTGGTATCTGGGAGGTGTTTTTGAACTTTGTAAAAAATGGAGATATTGAAGAAGCTTTGGAAGTCTGAAGTTGTGGAATGTGAATTGGTTTTTAATTAGATTTCTTTTTATTTGTATTTATTTATTATTTTTATAATTATTATTATTTAATTGAAAAAAAATTCTAAACAGTCTGTTGTAAGTTTTGAACATTGGGGTTTGATTTATTGTAAAACCTTGAAAAACTTAATAAAGACATATTTTACAATTAGTTATTCCACCAAATACTGCTTTTTAAAAACTCTTCTTAAGTTAGAAAATTGGTAGAGCGCTGTTTAATTTTATATATTTATTAATAATATCGCTCAGCCTCTGAAGACCTTTTATTTAAAATGTGGAAGAAATGCCATCAGCGTTTTATAAAGTTAATTATTATAGAGAAACTTAATTGAAAGTAAAAACAGCAGAAAATAATATAAAGATATATATATAGAGCATATCGATATAAAACAAACTATGAAAAAATGTAAGCAGTATTAATGATATTTACTGTACCATACTTTTCTTCACTAACCATTTGTTCAGTTTACTATACATAAACTGGATTAAGGGTGAAAATCAAGTTTTATTTTCTAGATTAATGCCGCACATTAGGTTAAACATGATCAACATGATCCCAATGTTGCTTAATAATATTCTTCCAAACATTTATTATTGCAGATTATTACCTCTTTTCTATTTTGACTAATAGTTGGCAGTAAATAGTTGATCCTTATTCCTCATTTTGTAGCCATTTTCTCTGTGTTTCTCTCTCAGGTTATTCAGATTTTCAGTGCTGTCTCCTGTATTTTTTGCACCTTGTCTTACACTTGTCTGACTTTCACCTGTTCTGCGTCTATGACGGCTCCAATATGGTGTGGCCTCTTTGTAAGTGCTCCAATTAATATATCTGGTTTACAAATTTGTCCAAAAATAAGAATGGTGGATAAGCTAATAATTAGTTGTTTATGTGTCAGTATATAGCCACTGGGTCACTTGCAATTGACGTCCAGAGGAAACCTAAGAGAATCAAAGTAAGTCTGCTTTGTTTTTTGGTTTTATAAATGACATTAATGGTTTTTAACCTTACTGTGTTGGCATTGTTATGAATACTGCTATTAAGTAGGGGATAATGTACTTCCAGTTGCTCTGATTGTTCTCACAGAAAAAATAAATAAATTATGGGGTTATCAGTTGTATAAGACTTTTTTCAGCGAAAACGACAGGCTAGATGTATATTATCCCAGCTATTACATGGCTGCTTACCATAAAACTAAACAAATAAACACAAACCACTAATTTTAGCTCATTTTAAATGTACTCGCTTTTTAGTTCAAATGCAAAGCTTGCGGAAAGAAAAATAGTTCTTAACAAACAGCTGTATGTAACACCTGGTATTGAGCCTGTGTTATTAGTTTAATTGGTTGTTATCAGAGAATAACATGCCTTGGAATATCATGATTGACCAATCAGGAATAAGTATTTTAGAGAGCTTTGTAATTTCCCCTGATAAATTAACTTTTCAATTTAGCGGTGTATAGACCTTGCAAACTTTGTACAATTAAAACAAACTCTGGTGTAATCTGTAAACTCAGTTTATTTGAATAAGTGATCACTGCCATCTGAATCTTTGTGTGAACCAAACAAGTGGACCGAGGTCTTGGGGTGCTACCAGATAAACTCTGGCAAGGTTTAACTGAAATATGAATGTCAAACAGGCCAAAAACATCTAAACAAACCATAAACATAAAATGATTACAAGATGTGTCCATAAAAATGACTGAATGCTATATGACTGAATGCATATGTGTTTTTTGTATAGTGATGTTGCCAATTATAATTCATTAGATTCCTGCAGATTTCAGGTTTCTTCTAGCAGCAGGTTTTTATTTGTGTGATTCCTGGTGCTATTTTGACTCTTTTTGTTCACACATTTTATAAACTCTTTATCATACTGTATATTAGCTGATCAAATACAACAAACTTGTGTTCACATACAACAAGCTAATTTTTTCCATCAAACAGCGTTCTTTTGGATATTTGGTTTTGCTACCAAATGAATAGCTTTTTGTTTGACTGTTGGTTTCGTATCTTTATATATATATATATTATTTAAAGTTTTTCACATTTTAAAGAACAAACCCCAAATCCCTCCCATGCCAGCAAATAATAATAAATAAACATATGTGAAATGTAAATAGATATGCACATGTGCATCCACAACTGTACAGATACTTAATCATATTCCTCCATGAGTAGTCTATACCTGCACATATCCACAAGTCCAATCAAACGTCTGCATATCTACATTACATATACAGCATATATACATATGTGCATATATACATCATTAGTACAAATGACAAGAGAAAATAAAAATATGTAAATAAATAAAAACAGAAAAAGGAAAAGAGATCAATAATAAAAATTGGAAAAATGGTTTTGGATATACTGTATGAATACATATACATACCCAATTATTAAAAAATTGTATTGTGTACACATTGCTATGTTTCATAAAATCTTCCGCACCACTCAGTTTTCATTGGTCAGTCTGTAGACATTCAAAAAAGGGCTTCCAAATTTTTGAAATTTTTTTTAGGTTTGCCTTCAATCTCATATCTAATCTTTTCAATGTGTAATACATTACAAAACTCTGTAAGCCATGTCTCAAATTTAGGTGTACACTCTTTGTTCCACGTCAACAATATTACCTTTTTTTGCCATAGTCATTCCATGGTTTCGTATCTTTAGAATCTGTGATAAAATGTCAGTGTGAACTTTAAGCGAACCATTATTTCCTCATTTCCTCTAGACCCAATAAGCCAAGAAAACTGAACTGCAAGATTTTAGCCATGATAGTACTGTATACGCTGTACTCGTCCAATTACATGGCAAAGGCTTAGGATTGTATAGTATGAAACCTCATTATATTATATAATTCTGATTAATTGTTAATTTATAAGCAGTTGCATGCATGTATGGACCTAGGGTTAACTTGTTTTTTTATTTAACTAATACATTCAAACATCTTTCCATTAAGTATTTTGCTTTAAAATTATTTCAGTAAATGTCTGCTTTGTTTCAAATAAGAACTGTAAATAAAATACCAGAATGGCTGCATGGTGGTGCAAAGGGTAGCATATTCGCCTCACAGCAAGAAGGTCACTGGTTCGAGCATCGGCTGAGTCAGTTGGCATTTCTGTGTGGAGTTTGCATGTTTTCCCTGTGTTTGTGTGGGTTTCCTCCGAGTGCTCTGGTTTCCCCCACAAGTCCAATGACACGTGGTATAGGTGAATTGGGTAGGCTAAATTGTCCGTAGAGTATGTGTGTGAATGAGTGTTTCCCAGTGTTGGGTTGCAGCTGGAAGGGCATCCGCTGTATAAAACATATGCTGGACAAGTTGGCAGTTCGTTCCTCTGTGGCGACCCTAGATTAATAAAGGGACTAAGTCGAAAAGAAAATAAATGAATGAAAAATACCAGAACATGGATTAAACACTGTATGAAATACAGGCTTCCACACACTTCATTCATGTTGTCCCAACACAAATTAAGTAAACACATTTAAGTGGGTTGAACATAAAACAATTAAGCTGTCCCAAAAAAACCTCAATCACTGTTGTTTCAGCTCATTTTAAATAAGTAGTTTAAACAAGCAGCATATATATATATATATATATATATATATATATATTATTTATTTATTTATTTATTTTTGAGTGAATAATGTTTTATCATCGTTCAGTGTTGCAGAAGTTATTCTGACCGTACTTATTAAAATCATGAAAAATGCTATTATACTTTTTTTTTTTTAAACTAGGTAAAACATTTGAAGTATAATGTCAGTTCATTAGTATTTTTGGATGAAAAATGATTATTAAGTCTTTTACTATATCATCAAATGATTGGAAATATGTCTGAAAAGATTTGTCTGGTACACTATATAAATGATCATTACATTGAATGACATTTTATTGGGTGTCTTCTGTAAATCATGGATAAAAAGTGGCAAAATGTAACTAATTATTTATTTATTTGTTGCTTAAATTGATATATGATATGGGTCATATAATGTTTTATTGGCAGTCAGTATTACATATATAATTATGTAAAAGTTAACGCTCATTCTTACCAATACTGATTGATTTAATTCAGGGGTGGCCAAACTTGGAGGGCCGGTGTCCTAGAGAGTTTAGCTCCAACCATAATCAGCTAAACTCAGCAGGACACCGGCCCTCCAGGACAGAGTTTGGACACCCCTGATTTAATATCATATAACACTTTTTTTTAAAACTGGGTAAAACTTTTGAAGAATTTGAAGGATAGTGTCACTTCATTAGTATTTTGTCTGCACTGTGATCCTTACAATATTTAAATGTAAGTCTTTTATTTTAACCTGACACAATTTTTTTATATTGTATATTTTATAAATTATCATTATGATGAAGGGCTTTATAGTGGATGTTTTTTGTACATTATTCATGTTAAATGTATGATAGTCATTATTATTATTATTTATTTATTTATTTATTTATTTATTTATTTATTTTTCCCCTCAACTGTATTTTCAACACTGCATCCGATAATAAAACAAGTAAAGACTTTATAAGTGAATCATTGAATTGTTCTTTGAAACAGATCTGAGTCTTTTGTTTGTTTTAAAAGTCTAATGTTTTTTAGGAGATAATATAAACACACGATTATAGACTAGATTATAGACTTGAAGAAATGATGCCCTGCAAAGACTTTGAGGACATCATGAATGCAAAAAACACAAATTGTTCTCAATCATCGTAATGATCAGATAATATCAGATAAATAATAAAAAAAATTATTATACACCTGGACATCACCTACTTGAAAAATATACTATATATGATATAACTGCATATACTGTCCCCCCCTTTACACAACACCTTAACTCTTTCTGATTTTGACTGTAATGTAATAATGTGCACAGTTTGTAAAGCTGCTTTTGAATGACAATTATGAAAAGAACCATGCAAATTACCTGAATTATAGATCTGTGTTGTAGGCAGGGTGTCCGCGGGGTCCTAAAACATATTTTAAAATCTTAAAGGTCCTGTGAAGTGCTTTGAAGTGTGCATTTTTATTTGATGTTTGACGTAATTTCAACTGAATAATAAAGAGAGGGTGGGACATAGAGTAACCCCGCCTCTTTTTAAAAAGCAGCCAATAGCGTTTTTGTTTTTATTAGCTCTGCCAGTGAGAGTGGTTGAGCTTAAGCGGATCAAATGAGGGCGGGGCATGTCGGACACTAGAGAGCATTTGATTGGTCAGAAGATTTGATGAGAAACAGAAGTATGAGGTGGCGTGAAAAAAAAAACGTTGATCCATTTAGACCAGGGGTGTCCAAACTCGGTCCTGGAGGGCCGGTGTCCTGCTTAGTTTAGCTCCAACTTGCTTCAACACACCTGTCAGGACGTTTGTAGTATATCTAGTAAGAGCTTAATTAGCTGGTTCAGGTGTGCTTGATTAGGGTTGGAGCTAAACTCGCCAGGACACTGACCCTTCAGGACCGAGTTTGGACATCCCTGATTTAGACGGAAGTGACAAACTGCAAGCTTTACATGTTAATATCGGTTTTATATCTCCTAAACAGTGACAAATCACATTTTGGAGCACATCAACAAATAGATGTCCTTAAAACTGACCGTATGAAACTAACATCTACATTTTTTAATTTTAATTTCATGGAGCCTTTAAATGCTATTTTACAAGGTAATATTTTTTATTATTATTTTTGATTATATAATGTATGCTGGCTTACAAGCGTACAAACTTATGCTAAAGTTTGCCTGAATTTAATATGTGAATATTGCGATGCTGCGTAGTTTATGAAATCGATAAAATCTTGTTAGTTTTATTCAGCATATAATTAATGTTTTAGTTTAGGATTAGTTTCATATAATCAATATTTAGTAAATATCCTGCTAATTAAAATGACACCAATGTTTCCGGTCGAAACCTAAAGTGGCGATGAGGTTTTAAAATGTATGGAAAAGTCTTTAAAAAAGGTCTTAAAAGATATTGAATGTCATTCTCTGATTCCTGTATATACCTTGGCAGGTCATAACTCTGTTGGGTCTGAACATCTTCAGCTTGCTGTTTGCAATTTGTTCCTTCACCACCTTCTTCATAAAGTCCTCACAGCTTGGTCATGCCACTCCTCAGCAGGTGTGTAAAGTCAAATAAAATTAAATACAAGAAAAACCACTAGAATTCCTAAACAAAACTGTCTCTGTTAACCTCTTCCAGCGTATTGGTGTGTATGTGCTGAAAGGCAGTGGTATCATTTCCATCATCCAGTGTATGTTTGCTGCCACCTATACAGTCTTTCTTATCTGGAGAGGTTTGAAGTCCTTCAGCACAACCAACAGACAGGACTACATCAGTGTATCACAGGTACAGCACATTCATACTCCACAATACACTCTTATGAATGCACTTTTAATGGTTATTACATGCTTAATGCAATATCTGATCTCTGTGTGTCTTAGAACTCAGACGAACATACAGATCCACTGCTGGAAAATGAACATTTCAGCCTTTGAACTGTCCGTCATGACACTTACACTAATACTTTTACCACTTTTATATACATTATATAGTATATTGATTAACAGTGATATTGGAAAATTAAAACAACGCAGCAGAAAATCCCAAACAATACATCATACATTATTTGGAAGTTATATTTAATGTGCATTTTATATACATTTATACATATGCATGTAATTTGTGAGGATTTGAACGGTCCATCAAGACATTTGCACTAACAATTTTATAACTTTTATGTACATTATATAGTATAATGATTAACAGCATTGCAAAAATCCAACTACGCATGTTTGTGAAAATCCAAAACAATACATCATACATTGTTATATTTAGTGTGCATTTTATATACATCTATACTGTACATGTGCATGTAATTTGTTAGGATCAATGATGATTTGGTGTATTTATACTGTGTATTTATGTACTATTATGTGATTGCTATTAAATTGTGTCTTGAAGAGTTTTTTTAAGTAGATGTTATGGGTCTTATATGCAAATTCATTGATCACATTCATTGGTAAATGTATGTTTACATGGCAATGATGTACCTAAAAACCTTCCTTTTGTGTTTTTAAAAAGCTTTGTATGATTATTTTCCTCACATTTTCACAAATTTCAGTTTTTATACTGACAGTAATGGCATATTTTTACACACTTTGAAACCCATTTTCAAAGGTTTGCACTGTCATGGCCTCAAAAAATGTCGTTTTCATGTAAATCAATGGCCCAATTGCATAAAATCTTTAGCTTTTTTCAGTGAAAAATGTCATGTAATCACCCCCTAAAGAGATTGTTTTAATATAGCACAATTCACATTTGAAATGACTTTTCTGAATAGGTATTCAAAAATAATACCCAATAATATTCATCTTTTATATCCCTTGGTCTGTATTATTTACTCCTGAATATTAAGTTTTGCTTAGAAATACACTCACCAGCCACTCTATTAGGTACACCTTTCTATTATCGGGTTGGACCCCATTTGCCCTCAGAACTGCTTTAATCCTTTGTGGCATAGATTCAACATACTGGAAATATTCCTCAGAGATTTTGGACCATATTGACATTATGGCATCACGCAGTTGCTGCAGATTTGTCGGCTGCACATTAATGAAGCGAATTTCCCATTCCACCACATCCCAAAGGTGCTCTATTGGATTGAGTCTGGTGACTGTGGAGGCCATTTGAGTACAGTGCACTCATTGTCATGTTCAAGAAACCAGTCTGAGATGATTCGGCCTGGCTTGTTATCCTGCTGGAAGTAGCCATCAGAAGATGGGCACACTGTGGTCATAAAGGGATGGACATGGTCAGCAACAATACTCAGGTAGGCCAAATTCTGACCCTACCTTCCAAATGTTGCAGCAGAAATCGAGACTCATCAGACCAGGCAATGTTTTTCCAATCTTCTATTGTCCAATTTTGGTGCACCTGTGTGAAATGTAGCCTCAATTTCCTGTTCTTAGCTGACAGGAGTGGCACCCGGTGTGGTCTTCTGCTGCTGCAGCTCATCTGCCTCAAGGTTAGACGTATTGTGCATTCAGAGCTGCTCTTCTGCATACCTCAGTTGTAACAAGTGGTTATTTGAGCTACTGTTGCCTTTCTATCAGCTGGAACCAGTCTGACCATTCTCCTCTGACCTCTGGCATTAACAAGGCATTTGTGCCCACAGAACTGCCGCTCACTGGATATTTTCTCTATTTTGGACCATTCTTTGTAAACCCTAGAGATGGTTGTGCATGAAAATCCCGGTAGATCAGCAGTTTCTGAAATACTCAGACCAGTCCGTCTGGCACCAACAACCATGCCACATTCAAAGTCACTTAAATCACCTTTCTTCCCTATTCTGATGCTCGGTTTAAACTGCAGCAGATCGTCTTGACCATGTCTACATGTCTAAATGCATTGAGCTGCTGCCATGTGATTGGCAGATTAGAAATTTGCATTAACGAGCAGTTGGAGAGGTGTACCTAATAAAGTGGCCGGTGAGTGTATGTTGTTTGTGTTGTCTTTCATAATAGTTTTTACACCTTTAATACATTATTTAATGAATATTTTTATAATTCTGATCACTAATGTCACAGAGTTGATATTTCACATATACAAACATGCATACATACACACACTAAATTTACAAATGGAATCCAATGCTAAATATTTATATATGAATCAAAGATGAGACGTATCGTTTTTATGTCTGCAATGCAGTTAAATTTACTAAATTAATTTTATAAATAACAAATGCATTTGTGTTTACTTTAATATATTTTAACATACTTTTAAATGCTAAAAAACTTGTGGGAAAATGGATCAAATTTAGTGGTTTCAAATTTAGAGTTTTAAAATGGCGATTAATGAGTACTTTGTGGCTGCACAGTGATGCTTATATCAAGTCTTTTAATGTGATTCTTGTTCTAAACATGCCTGACAAAAAAAAAACATTCTAAGTAACATGAAAAACTCCATCTTTGACTCGTATACGAATGCTCTCTCTCTCGCACACACAGCTTTATTTCTTTGTCAGTTCGGCGTCCACGTCCTCTTCAGGTTTAAGCGCATGCCATTGGGCGATGGGTCTTCTTGGATTGGCTGTCATATCTGACCAGTGGCGCTGCTCTGTTCCTGAGCTGTTCAGTCCAAGTAAAACCTTCCCAATTGCATCATTCTTCCCGATTTTGTCATAGTCCAACACGGTCACCACAACCTGCACTTTCTATAAGGAGACACAAGAATAGTCAAGTTTAGTCTCAAAAAGATATACACCTTTCTCCATATGTGTGATTTAAATTATGGGTTGCACTTCCAGTTTGGGGAACTTTCATTCAAAAGAACTAAGACAAATAATAAGGTTGTGCTATAAATAATCTATATACTTACGCAAAAGTTAGTGAAAGGTAATGTTTAGTTTGGCTTTGTGCATCTGCAATGAAAATAACAACTAATCTGGCCAAAGCTTTTTTGAGTTCACTTTGTTTGGTTCCTCCAAATTATTTTCTCTCTGTATTCCCTACAGCACAGTGATATTCAATATATGTCCATAATATTGCTGTGTAAAGACTCATCTTGGTTTTTTTTTTTTTGTGGTTATTCATGGTCTCCTGAAAGTAATATGTACACTTTTTTGCATCATGGGGTGTAGGAAAAAGGGTAGACAGGACATTTAACAGATATTTAAAGGAGTATCATTATATTAAGGACTTTCTTTAATGTGTTGAGGATGAGCAAGTGTATCTGACAAGTTAAAGTCACTCCAGCGGGAGTTATTCTCTGCATCAGCTCTGTTTCTGAGCTCCCTGAAATTCATCAGTTGTGGTTCTCAGTTTTCTTCCAGGAATGAACATGTCACAATATCCTGACAATATCTTAACTAATTTCTGCCTTTGTTTTTACCTTAAAGGCTTTAAAAAGTGATCTCAGTATCTGAGGCACAAACTGTAAAGGCTTTTCTAGAAAGGGGCAAGAAACAGCAGCTCATTAGCATTTAAAGAGACTCACATGTCTTAATGACATTTAGAGCATGATAAAATGCAGTATATGTGACCTTGGACAACAAAACCACAAAAGAAAAATTATTTATAATACATCGTTTGGGTCTGAAGGATCTGAGAGTCATTGTAGCAAACTTATGTGTGTGTTTTTTCAAGAAAACAACCATTCATTTGTGTTGTGTTTTATTTTCATTTGTTTTTATTATTAATTATTTTATTTAATCATAAGATCATTAGTCATTTATATAATTATCATTATATTTTTTTTATTGATCATTAGTGAATTTGATTATTATTTTATTATATAAAAATTTATTTTTACATTATATGATTAATTATTGCTTTATTATTATTTAATTTTCCCCATATTGTTATAATCCTATGACTGTGTGGATTTAAGTGACACTTGTGTTCATGAGTAAGAGATAAGAGAATGTCTCCATTTCAAGGTCTGTATTGTCTCTGGACAATGTTGTAAAGCAGTAATTTTCCATTGCTGTTGCTGGTGGTATAATAACACTTGTTGGATTTATCCTGGTCAGATGAAGTCTGAGCATTGAAGCATACTGAGCATTAGGCATGGGCCGGTATAAGATTCTGACAGTATGATAACCTTGGATAAAAATATCACGGTTTCATGGTATTTTGAGAAACTTTTAAAGTATTTTGTAACAGTAAACATGTCAGGCTAAATAATTCAAATGAATCATTGACTTCTGCTGTCTTCATTTGTTTCAAAAACACAGATTTCTTTACCATTTAAACAGCGTCTTTGGATATCTTTTCTGCTGGAGATACTGTTGTTCTAAAAAAGTAAATAAAAAAAATCTTACAGATACCTTTGGAACGGTATTGCAGAAAATTTAGGCGGTTTTAAAACCTTGACTTTTCCAAACCGCGGTATACCTTGAAAACGGTTATCGTCCCATGCCTACTGAGCATACGCAGCTAAGATTATCCAATAAACTGCGCTTTCTTTATCATCATGACTTTGTCTCCTGCTTCTGCTCCTCTCTGGCTTTCTCAGTCAACTCCTCTATTGATAGGAGATTGTTAATTCAGTTAAACACTGGTTAACAGGTTTGGGTATTGAGCGGCTCCGCTGGCTTGTTGTCTAGATACCCAGAGAAACAGACATTTTCTGACAGGACCTGGCATCCGGGGCTAGATCTTATTTATCTGGCATGGAGAGTGTGATATAACAGGCCAAATTAATCAATTTACTCCAAAAATCATTAGAATATTAAGTAAAGATATCAAGTTCCATTAGGATTTTTTACAATAAAAATATTAAAACTCAATTCCTGATAATGTGCATTGCGAAGTACTTGCGAAGTACTTAATTTGGAGTTTAAACACTATTTTCTCAGTTTTTTTTGTAAACCCTCAGATTTCAGATTGTCAACTATTTTAAAGTCAGACAAATATTGACTTTAAACCTTATTCACTTTCATATAACTTCCTAGGGCTTGAGTGTCCACATACTGTACGTGGACGGCACATTTTAGCTCTTAAGTGGCTATTTAAAATACTTTGTTTTATATTTTGTTACAGACATTCAGTGTCATCCTGCAACTGTTTTGCAGCATATGAAATGTCCCAAACCCTATTTTTAACTGTCCAAAATGAGAAAAAAAAAATTTTTACTCTCTGATAGTCAAAGCAAGTTAAAAAAAAAATTCTATGTTATATATGCATTAAAAAACATTCAGGAAAAAGTGTTTTATGTAAATTCGGACCACGAGTCCACATATATGGACATCATTTTTCTCTAAAAGTACATCATATCAAAAGATGATACTTAGATTTTTATTCTAATTAGGTTTCAATAAGCCCAAATAACAAAGAGCAATAAAAAAATGCATGTAAAAAAAACACCCTTCGACATTCATCTAAAAAATTTTCCAAAAATTGACACTTGTGACTGGTTTCCAGGTCCAGGGTCAAAAAAGATCCATTATATCTTTTGAACTGAAACATTCTGGGGACCTATATTGACTTTAGAGACTTACAATACTGGTCAAACGTCTGGGGTGAGTTTTTTTTTTTTTTAAAGAAAATGATTCTGTTCATCAAGGCAGCATTTATTAAATGTAAAAAAAAATTTTTAAATTGTTAAATATTTATTTAAGAAAAATTAAATAACTGCTTTCTTATTGTATGTAGTTTCAAATGAAATGATTACTCCAGTCATTATTGCTTTTATTACTATTACCATTACTTTATTTATTTATTTATTTATTTATTTATTTATTTATTTGACATGGACATCACAATTACACTGGACAACCAAATGCATTTGTTTAAGTGTTTTAGCAAACTTGCTAATTCTCAACACCTGTCCACAGGAGGCTTGACAAAATTGATGAAGTGGAAATAAAATAATACATAAACACAACATTATAATTCTTTACATGAAATTAATGAAGTCCCATTAATGAAGTCCCCCAGAAGTTACCATTAATAATAATAATTATTATTATTAATATTAGAGTGATTTCTGAAGGATTGTGTGACTGAAGACAGGAGTAATGAAGCTAAAAAATTCATCATTAAAAGCACTGGAATAAATGATTAAATTAAATGTTAAACTACTTTTGAACAGTTATTTTATAGTGCGATAACATTTTACAATTTGTACTGTATTTTTGATGAAATAAATGCAGCCTTGGTGAGCAGGAGAAGCGTATTTTAAAACCTTTAAAAACTTTTGACCGGTAGTCTATATTACACTGTAAAAAAGCGGCATAATAAGACCCTTTAAAATAAAAACAGATCTGTACCTGAATCTGCTCAGATGGCACTTCAAAGCTGAATGATTCGTTGTAATATGGATTCAGCGTGTTCTTCTTAATTGTGGTTTTCTTTTTCTTCAGTCTTTTGCCGTTCTGCATCAAGTGGATTTTTACATACGGGTCTGTAGAGCAGAGATATAGTGTCAGAAAAAAAAATGAAGCAGGAGGGAAAGAGGTTTTATCACTGCGATGTGAAATGTGTCTGTACTTGACTTCTCCACTCACCCGAGAGTCCACCCACATCCATCTTTTTGAGGTTTTTGGCCTCCAGAACGACCACGGTCAGCTTTCCAGCTGTAGGTACGTAGCGCAGAGACAAGCAAATATCACCTAACCGCTCTTGCTGTTGAGTCAACAACAAAATGTCAGATATTATTGCAGTCTTCATTCTGAAATCAACACATTTCTGAATAATTTAACAGACGACAGATTAAACAAGACATTTGATATAAAGCAATATTAGTAACCTTGCCTGTCACATGCACAGTATATGTATACACACTCACCAGCCACTTCATTAGGTACACGTTATCGGGTTGGACCCTTATTTTGCCTTCAGAACTGCCTTAATCCTTCATGGCATAGATTCAACAAGGTACTGGAGATATTCCCTCAGAGATAACGGTCCATATTGACATGATAGCATCACGCAGTTGCTGGAGTTTTGTTGGCTGCACATCCATGATGCGAACTTCTCGCTCCACAACACCCCAAAGGTGCTCTATTGGATTGAGCTCTGGTGACTGTGGAGGCCATTTGAGTAGTGAACTCATTGTTATGTTCAAGAAACCAGTCTGAGATGATTTGCGCTTTATGACATGGAGCGTTATCCTGCTGGAAGTAGCCATCAGAAGATGGGTACACTGTGGTTATAAAGTGATGGACAACAATACTCAGGTAGGCTGTGGCGTTGCACACAATGCTCAATTGGTACTAATGGGCCCAAAGTGGGCCAAGAAAATATCCCCCACACCATTACACCACCACCACCTGCCTAAACCATTGATACAAGGCAGGATAAATCCATGCTATCATGTTGTTGACGCCAAATTTTGACCCTACCATCCAATTGTCGCAGCAGAAATCGAGACCAGGCAATGTTTTTTCAATCTTCTATTGTCCAATTTTGGTGAGCCTGTATGAATTGCAGCCTCAGTTTCCTGTTCTTAGCTCACAGGTGTGGCACCCGGTGTGGTCTTCTACTGCTGTAGCCCATCCGCCTCAATGTTGGACATGTTGTGCGTTCAGAGATGCTCTTCTGCAGACCGGTTGTAACGAGTGGTTATTTGAGCTACTGTTGCCTTTCTATCAGCTGGAACCAGTCTGGCCATTCTCCTCTGATGTCTGGCATCAACAAGGCATTTGCGCCCACAGAACTGCTGCTCACTGGATATTTTCTCTTTTTCAGACCATTCTCGGTAAACCCTAGAGATGGTTGTGTGTGAAAATCCTAGTAGATCAGCAGTTTCTGAAATACTCAGACCAGCCCGTTTGGCACCAACAACCATGCCACGTTCAAAGTCACTTAAATCACCTTTCTTCCCCATTCTGATGCTCAGTTTGAACTGCAGCAGATCGTCTTGACCATGTCTACATGCCTAAATGCATTGAGTTGCTGCCATGTGATTGGCTGATTAGAAATTTGCGTTAACGAGCAGTTGGAGAGGTGTACCTAATAAAGTGGCCGGTGAGTATACATAATATATATACAGTTGAAGGCAAAACTATTACCCCTCCAATTACATTTTATATATTTACAAATTGATGAACATTTTCACAGTATATATATATATATATATATATATATATATATATATATATATATATATATATATATATATATATATATATATATATATATATATATATATATAAAATATATATATTTTTTCCTCTGGAAAAAGTCTTATTTCTTTTAGTTTGGCTTCAATAAAACCAGTTCTTAATTCTTCACATATAACATTTTAAGGTAAATATTATTAGCACCCTTAATAAATATAATTTTTAAAAACTTATTAACAACTAATTAATTATTATGTTCTGTAATCATGGCAAAGACATTGAAAGAAATTGAAAAATGTGTTGCTATTGCTATGATTTATTTTTCAGCAATTGGAAAATGAGTAACTAGATTTATTAGGTACCAGTCTGAGTAAAATGTTTCTGTTTGTTTTATTCTATAAATGTCTGAGATAAAAAAAAATTATATTTCAATTAAAAGTATTAATTAACATTTCTTTACAAATGCTTTCATTTGTTGTGATTTAAAGTCAGATATTAACATGAACATAGAAAAAAACAATTTTTATTTCATGCTTTAAAAATGTTAAAGAAATGTCATCAGTAGTTTATAATAATAAAAAGAGCAAAAAAAAGTTTTTTTTTACATAAATGCAAATTAAAATTGTGATCTTTTGCACTGATTAAATCCCATGAATTTGTGTCATTCCAGTATTCAATTCAGCTGTTAAACCTCAGGGAGGTAAACCACTCATACCTCCTCTTTCTCAGCTTTCTGCAGGTCTCTCCACTCCTCTGTAAGATGACTGAAGTCCACCTTATTCATCTGCAGCCTCACATCCCCGATCGCATCGTGCTTGGAGAAACGGTCGAAATCATACACCGTCATGACCAGAGTCTTTCCTCCGAGCTCTGCATACGGTACCTGTACAACCAACATCAGAATCTCACACAATCTGTCTCCCAAATCATACACTATACACTTGTACACTATGTACTTACATACGCTCAACCTTCTAGTATATGAACTTTATAAGTAGCGGGTTTTAGTGATTCCGCAACCCAGTACTGGGAAACACCCATACACTCTTGCATTCACACACACACTATGGCCAATTTTGTTTACTCAATTCACCTGTACCACATGTCTTTGGACTGTGGGGGGAAACCGGAGCACCCGGAGGAAACCCACACCAACACAGGGAGAACATGCAAACTCCACACAGAAATGCAAACTGAACCAGCTGGGACTCGAACCAGCGGCATTCTTGCTGTGAGGCAACAGTGCTAAACACTGAGCCACCGTGCCTTTTTAATATTTATTCTTTCCATAAATAATATATAATCCAAGTGTGTTTTTAGACGTACCTTAAAGGTGAAGTGTTCGTTAAAAGTGGGCTCGAGTGTTTTGCGATGAACTTTAGTCTCAAACTTTTTCTTCTTGTCGGGAAGGAGGTAAACTTTCACGTATGGATCTGAAGTGCCACTCATATCCATAGCAGCAAGACCTTCAGCCCGAATCACACCTACAATTAGCTGAAGCAGACAGAAGGTCATTATTATTCCAATGATTCACTGTTTTAGTGCTAAAATAAAGATATACAATCTGACATTCTAATGCCTAAGCAAGTTTCTCTCATTAATATGGAGATTATCGATGACTGAATTAACGCTGGGGATTCATTTGTATTCCTACCGCGCTGTCAGTGAAGTTGTAGTCAAGGGTATAAAGAAGTTTTCCCAGTTTCTTAGCCTCTTTGGACTCTGAATCTTCTTCTTTGGGATCAGAATCAGTGGCGTGATGAACAGCCTGTAAACACAGCCATTACAGTGACAGTTATTAGCATGAATCAGCCAAGTGTGAGCAAACACACAAGGAATTTTTTTTAGACGCTCAGCGTACATACATACATACAGTACATATCAACACAAGAACACAAACTGACATCTAAATAAGTGGAAAATAATGTAAAGAATAAAAATTATGAAGTTTTATATATATATACAGTTGCAATCAGAATTATTCAACCCCCTGATTTATTAGCCCCTCTGTTTATTTTTTTCCCCAATTTCTGTTTAACGGAGAGAAATTTTTTTCAACACATTTCTAAACATAATAGTTTTAGTAACTCATCTCTAATAACTGATTTATTTTATCTTTGCCATGATGACAGTAAATAATATTTTACTAGATATTTTTCAAGACACTTCTATACAGCTTAAAATGACATTTAAAGGCTTAACTAGGTTAATTAGGTTAACTAGGCAGGTTAGGGTAATTAGGCAAGTTATTGTATAATGATGGTTTGTTCTGTAGACTATCGAAACAATATATAGCTTAAAGGGGCTAATAATTTTGACCTTAAAATGGGTTTTAAAAAATTAAAAACTGCTTTTATTCTAGCCGAAATAAAACAAATAAGACTTTCTCCAGAAGAAAAAATATTATCAGACATACTGTGAAAATTTCCTTGTTCTGTTAAACATAATTTGGGAAATATTTAAAAAAGAAAAAAAAAATCAAAGGGGTTCAGTAATTCTGATTGCAACAGTATATATATATATATATATATATATATATATATATATATATATATATATATATATATATATATATGCGGCCCTCCAGGAATTGAGTTTGACATCCCTGATCTAGAGGGTTTATTTGCAATATGTGCATTGGCTTTTATAACTGTACAAATAAGAAATAAAAATATTATTATTTATTCATTCATTTTCTTTTCGAAAACCAGAGCACCCGGAGGAAACCCACGCCAATGCGGGGAGAACATGCAAACTCCACACAGAAATGCCAACTGACCCAGCCGGGACTCAAACCAGCGACCTTCTATTTATTCTTCTATTTATTCATTCATTTTCTTTTCTGCTTAGTCCCTTTATTAATCTGGGGTTTCCACAGCAGAATGAACCGCCAACTTATTCAGCATATGTTTTTACGCAGCCGATGCCCTTACTCCATACTCCATACTCATTCACACAATGTCTTTGGACAAACTCCACACAGAAATGCCAACTGACCGAGGCTCGAACCAGCGACCTTCTTGCTACCCACTGCGCCACCGCGTCACCACTATTATTTTCATTAATATGCATGATAGCTTCGAAGACTGTTTTTACCTGTTACAGTGTTCAGACGACAGAGACGCCACGTCGTGTTGCCAAAACACAGTGGAAGAACAAGAATTGTTTGGAGATATGGGTCGTCAGTGTTTTGTTTATTAATGTGCTGCAACGAAGGTTTTGTTTTCATTTCCCGCTATGAGAGCACAGCTGGACTCACGTGTGGACAGTGCACGCGACAGTGACAGTGCACGATCCGTTTATAAGGAAAAAATTTTTTAGTTTCAGCTGGTGTTGATTGTCCTGTCTCTACAGATTTGGTAAGTAAGCGATCAGTGGTCTTTGTTTGTTTATTCAGAGGCAAAGTTAATTTGTGTCGTCAGCAGTACTCTTTCAGTGTTTAAAGACATACCTTAGTCAAAATTATTTAGTTACTAGGTTTACAGGAAAAAAATTTTTCGATAGTCTACAGAACAAACCATCATTATACAATGGCTTGTCTAATTACCCTAACTTGCCTAATTAACCTAGTTAAGCCTTTAAATGTAACTTTAAGCTTAATTTTAGTATCTTGAAAAATATCTAGTAAAATATTATTTACTGTCATCATGGCAAAGATGAAATAAATCAGTTATTAGAGATGAGTTATTAAAACTATAATGATTAGAAATGTGCTGAAAAAATCTTTCCGTTAAACAGAAATTGAAGAAAAAATATTTAGCAGGGCTAATAATTCTGACTTCAACTGTGTACAAACATTTTTTAGACTAAAAATATTTCAGTTATTTCAAAGATCCAAATAGCCTACAACAGAGCAAATGCTCTAAATGACTCATGCTCAAAAAGACCAGTAAATATATATAACAAAAGGATAAAAACGACAAACTATGTACATGTTTATGCCACAAAATTACATTTTATCATCTGTTATAACGCATGTCTTCTCCCATTAATGCCAACTTTCTCCCATTTAAATGTATTATTAGTTATTATTATTATTATTATTAGTAGTAGTAGTAGTAGTAGTAGTAGTAATAATAGTAGTAGTAATAATAGTAATAATAATAGTAATAATTATAATAATAATAATAATAATAATAATAAAACATCAGCAACAACAATAATAACAATAACAACAACAAAAAAAACAACAGCAATAATAATAAAAACAACAGTAATAATACATAAAAAATAATAATAATAATGCATGCTTACATTTTTCACTGCAATTTCATGAATAAAATAGATTTATGATTATTTTAAATATTTATTTAATTCACAAAATCAACTTCTCTCTCTCTTTTTTTCCTCTTTCCGTTAATATCTCTAAAATTATGCATTAGGTCTATCAATGGAGTCTAGATGGAGATATTAAAGAAAATAGTCTCACAACCTCACAAATGTGAAACTCAAATTCGTCTAATATTTATGAGTACCTGTTTTGTTCCCTCCTCTTTCACGTTGGACATGTTGATGTTGTTCTTTTCATTTTTCTCTTTCCCTCCTTTTTCCTTTTTTTTCTTAAAGATCATCTTCCTGAGGACGCACAGACAGCAGCTGAGGATGATGAGGACTGTGATGAAGCCGAGCGCCGCCGAAGCCCAGGACGGTACTGTGGAAACACAGACATTACAGTAAATCAGGGTGTCTGTGAGGTCTTAACAAGTCTTAAAGGGACTGTATGTAAGTTTTTGACTCTTCTAAAGCCTAAAAATACCATAATATGTTTGCAGATATTTAAGAAAAATGCCAAGTGAACATTCTTGTTTATCTGAAAAACAATGCTGAAGTCAGATATTCTGCTTGTGTTTTCCAGGCCGGAATGATGTCTTTGTCATTTTAACCCGCCCAATGCCAGTTTAGCCAATTATATTTCAGCACCCCGGGTTGCCTTTGTGGAAAGCTATGTATTAAATTTATTCAGTCAGAAAGGGTCTGAAAGCATGCGTCTGTGACCAAAATCCGACCTCCGGTGGACAGTAGCAGACACAGAAATGAGATGCAGATTCAGAGTTCCACATGAGGTTATTAATTAGCAAATAATATAAATATTACAAGCCTAAAAATTAGGTGAGCAGGTTACATTGTTACCGTGTGTCCTAAAAACACTCTTCGTGACGAGATGCACAGTGATGAGCAATTCTGTTTGCACTAGAGCTGCACAATTAATCGTAAAAAGATCGCAATCTCGATTCGACCCCCTAGACAATCTTAATCCAGCATTTATCCGGTTCTGCTAATCATATTTTCAAGTTTAGGAAAAAAAGCAAAGGCGGCCGCACAAGTCTTTACGTTGTTTTACATACAGTGTTCAGCAACGTGAACACCTCCAAATGGTGTTGAAAGACTCACATACTGTAATTATTAGGTATAATTCACCCACAAATGTCATTTCTGTCTTTATGTAATGATGTATTCACGGCCGCGAAAACACACGTGACGTGAGCTGACCTTGTTGTGAGCTGTTACCACAGAGAGGGCGGTTGCGCGCCTGTTAATGATGCCAACTTTAGTGAACAGAACTTGCATAGGCTGTGAACAACAGGTAATAAAGTTGTAAATAACATTCAGTTTGTGGCACAGAGCGATCATTTGCAGCTTAGCAGCGAAAATGAAACCGAAAGCAGGCAGATCATAATCATATCGCATTTTAGAGTTATGATTACGACAAACATTTAATATGTTTTTCTTTCATAGCGAACACAGAGTGTTGTGCATGAGAATAAATGTTTAACAGTGTCAGTATAACTAATCTAGCCTATATAATGTTGAATATAATGCAAGAGAAAATCTGATAATGACAAATGTCTGATTTTACCAGTAGAAAAAAAGGTCTAATAATGTTGTCAATGACAGATTGCAAGCATGTCTCAAACACAATAATTTAACATCAGAATTATGAATAGTTGTATTATAAAATGACAATAATAATAGCCTACTCATATGAACCTTTATTTTACATTTACAGAATCGTGATCTTTATTTTCAGCAAAAAATCGCGATTCTCATTTTAGCCAGAATCGTGCAGCTCTAGTTTGCACCAGACGAAACACGACAGAACTTTAAATACAGCCATTCAGAAGCACAAAATATGTACTCACTTATGAAATGGTAAGGTTTATAATCTATTTAATACATATTAACCCTCTTTAACATTATTAATGTACACTCAAAAAAATATTTTTTTTTTGCTCATTCAAACTACTTATTTAAAATCGGCTGAATCAACACAATTCTTGAGATTTCATTGGGACAACTTAAATTTTTTATGTTCAATCCACATAAGTTTGTGAAAAGTGTTAAGTTAACTTAATCGATTTGTGTTGGGACAACATGAATAAATTGTGTGGAACCCAGCATTTTTTACAGTGTTCATACTGAATCACTCATGTGTTGGTTTGCATTATTTCAGAGTTCTAAAGTTCAATTTCAAATGGTTTATTTTATTTTCAAGATCTGAGCTGAACTATCTGCTGCTGCTTTCAGTATATGGTAATATGTAAAATATATGGCATGTAAAATGGCATTCAAACTCAAATTGTTAGCATTAAACACTGAATAAAGCACACGAGGTTTACCTGAGGTGATCACAGTTTATGCTGTGAAAAATAGAAGCTGTTTCTAATAAATCAATTCGAAGTGTTGGATAGAATAAAAACTCCTTTTAATATGGAAAATATTCCTTTTATCGCGTGCCGTTGCTTTGATTTATAACAGCACTTGCGTTTGTTTTTATCCAGGAATGTAATACCTAGTTCAACCACTGGGTGTCAAACTTACATACTGCCTCTTTAAAGTAACTAATAAACCCATAGTAACCAATAACCTTAACTTTTCTGAATTTGACTGTAATGCAATAATGTGCACCTTTTGTAAAGCTGCTTTGAAAAAATAATTATTGTGCAAAGCGCTATACAAATAAACTTGAATTGAAGCATTTTGCATTATTTTCCATTGATGGATCCAGTTTACTGTAAATGATGCATTTGTTGTATATCATTCCAGTTGAAATGAGAGGAATGCTTGAGATCTGCCCGCAATGCTGAGTTATATGAATGGCTGTGGACTCACATGGGACTTTGTGAAGCTCATTCAGAAACTTGCTTCTGATGCTGTGGACGAGACTGTCTGCGGTAGTAGTTTGAGGATGACTGGCTGTGGGTGAAAAAATCGTAGATCCAGGTATTTTTGATTCCTTTTGTGCTAGAGACGCTGGAGAAGATGAAGCAGCCAACGGAGCATCATCTTCATGCATCCTGGAGACGACATGGAAAAGAGGGCAGAATTGCTTTTGACATGTATGTTTAACTTTATGATTTATCTTTGAAGATTTATTTAGCTTACACTCGCGCAATCTTTTTCCAAAAATATGGTGATTCGGCCTTACAAATCTTCGACAATATAGTTATAGCAGACATTAACATTCACTCAAAAACATTTTCTGCTGCTTGTTTAAACTATTATGTTTAAAATGAGCTGAATCAACGCAATTATAATTATAATTATAATTGTTTTATGTTCAATCTACTTAAATTCTACTTAAACTTGATCGATTTGTGTTGGGACAACATGAAGGAATTGTGTACAACCCTGCATTTTTTACAGTGTTTGAGCTACAGCTTCACTAACAGCTTGTCAGCTAATTAAATATATATATATATATATATATATATATATATATAAAATATAAAATATATATATAAAATATATATATAAAATATATATAAAATACAGTTGCATATTGCTGTTTCTGTGTTACAATAAGTTTACCACATAAATTCTGTGATTGGAAAGTTCGGAAATAAATACAGCTCAAAACAGTAAATAAGCTTCACAGTTACATAAATAAGAGTCGCAGTTCAGAGAAAAAATGTCTGAATTGTTTATATAAATTCACAATTTTGAGTAAAACTGTTTTTTTCTAACACTATAATAACCTGTAAAAATATTCCTGTCTTATTTTTTTAGTGAATATTTTCTTATTTTAGTTAATCATTCCAGTCATGTCAACTTAAATCAGTCAAACTGACTAAAAACATTACAATAATACTTTGTATAGCTAAAACAATTTAGTTGATACCTAATTAACTTGTTATTCATTCATTCATTCATTCATTTTCTTTTTGGCTTAGTCCCTTTAATAATGAAGGGTCGCCACAGCGGAATGAACCGCCAATTTACACTCCAAAAAATATTTTTTTGTTGTTTGTTCAAACTACTTCTTTAAAATGAGCTGAAACAACACAATTCTTGAGATTTTGTTAGGACAACTTAATTGATTTATGTTCAATCCACTTAAAATTGTAAAAACTAATAAGTTAATATAATTCCTTCATGTTGTCCCAACACAAATTCATTATGTGGAACCCAGCATTTTTTACAATGTATCCACCACATGTTTTACGCAGCGGATGCCCTTCCAGCTGCAACTCATCACTGGGAAACACCCATACACTCTCATTCACACACATACACTACGGACAATTTAGTCCACCCAATTCACCTATAGCGTATGTCTTTGGACTTGTGGGGGAAACCGGAGCATCCGGAGGAAACCCACGCCATCACGGGGAGAACATGCTAACTGACCCAGCCGGGGCTCGAACCAGCGACCTTCTTACTGTGAGGTGACAGCGCTACCCACTGCGCCACGATTAACTTGTTAAACTTGGTAAAAGTTAAAGTAATAGAAAAGCATTTGTTGACTTTTTTGTCAAAAGTTATTGTTAGTAATAGATTTACTAACATGAACAAAACATTTATTACAGTAAATATTAATGTTAGTTAAAGAAAATAATGTTGTTCATTGTTAGTTGAGCTCAGAGTGCATTAACTAATGTTAACAAGCACAACTTTGGATATTAATATTGCATTAGTAAATGTTGAGCTATGATTATGATTTTGAAAATTCAGAACAAAAAGTCAAAAATGCGTCATAAACATTTGGAAGTGTTGATAAAAAGTTACAATTAACCTTTTATTCTGTGGCCAAAAGAAGGTTTTACAGAATCATGATCCTTGTTTAAAGAAAATAACTCATAATAGTGCTGTGCAAATATTAATCGTGATTAATCACATCCAAAATAAAGGTTTGTATTTGATTAATATATAATGTATGCTTTTGTATTTGCATAAAATAATGTATTATTATATATATTTAAATATAAACAATCATGCATATATTTGAGAATTTTATTTATAAAATACAACTTAATTAATTAATCACGGTTAATCACATTGTATTAACATAATATACAATTAATATGTAATGTATGCTTTTGTTTTTACATAAAATATTATATTATTATGTATATTTAAATACACACATGCAGATATTTGAGAAAATGTATTCATATTTATATATTTATATATTTATATAATACAACTTAAATATATTTTAATCGCGATTATCTGCACCCAAAAAATATATACTTTTTATATTTACATAATATATTATCAATATATAATGTATACTTTTGTCTTTACATAAAATATTATATTATCATGCATATATAAATATGAGCATGCATGTATATATTTGAGAAAATGTTTATTTATATTTAGATATAAAATATATATGTACATAATAAAAATTATATATACATTTAAATATCAATGTAAATATTTTTTGTTTTTGAATCAGTTTGTATTACATTTACCTAATAAATATATAGAATACACATATATTTTGTAAAAACAAACTTTTATTTTGGATGTGAATAATTATTGTCCATGAACTAATTACTAATAATAATTCTAAATCGTTCAGCCTTTATTGTAAAAAATGTAGGGTTCCACACAACTGCTTCATGTTGTCCCAACACAAATCAATTAATTTAACTTAACTGTTTTTACAAATTTAGGTGGGTTAAACATAAAACAATTAAGTTGTCCCAAAAAAAAACCAAGAATTGTGTTGATTAATCTCAGCTTAAATAAGTAGTTTGAACAAGCAGCAAAAATAATTTGTGTTTAAATCTCTGTAAAAATTGCTGGGTTCCACACAATTTATTCCTGCTGTCCCAACACAAATCAGTTAAGTTCATTGATTAAACACAAAACAATTAAGTTGCCCCAAATGAAACCCAATTGTGTTGTTTCAGCTCATTCTAAACAAGTAGTTTGAACAATTATTTTCGTGTGTGATGATCATAAATGCAAATCACTGCGTTTATGACCTTTGCCATCAGATCAAGATCATGAATGCAGATGAATTCATTTCAATATATTATAATGTGTAAAGGCAAAGCCAGGTTCACATTCAGCGCACACAGCAGGTGACACGATGCTGCTTAACCTTGGATTATTTTGAGAAATGCTGAGTAGCAATTCATTGATTTTTGTCTCTATTTACAGTGAAACGAGACACAGAAAGCCAGTGACACCGATACCCCTGAGACGTACTGCTGACTCCAACTTATACCTCAATATGCAGCACAAATATTAATAAACATGCATATACACTACACCAATACATATAGCATCAAACAAGTGATAATCCAAAACCTCACACAAACATAATTATAGAAAGCATTATGGTGTTTATGTGAAAATGCATGCATAAGATACACAGAACAGTTTATTTAATGTAAATGTAACATGATATTAGATTAAATATTAGATAAACACACTTACCTGCAGCTCTGGTGTAAATGAACAGGTAGTTTATTTAAGAATGACTCTTGAGGGAGAAACAGAAAAGTTTAAAGACAGAAAATTAAGAAAATCTCTTCTTGTGCTTCCTGGTGAGATTTTTTCAAAAGAAAGAGAGTATGGAAATGATTGGCTGATTTTATCGAGGCTAGAAAGAGAATGAGAGAGAGAAAGACGGAGTGTGTGAGAAGCATCCAGTTGTCCAATCTGTGCGGCAGTGGGTGGAACCATATGGACATTATGACAAACGTTTTTACACGGGATGCAGAAACACGTCGAAAAGTAGAGGTCACGTTAAGGAGCCCGTACACTAGAAAAAAGACAAAATTAGCATCTTTTTTGAAAATATTGTGATTTTTTTTTTAAGTACTTCATTTTTTATACATAAAGCAGGAGTGCCCAAACTTTTTCATATGAAGAGCCAAAAACCAAATATCATTGAGAGCTGTGGGCTGAAGGTAAATACACCAAATTATAATACATGAAAGTAGCCATGGGTTATTTCCAGTGGTGGAAAGAGTTTTGAAAAATCATACTTAAGTTAAAGTACCATTACTTGCCAAAAAATGTAGTCCGAGTAAGTGTATCTGTTGTAAATATTACTCAGAGTATGAGTAAAAAGTTGCCCTTTCAAAAGTACTCAAGAGGAGTGAGTAGTGAGTATTACGCTGTAAAAAAGCTGATGCATTTACATGTAATTTGTGGATGTGTGTAAACGTAACATTCTGTAGTGCATTTAGTTATTGCCCAGCAGGCACACAACGTCATAAGACATTAATATTAGGTTAGATTTAGGTCATGACGTCAGGTGACCAAAATTCATTGTCTAGCCAGCGTCTAAGGATAAAGTTTTTTTTTGATGTCCAATAACGTCCACACAACGTCATGCTGTAACATCATTAGACGTTGATATTTGGTTGACTTTAGGTTGGACATTGACATCAGCTTGACGTTGGGTTCTGATGTCATTCTGATTTTCATTTCCAAACAAAACAATGTTGGGGTACAACTTCAATCTGATGTTGTGTTGACATTTTGTGCTTGCTGGGTGTTTAAGGCCATTTTGGTCATCAGTAAACATCTGTCATCTTCTCATCAGTGACATGCACCTAAACAGTCTTTGGGTCAATGCGTGTAAAGATTTTGGACATCTTGCACACTTTTAATGCTTACAAACAGTTTGCTGCAATTATAAATCGCCCATGTCTTGAGGGAGTTTATTATGATGTGATTTATTTTCTACATGCGATTTGATTGGACAGGAATCACAGGAGTGATTTTTCTAATCCTCATAGACAAGAAAAAATAAAGTAGTGGAGTAAAAGTACCAATACTGCACTAAAAATGTACTCAAGGGAAAATAAAAGTACACAGTTTTAAAACTACTTAGTAAATTATAATTCCTGAGAAAAACTACTCAGTTACAGTAATTTGAGTATTGGTAATTTGTTACTTTACACCACTGGTAATTTCCTAATTTATTTCATAATATAAAATGTATAGAGGGCAACGCAGTGACGCAGTAGGTAGTGCTGTCGCCTCACAGCAAGAAGGTCGCTGGTTTGAACCTCGGCTGGGTCAGTTGGCGTTTCTGTGTGGAGTTTGCATGTTCTCCCTGCGTTCGCGTGGGTTTCCTCCGGGTGCTCCGGTTTCCCCCACAGCCCAAAGACATGCGGTGCAGGTGAATTGGGTAAGCTAAATTGTCCGTAGTGTACAGTATGTGTGTGAATGTTTCCCAGAGATGGGTTGCGGCTGGAAGGGCATCCCGTGTGTAAAAACGTGCTAGATAAGTTGGCGGTTCATTCCGCTGTGGCGCCCCCGGATTAATAAAGGGACAAAGCCGAAAAGAAAATGAATGAATGAATGAAAATGTATAGAAAACATTACTTTAAATCATATTACCCAATGCAGTATAACCTTTTAATTTATAACTTTAATACATAAACAATTGATAACACAGAGGCATTCAATGCTGAATACACTAGTCAAGCAGAATCTGCCTTTGAAACTCTCCGCACTGTCAGATGACAGTACATTGACAAAATCAGATTCATTTACACCATTTAATTGAAATTATTAATTTCAGTGAGCTTTTCACAATAAAACAAACAAACAAAGTGTTACATTAAACTTGACTTGACAATCTCTAACCCATCCCTATCAGTCTCCCTCTGTTTTCAGATGGGATGGCGGACCAAATTACAGGTTATAAAGGGTCAACCTTGGCCCACGGGCCCTAGTTTGGGCATCTCTGCATTAAAGCAATTTACATACAATTTACGTAATGAAAGAAATAACAATACTAATAGATGAAAAACAAAAATAAAAAATCTATTTAAATTTTTTTCTTTTTGAAATCATTGCATGTTTTTAAGTACAGCCATATCATCCTGCAGCTCAAGACCAGTTACTCACTGAAGCTAAGCAGTACCTGGATGGGAGACCACATGGGAAATCTTGGTCAGTGGTTCCCAAAGTGAGGGTCGGGAATTTTTTATCCATAGCCTCATTCATTCACTCATTTTCGGCTTAATCCCTTTATTAATCTGGGGTCGCCACAGCGGAATGAACCGTTAACTTATTCAGCATATGTTTTACACAGCGGATGCTCTTCTAGCTGCAACCCATCACTGGGAAACATCCCAATTCACCTATACCATGTCTTTGGACTTGTGGGGGAAACCGGAGCACCCGGAGGAAACCCACGCGAACACGGGGAGAACATGCAAACTCCACACAGAAATGCCAACTGACCCAGCCGAGGCTCGAACCAGCGACCTTCTTACTGTGAGGCCATCGTACTACCCACTACGCCACTGTGACACCCCATTTCTAAAGATATAGGAAACAATGCAGAGTATTGTTACTATTATTTAGTTGTTGTGTAATTTAGTTAGTGCTGGTAAAATCCACAATGTTTTCATAAAACATGCTCCAATCATTTTTATGATTATGTGTGCAAATCTATTGTAAGGACTATAGTATGGTGATTACATAATTCTATTATTATTATTGGTGTTTAGTTATTATGTAGTTTAGTTACTTTTATACGTGAAGAGTTTACTAGCAAAAACAGAACTCCGTTTTAGTTATTTTGAGATATCATGTTTTTAAGCTGTGCATTGAAAAGTACAATCGGTCTTTGTCAGTCACGTGCTTTTGTTGTGTGTGACGTCACACCAGCGCCATTTTTGTTGTATCGCTTCCCGAGAGAGACACATAACGCAAGAGAGATACATGCCATAAACAGGTCATGCTGGAGAAGTACAAGAGAATCGAGAGTACGCGGTATCGCAATAAACTAAACAAAGATGCCAGGGATCATAATTTTGATAAACGGTCTTACATTCAGGATATAGATCCATTTGAATTAACCGGAAAAAAAAGGAGTGCGCTGCCGCCGAGCCCTCATTGCTCATAATAATAATGACATGTCATACTGTAGATCATCAATGTCTTAATATACAGTGTTTTAGTTTGAACACCATTAAACTACTGCAAGTATTTGAAATTATGTATTGCAGATGTTTGTATCCAAAGCATTTTACAAATATGAACAATAAATGTAATGAAAGCAATATAACAAAAAACAGTAAGTCACTTTAAACTATCTATTCAGTTCAAACTACTGATTGACCTAATGTTTAACTTTGAGCAAAAGCACTTGTCTCAGTTCTTTAAAGGATTATTTAGTTCAGTAATAACTGCTTACCTTGTGTTTGGTTCTGATGTACCAGTTTTGTTATTGTTAAGTACAAACAATAAATGAGTAAACAACAAATTTTATGTCATCCTCCATTTATTTACATTTATACATATGATATTTTATTCAGGCACTGAGGGAAAAGTCAAGGAATGCATCATGTTGTTTACATAAGACAGGATGAAACATCAGCAAAACACTCATACACACAGTGGAAGAAATAAAGATACAAAAATGTAAAGGAATTTGCAAAGAACGTCTCAATTAGGCAAAGAATGCATTTATACACCTGGGCTTTTTACCCTTATTGACAACTCCAGCTCTTCTACACTACAGTTGGACATTGGTTTGTTTGTGCACAACAGACAGTTACAATCCTATGCTGTAATGTGACATCTTCACCTTCACAGGGGAGAATCATGTTGATGGGTCAGTGCTTATTAAGATTGTGTTTTTTACTGATTAGTACTTTTAGCATCATTCTTGTTGCAAAATCCATCGGCCATCCTGTATTCTTCAAGTTCACACAGCAGCTGTCAGTTCTCCTCCAACAGGTGGTTTACTTCTACACATGTCCATACACAATTTACAATCAGTTTGTCTCGGCAATCTCCTTAGTGTTGTGTCTCTCACCATCTTCAACCCTACGTGTCTCTTTCTCTGCATGTTGATATATTTTGCGTCTCAGTGCAGCAGGCAAGGACACGCGATGCATCTGTTTTTACCGCTAGTCTGTCGATAACCTTTCTTCCGAGTGGGGAATTTAAAATATCTGTCGTCGTGATTTTTTTTTACCTTTTCGATCGTGTGATTTACTATTACAGCCCTTAACACAACAAGATCGTAACACTGTATTTACTCTGCGAAAGACGCTAAAACCATGTTACAGCCACGTTACGCTAACAGCTCACGTTAACTCGGATACAACACAAATGGCGGCTATGTCCCATAATGCAACTCGGTGTTTACGAGCGTGACGTCACCTGACAAAGACCGATAGGGAAAGACAATAGGCCTACATGTAAACAACTAAAACCGGAAAATTTTAGTAGTTTTCAAAAATCATGTTTTTAAACGGAGTATTGAAGAATAAAAAACTATTTCTGAAAAATGATAAAATCGACACTTCCCTATTGTTGCCAGTGAACTCTCCATATGTACTTCTGCTGTATGTCCGATAGATGTCCGTATCCTCTTTTCTCACAGAAAAACCAACACCACAGAAGAAGAGCGTCGCCTGGAAACTGGCAGAAGCTTGAGGATGTTCAACAGATTTGGAGGTTTTTGTCATAGTAGGATTATCTAACACATTTTAATATATTCGCTTATACATTTTTAAACGTAATTTCTGTATATCCAGCGATGTAGCTGCAGCGTGATCAATATCACCCTTTCAAAACCTAACGAGCTTTAGTTACACGCAGACAAGTTAGTTACACTGTAAGTCAGTAAGTGTTATTTAACTTTTTCCTTGTTAAATGTTGACGTAAATGTGCTTTTGACTCACATTAGTAGTGTCATAATATAATATATTGGTTATATATTGGTAGTGGCATAAATGTGGCGTGTACCATAGTAGTTCACTTATGTTCTTGTTCATGCTACATTTTGGGGACCAACTGTCTCCACAAGTATACTAAAAACGTGCGATTTTTTTTTTTTTTTTTGATATTGTGGAGACCAAACACTGAGGGATGTTTATATGAAAGTGTTAAAATGCAAAGGTTTCCTGTAAGGGGTTAATGTTGTGTTTAGACAAATAAACCTCCTGGTTAGTTAAAAAAAGGACTATGGAAAGTCCCCACAATTCATAGAAACCTAATATATTTGTGTGGAATGTGAGGTAATAATCTGCCAATGGGTTAGGCAAAATAATATTGTTTTCTCTTTGAATTAAAATTATTTTGCTTACCCCATTGACAGATTATTTTGCTTGTTTCAAGGAAAAACCAACTTAATTTTGACATATTTCTGAAAACAAGGGAATATTTTTGCTTGTCCAGAAAATGTTTCTAGATTTAAGATGTTCAACAGATTTAGAGGTGGTTTTTGTCGTAGTAGGATTATTTTTCACATATTAAAATGTTTGTTTATACATGTTTACACTTAATTGGTTTCGTGTTTTTTTGTATATCCAGCAGTGTGGATCATCTTTCGGATGAGACGTTAAACCGAGGTCCTGACTCTCTGTGATCATTAAAAATCCCATGGCACTTCTCGTAAAGAGTAGGGGTGTAACCCCGGTGTCCTGGCCAAAGTCCCTCAATCGGCCCTTACAATCATGGCCTCCCAATCATCCCCATCCCAAATTGGCTGTATCACTATCTCTCCACTCCACCAATTGCTGGTGTGTAGTGAGCGCACTGGCGCCGTTGTCCTGTGGCTGCCGTCGCATCATCCAAGTGGATGCTGCACACTGGTGGTAATGTGGAGAGACAACCCCCCCCCTGGCCCATGATTGTGAAGCGCTTTGGGTGTATGGCCATACACAATAAATGTGCTATATAAATACACATTATGTTACATTACATTACAGTGTGACCATTATTGCCTTTTTGAACACGCTGGTTCACAGAAGAGGTTTAGAGATTAAGTTACGCACATAAGTTAACGTTACTTACAATGCAAATAACTATGGTTTACTAGTTTTCCTCGTTAAATGTTGACATAAATGTGTTATGTTTGACTCGTAGTGTCATAATATGTGACTGTGTATGTAGTGTGTGTGTGCGGAGTGTACTTGTGTATGTGTACTTGTTTATGCTACATCGTGGGGACCAAATGTCTCCGTCTGAGATTTTAAGTAAAAAAATAAATAAATAAAATAGAAGTCTGTGGAAAGTCCCTACAATTTATTAATTCATTCATTTTCCTTCGGCTTAGTCCCTTTATTCATCAGAGGTTGCCACAGCAGAATGAACCGCCAGCTTATCCAGCATATTTTTTACACAGTGGATGTTCTTCCCGCTGCAACTGAGTACTAGGAAACATCCATACATACTCATTCACACACATACACTATGGCCAATTTAGTTTATTCAAATTTACCTATAGCGCATTTCTTTGGATTGTGGGGGAAACCCACACCAACACGGGGAAAACATGCAAACTCTTGTTTTCGCTTTGAAATAAAGTTACTTTGCTTACCCCACTGGCAGATTATTAAATTTGTTTTAAAGAAAAACTTACTTTATTTTGAGATTATTTCTTGGTAAAATGCTTCTTGATTTAAGAATTTTCAGATATTTTGACTAGAAACAAGATGACAACTCGAAGTAAGAAACATATTTTTTTGCAGTGTATAGCGTGTTTCCTCATAAACAAACAACAAAAATCTTTAAAAACATTCAACTTAATAAAAAAAAGTTAAGTTTGGCAGAATGTTTTTTTTTCTGTGAGTGTTTTGTTTAGGGGTCATGTTAGTGTAAGGAATAAATGAATAGAATACAGTTTGTTCTATGGAGAGTGCCGGTAAATCACATATTTCTGTGTCTGTGTGTAGATGCAGCAGCAGCTGGAGTGTGTGTCTCTGCAGGTGTGTGTGAGTGTTCTCGGGCCGCTGGAGTCTGTAGTCCGCCGGTGTCTGGGTCCAGAGGGCGGCAATGTGCTTTTCACTCGAGACACTGGAGAAACACTCATCAGCAGACACGGACAGAGAGTTCTCAGCACACTACACCTAGAGCACCCTATGGCCAGGTATGCATGCGTTTACATTACATTCACATTTTACACTCTTTCTCTTGTTCACAAAGGCTGCATTTATTTGATCAAATATAAAATAATATACAGTAAAAATGTGAAGTATTGTTGCGATTTAACTTTTCTTTCTGAAAATATTTGACAATTTCATTTTACGTTAAATGTTCCTTGAGAAATCATTCTGGTCAAGTGTTATTAACAATGAAAAAGTTGTCCTGCCTAATTATTTTTGTGGAAGCTTATTAGCTTCTTTTGTTGAAGATTATTAGAATTCAGTGTAAACAGTGTAAATGCAGAGAAAGTAAAAACCATCTCTCTCTCTCTCTCTCTCTCTCTCTCTCTCTCTCTCTCTCTCTCTCTCTCTCTCTCTCTCTCTCTATATATATATATATATATATATATATATATATATGTGTGGGTATATGTATATGTAGATACATACGTACATACAGATGATATATAAAAAATATTTAACAGAGCAAGGAATTTTTTCGCAGTATTTCCTATAATATTTTTTCTTCTAGAGAAAGTCTTATTTGTTTTATTTCGGCTAGAATAAAAGCAGTTTTTAATTTTTTTAAAAACATTTTAAGGTCAATATTATTAGCCCTCTTCAGGAATATTTTGTTTCAGTTGTCTACAGAACAAACCATTGTTACAATGACTTGCCTAATTAACCTAGTTAAGCATTTAAATGTCACTTTAAGCTGAATACTAGTGTCTTTGAAAATAATTATTATAGTTATAAGAAATTAGTTATTAAAAGTATTATGTATGGAAATTTGTTGAAATTTTTTTTTCTTTCTGTTAAACAGAAATTGGGGAAGGAAAATATACAAGGGGGCTAATAATTCTGTCTTCAATTGTATATATATGTAATGTAGTACTATGCAAAAGTCTTAGGCAAATGTTAGAACACACTCTCCATGCCAGATAAAGACGATCTAGCCCCACCAGGTCCTGTCAGAAAATGTCAGTTTCTCTGAGTATCCAGACAACAAGCCAGCGGAGCCACCCAATACTCAAACCTGTTAACCAGTGTTCAACTGAATTAACAATCTCCTATCAATATAGGAGTTGACTGAGAAAGCCAGAAAGGAGCAGAAGCAGGAGACGAAGTCATGATGATAAAGAAAGAGCAGAGTTTATTGAATAATCTTACTTGGGTATGATTCAATGCTCAGACTTCTTCTGACCAGGATGAATCCAACAAGTGTTATTAACTAAGATTATTCAACTCTGCTCTTCCTTTATCATCATGACTTCGTCTCCTGCTTCTGCTCCTTTCTGGCTTTCTCAGTCAACTCCTAGATTGACAGGAGATTATTAATTCAGTTGAACACTGGTTAAAAGGTTTGAGTATTGGGCGGCTCCGCTGGCTTGTCGCCACAGCCATATCACCCTGCAGCCCAAGACCGGTTACTCACTGAAGCTAAGCAGGGCTGAGCCTGGTCAGTACCTGGATGGGAGACCACATGGGAAAACTAGGTTGCTGTTGGAAGTGGTGTTAGTGAGGCCAGCAGGGGGCGTTCAATCTTTGGTCTGCGTGAGTCCTAATGCCCTAGTAAAGTGAAGGGGACACTACACTGTCAGTGAGGCCGTCTTTCGGATGAGACTTTAAACCGAGGTCCTGACTCTCTGTGGTCATTAAAAATCCCATGGCACTTCTCATAAAGAGTAGGGGTGTAACCCCGGTGTCCTGGCCAAATTCCCTCCATCAGCCCTTACCTATCATGGCCTCCCAATCATCCCCATCCACCGAATTGGCTCTATCACTGTCTCTCCACTCCACCAATAGCTGGTGTGTGGTGACACCATGCGGTGGCTGCCGTCGCATTATCCAAGTGGATGCTGCACACTGGTGGTGGTGTGGAGAGACTCCCCTCATGAATGTGAAGCACTTTGGGTTTATGGCCATGCACAATAAATGCTCTATATAAATACACATTACATTACATTATTATACAACAAGCAACAGCAATGGAAGATTACTGCTTCATGACATTTTCCAGAGACAATAATGGAGACATTCTCTTATCTCTTACTCATGAAAACAAGTGTCGCTTGAATCCACAAAGTCATAAGATTATAACAACATGGCAAAATGAAATAATAATAATAAAGCAATAATTATAGGAAAATGGTAAAAATCAAATATAAAAACATGATAAAATAACAAATTAGAATCAATAATAATAATCAAATCATTAACTAATAATCAAAAAATGCTAATTATATAAATGACATGATCATATCATTAAATAAAATAATTAAATGAAGAATAAATGAACATAAACAGATGAAAATAAAACAGCACAAATGAATGGTTGTTTTCTTGAAACAACACGCACATACGTTTGCTACAAGAATTCTGGTTAGTATCTTCACAACCATTGCATTTGTTCTTTTGGTTTAATGGTATAATGACTACATATGATTTATTTTTCAGCAGTTTCTTCATTAGAACACAACCCAAAAACATTGCTTAGAAAAGTAAAAAAAAAAATAATAATAAATAAATCAAAACTTCTGACATTTTTAAATTGATTTTCTTTTGGTTATATTTTGATTTGAAAATGATGTGGATGTAGTCAGTCATCCCTCTTGTTGTCTTTGTTTTTCAGGATGGTATTGGACTGCATGTGTGCACATGCTAAATCCACTGGCGATGGCACAAAGTCATTCATTCTCCTTCTGTCTGCACTGTTACGAGCAATTCAGGACTCCGGACACATGCGCCGCAAAGCATCTTGGAACAACCCGGCTCTTCAAAATCTTGCTAATCGCTTGTTGGCGCTTGGTAGGAATGAGCTGGATGATATCATAATACACCAAATTACCCCATATGCCTCATCATACTGTAGTCACCATAGCGACAAACTGGAGCACAGCATCCTAGATTTGTTGATCAGTGGGTATATTTCTGGAAGAACAGGAGCTGGCCAGGCGGAAATCCTAAAACGTATCCTGTGTGAGTTTTACTACAAATCCAGACGAGATCAAAACACAACCGAAACAATCTCATTCATACAATCACACTTTGATGTATTACATACACGAGTGGCTGGACTTCCTATTGGCTGCTCTGAGGTGATTGAAGGCCTAGTTGTGACTCGTGATTGGTCAGTGTGGACTGAATTACAAGGTCCAATAAAAGCGCTAGTTTTATATGAGAGTTTTGGATCATCTCTTGGTGATAATATAACCATATGCTTTCAGCAAGACTGGTTGAGTCGCACAGAGAGCATCACAAAGCAAAAGTTAACACGTTTACTGGAATTGCAAGTGAATGTAATGCTGTCCTCTGTGAAGCAGCCGGAGTGTGTGTTACAATGGGCTCGAATGAACCACATCGCTCTACTTGAATGTGTCGACTCGGACCAACTAGACTTTCTTTGCAACATCAGTTTTGCAGAAACACCTTCTCATCCACAACACATTGTGACGTTAAAATACTGTAAGCGTTTGCAACTCGGTGGACTTCACTGCGCCCGTTTGGGAATATATTCATACGCACACACGCTTGTTCTTTGCGCACCGGCGCCAGGATTGCTTGATCAGACTGTGTGTGTGAGTCGAGGTGTGTTCGCAATGTTACAACATATCACTCGAACCCTAGAATCCAGTCAATCCCAGAGTTCTTCTGTTGACCAATCACAATGCGCAGTTTCATCTCAGGATCTATGGGGGGCAGTTATGCGTGCTGGTGGAGTTCTTCCTGTCGGTGGTGTGTTTGAGTTCCTTCTACATCACTTTTTGTTGACCAGGCGTACTAGTGACCCTGAGAGCTGCAGGTTGCTGGCAGAGGCTTTGTTGTGTGTGCCTAGAGCTTTGTATGTGCACAATCACAGACGTTTCTTAAACATCCAGACTTGCTTCTTCAATGATCTTAGGAAATGGGATAGAACCAGTGTTGGAGACACTGTAAAATTTGAGTTTGGGTTTAGTGAGGGTTTGTATCTGGAGTCGGTCAGTGGTAAACAGCAGCTGGTTGTTTCTGTGTTGGAGTGTTTGCACAGACTTTTAAGTGTAGGGGCTATTTTATACACACGCTCTCCATTGCACCCTCAGATATGCTCTGAGGAGGAAGAAGTGCACTCAAACTCCATTTAGACGTAATTGAAGCCTGTAATATTTATTCTTAAGCACTGAGACCTCTGGTCAATTTTTATAGTCGAACTTAAATCTCTGAAGTGTTCAGAAGTGTCAATGCTGTGCAAAATATCAAAGAAAGTGGCATCTTTTGCAAGCAAATGTTGCTGAAATTTTTCTTTTTGGAGCAATATTTGCGATGACGGGCAACCCAGTGGCGCAGTAGGTAGTGCTGTTGCCTCACAGCAAGAACGTCGCTGGGTCGTAGGTTCGAACCTCGGCTGGGCTGGGTCAGTTGGCGTTTCTGTGTGGAGTTTGCATGTTCTCCCTGGGTTTGCGTGGGTTTCCTCCGGGTGCTCCGGTTTCCCCCACAGTCCAAAGACATGCAGTACAGGTGAATTGGGTAAGCTAAAATTGTCCATAGTGTATGAGTGTGAATGTGTGTGTGGAAGTTCCCAGAGATGGGTTGCGGCTGGAAGGGCATCCGCTGCGTAAAATCGTGCTGGATAAGTTGGCGGTTCATTCCGCTGTGGCGACCCCGCAAGGGACAAAGCCGACAAGAAAATGAATGAATGAATGAATTTGCGATGACTAAACAAACTATTTATTAGATGTACTGGATGCTAAAGGTGAATGAACACAGCTGAATTTGAGTACATGTATAGCCTTGTTTTTCCTAATAATTAATTAAATTCCACTTGTTTTGATATTTTTATATGATACAAAAACAGATATAGATATAGATCCATACAGTTGAAGTCAAAATTATTACCCCTTTTTCAAATATTTCCCAAATGATGTTCAACAGAGCAAGGAATTTTTCACAATATTTCCTATAATATTTTTTCTTCTGGAGAAAGTCCTGTTTGTTTTATTTCGGGTATAATAAAAGCAGTTTTTTTAATTCTTTGAAAACCATTTTAAGATCAATATTATTAGCCACTTTATATACATCCATACATTACGAAGTCTGTTTTTCTTTGTATACATAATGTAGTTAGGCCATACGTGGACACTTTAACGTCTGTTTATCATCAGACGAGATCTTAATCCATGTATGGTGACTTAACAAGCTGTATGGCCTGGTGGGAGGTGAGACTGAAACAGACGACTAAAACTGAAATATCTGAAGAGGATAACTGTGATTCATGATGTATGTCAGTGGTGACCTTGTGGGCATTAGAGGGGAGAAACTAGATAAAAGAAGAACACGCTCTTCCTGTAGTGTCACACTCTGCAGAAACCTGTGTTGCTGTATGATTGTCTGACCTTCTTTGCAAAGAATTAAACTTGAAAAGACATTTTGGGTAAGAATTTGTCTACTTGACCATAGAGAGAGCCTCTTTAAAGAAAATAGTCCCTACACCAATGTTTTTTGTCTACAGAACAAACCATCATTATACAAGGATTTGCCTAATTATTCCAACTTGCCTAGTTAACCTAATTAACCTAGTTAAGGCTTTAAATGTCACTTCAAACTGAATAGTAGTGTCTTGAAAAATATCTTGTCAAATATTATTAGCTGTCATTATGGCAAAGATAAAATAAATCAGTTATTAGAAATGAGTTATTAAAACTATTATGTTTAGAAATGTGCTGAAAGAAATCTTCTTTCTGTTAAATAGAAATTGGGAAAAAAAAACTATATAGAAGGCTAATAATTCAGGAGGGCTAATAATTCTGTCTTATAACTGTATATACTGTAAGTATCCATTGATTTATATGTGTTATGGAATATTTATTTGCATAGAGTATTCAATCAAATATACAATTTCCAAAGTACACACAAATAGTTTGCCATTTTTAAAAATATTTTCATTCGACAAGTAGTATGCAATATTTGCTAAAAGAAGGAAAAAAGTTCTAGATGGTTAATATTGAATTACCAAAAAATAGTTTTCATTACTTCTCTAAAATGGGCATTTATTGTTGTGTGATATCATAGAAACAATGTTTTTTTAGCCTGACAGGCGGAAGCCTTTAAGTTCAGTAGATTTTTAAAACATAAATTAATAAATGCATTAAAATGGACAAAAATGACAATAAAGACATTTTTTAAGTTACAAAGATCTCTTTATAAAAGTTAATGCTGTTATTTTGAACTGTTTTATTCAAATAATCCTGAAAAAAAAGGGTTTACAGAAAAATGTTAAGCAAAGCAAAGTTTTCCAACACTGATAGTTAATAATTCATGTTTCTTGGGCATGTCTGCATATTAAAATGACTAAGGGATCACTAAAGACTGAAGTAGCGATTTGTTTTTTAAATTCAGTTTTTTTCATCACAGAAATAGATACTATTTTAAAACAAAGTAAAATATAAAGTAATGTTAAATTGTGAATACTCCAGATTACTTCTGTTTTTACTGTTTTAATCAAGCAAATGCAGCCTTGGTGATCAGATGAGGCCAAAAAAATTGCTTTGAAAATAACATTTTGTTAATATACTGGCCCTGTCACTGATTAAATATGTTGACATTTCAAATAAAAATAGCTAAAATTTAAAGAACAATAACTAAAGTTTATGAAAATTGTTAGTTATAGATCCTGATATTGTGTTATTTGCCCCATCTTTATCTCCACCCCTCAATAAATGTCCAGTCGGTCCCAGAAGTCACAGAAATGGTCCCTGTTGCCATGTTGAGGGTGTGACTGTAGAGTCAGGTTCAGGATGGTCCAGCCCCCAATATCTGTGTACCGTGGCCAAACAGGCAACCTCTGCTGTCTGCAGAAGTCTGTCTGTTCACTTCTAGAATTTGGGTCCCCCGTGTGGGCAAACATCCCCCAGTAACAGACCATCCGATTGGCCAGGAGGCGCTCTTGAGGTGTAAGTGTGAAGTTAGTGCTGGGGGCGGAGTCAAAAAGAAAGGGAAGCTCCGCCCCGTGGCAGGTACGATTGTAGCAGAATGTAAGCTCTGCCCATATGCTGGGATCTGATGGGGCGTGATCAAACACATACATCCAAGCAGCTCCGCCTTCTTGAACTCCAGAACGTGCAGACTGTCGAGCCGGACACAGAAACACGTAATCTGTCACTATCTGCAAAACAGGATGATTTAAGAAACGAATGTATGAAAGCATAAGTAACACTATAATAAAGTGAGTTGAGTTATATTTCTGACACGTTCTTGAGGTGTTTGACCAATCACATAGTGGAACAGCTGGCCAATCAGAAGTACACTGTAAAACCCGATAAGTTAACTCAAACTGTTTGAGCAAACCGATTGCGAAACCAAACCATTTAAGTTTTGGAACTGTAAAGTGTAAAAGTTATTGCTGTTGGACAAAGGTTGAACTGCTGTTGAGGCTTTTTTTAGTCAAGAATTTAGTTGTTTAGATTGCAATTATGCAGTATTTTAAAATATTTATAATTTCTGAGAGACAGCGCGTCGGCGGACATTAGTCTGTCATTGAGCAGACCAAAGACGTTGTCCATCCACAAGATGCGATAGAGACCGCATAATAAGCCCCTAGAAGCTAAAACGGCGTAATTTCTAACTACAGCTGATCAAATCATTATTAAACTGGTAAGTGATATTCTAAGTCGATCTCTCTCTTTTGTATGTTGTAGTGCTATATATATATATATTTGTAGTGTATTGAGTGTGAGATGGGACTCTCATATCAGGAATGTGTGCTGTGTTGGCAGAAAGAAAGAAGAAATGCCCGGCTGTGTTTAGCGTTTTCCGCAAACACAACAGCAATCTGGTAGTGATTGTGCTGCTTTTTTCATGGGTTAATTATTGTGATATCCCGATTGCAACAGAAAAATACTGTAGACTGTAATAGACTGTAATAGGGAGATATCTCTGTAGACTGATTCATGCTGTTCAGCCTTATACCAGTGCTGATACACAGCCGCATCGCACTGCTAACTTTTTTGATCACTAGCCACAATTGTATTGTTGGGAAAATATATTTTATACACATAAATATGACTTTGACGTGCTAAAATTACTTGATTTAGATTTTGCGTTTTCTCCACATGCCTCATTCATTTCACTTTTTGTGTGTCGTGTATGAGCTTGCTCAATGTTCATGAGCAAATGAGTCATGGTTTCATAGTATTACAATTAGTTTTTATTTCACATAATTTTCAGAGCCGAAAATGAAGGATTTACCAAATTTATCTCTGACCACACCAAACATAAACAATTAATTATTTCTTAGCCACAAATTTTTAATGTGTCAATACAAGCAAAATATAGCTGTTTACTATCCTTTTTATTTAACAAAACATATGCACAGTAATCTGTCCTGGCTAAAGGTCCCAGATCACCTGTTAACTACACATAAATGGGGAGTAATCTCCCATTAAAGCAATGTTATTGTAAATAAATGATAATTAAACCACATTACCCAAAAGAAAGCAGGTAAAAAACATACCGTGTGATAATGAAAGGATTATAACACACACGGTTAACGTTAGACCCATAAAAAATCTGTTCTATAATGGTGAAAGCGAAAGCAACTGGTGCTGCTTTCAAATCTGGAGCTCTTGAAAGCAGCAAGACTGTGGGTGCATGTTCATCACTTTTTGTCGTCTATTTGAAAGAGAACCGATCACATCAGCTGTGTTTCTAGGCACAGTTGCTTCACGCAAGGAAACGAGAGCGCGCACGCGTTTTAAACAGTGATTATCCTTTCATTCGGTATTCATCTGCTTTTTTATTGCTCACGCGAACGCAATTATTTTTGTCAGTCCTGTTGCTTTTCAATTCTAAGATCGCCTTTGCATGCATATTGGACCATCCTTATTGTCGAATTCTGCTTTTATGAATTATTATCCAGGAAAATTATTTTCAACCAGCCAAAGTGGCTAGTGGGTGTGTCTGTTTTACCCGGTAAAGTCTAGATCGGATACGCGGCCGGCCGGAAGTGCGATATGCACATTAATATAGCGGCATTTTTTTATGACACTGTATAACAATACTTAATATTTTCACAGTACTGTGACGTTTGGGTTTAGGGTTGGGGTGGGGGTAGGGGTTAAAAAATACAATTTATTGGGTAATTTAATAGATAAGAGAAATAATACTCGGTACAACTACTGTTTTTACGCTTCTGTGACGGTTGGGTTTAGGGTTGGGGTGGGGGTAGACGTTAATAAAATACAATAAATCAGAAGTTTCATAAATAACATAAATAATTCTCGTTAACTTCCGGGCCGCAAACGTATCCGATCTAGCAACAACCGTCTTACCCGCCACCGCTGAAATCTACCCGCATTTGGCGGGTGTAAATGTAAAGCCCTGTATATATATATATATATATATATATATATATATATATATATATATATATATATATATATATATATATATATATATATATATATATATATATATATATATATATATATATATATATATATATATATATATATATATATATATTTGTATTGCTATATATAGTTTTGTATTGCTTCTTGCATTAGAGTTAAGAGTTAATATAATTAATTATTTCAAAGCTCATTCGGTTTGAGTTCTGCCTAATATAATTTTATGAGTTATCTTAACTCTTTTTCATTAAATCAGAGTATTTTTAAAAATAAGGTACTTTTTGAACATTGTTTGAACAATGTTTAATATGTTTCATGGAAAACTGAAGTATACTTTGGGTTTAAAGTTTGTTAAAGTAGAATTCAAAGTAGCATTATTTACAAGATCAAACCTTATTGTAAGGTGTTTTCATCTAACTTTATTTTTGTCCTGTAGATGATCATGTCTGTAGGCTGCTGACATCTTACCTGTGAAAGCATCACTCGTCTGTCCTGGTTTCGATAGAAAGGAATGTACTTGTGCAGAATTTTCAGCGCATGTTGCTTAAAAATGGCGGCAGTGTAGAGGACACATTCCAGCATTGACACAGATTTGTTGAAATTTTTGTATACAAACATCACCCCTTCCTCAGAAGTCGTACCTACAGCACAAACCAAACAAGGTAAATAATGCAGACATTACAGAACATTCATCCCAGATCAGTTTTTTTGTGTCGCAGTTTAACTAGTATTTATCATATAATATGCAGGGGAGTAAACAGAAAAAAACAGAGACCTAGTATAACAGGTTTGTAACTCTGCCAGTGGCCTTTTTGGAAGGCTGTGATTGGCTGTTCCTGGATCAGCTGTCCATCAATGAATGGCCCCCACGTCTCAAAAACCTCCAGGAAACGGAAGGGATTGATGATCTTAGAACCTTCAAAAGACAGATTTAGATTTGAGTTATTAGTTCAGTGTTTGTACAGGGAGTAAATGTATGATTACATGGCTCTCTTTAATCCTTAATTCTGATTAATCATAAAATTCTGCAGATAATTTGAGGTAAAGTTTTTTTATTGTCCCAAATAAAAACATCTTTCATATAATAATTTTTTATTTTACTTTTTATATATATTTTTTCAGTTAATGTACTGTGTATAAAGGTTTTTTCTAAGAAAAAAGGTTATTCTTCTAATATTAATTTCATGTTAGCTTCATATAAATGTTTTCCAACACTGATAATTAATAATTCATGTTTCTTGGGCATGTCTACATATTAGAATGTCGTCTGGAAGGGAACACTAAAGACTGAAGTAGCGATTTGTTTTTAAATTCAGCTTTTCATCACAGAAATAGATACTATTTTAAAACAAAATAAAATATATTGTCAAATTGTGAATACTCCAGATTACTTCTGTTTTTACTGTTTTAATCAAGCAAATGCAGCCTTGGTGAGCAGATGAGGCAAAAAAAATTAGCTTTGAAAATAACATTTTGTTAATATACTGGCCCTGTCACTGATTAAATATGTTGCAATTCCAAATAAAAATAGCAAAAGGTTAAAAAACAATAATTAAAGTTTATGAAAATTGTTAGATATAGATCCTGATATTGTGTTATTTGCCCCATCTCTATCTTCCTCCCCTCAATAAATGTCCAGTAATATATATAAATGTGGGTGCGTGCGTGCGTGTGTGTGTGTACCTGATTTGACCTGGGCGTTGAGTACATCATGTGGACTGAGAGAGCGCATGCAGGGCAGATCAAATGCTGAGCAGTTAGTTAGCTTAGCAAAATCCCAGCCCAATTTCATAGCATCCCATCTACAAAATAATAAACACCATTATCAGCATCATCATGATTACTCTTATTCTCTCAGGATGATATTATCTCTGTTCCCAACCCACAGTGAAATCTTTTTGAAGTCAAAATTATTAGCCCTCCTGTGAAATTCTTTTTCAAATATTTCCCAAATGCTGTTTAACAGAGCAAGGCATTTTTCACAGTATTTCCTACAATATGTTTTCTTCTGGAGATAGTCTTATTTGTTTTATTTCGGCTAGAATAAAAGCAGTTTTTCATTTTTTAAATAACCATTTCAAGATCAATATTATTAGCCCCCTTAAGCAATATTTTTTTCCGATTGTCTATCGTTATACAATGATTTATCAATAAAATGTCAATACAAGGGTGAATAATCCATGTTTTACCTGGTTTTCAGTGGCAGTGAGAATGGTAAACTCTGTATGGCTGCATGTCTAAACAAAGCTTCGCTGCTCTGCATCATCAGATGGAGACTCACTGATTGGGCTCCTGCGCTCTCGCCAAACAGAGTAACCTACACACACATGCAAATCAATATACGCTAATTAGATGTCCACGCTGGCGTCATTCGCCCACCCCCATGCACCCTCGTACCTTATTTGGGTCTCCTCCAAAAGCTGCAATGTTTTCTTGGACCCAACGCAATGCTGCCTGCTGGTCTAGAATCCCATAATTCCCCACTGCAGAGCTCTCAGGATCTTTGCCTGTGACTAAGAAGCCAAAAGCACCTAAAATTGACCACAACAAAATGCTCGTTCAGAAATCATACACAGAAATACACCAATATGCAAAGTTGAGTTGTGATCCTGGACTACAAAACCAGTATTGTATTGCACAAGTATATTTGTGGGAGTAGCCGAAAATACATTATAGGTGTTCAATATTTTCCATTTTTTAATTTCATGCCAAAAATCATTTAAATATTAAAGGTGCTGTATGAAAGTTTTTGACCCTTCTAAAGTGTATAAATAAGTGCTAAGTGAACATTCTTGTTTATCTGAAAAACAATGCTAAAGTCAGATATTCTGCGTTGAAAATGTGAGTTTTGAGCCAGAACGTCTGCCTTTGTATTGGTCTTTTTAACCCACCCAATGCGAGTTTACCCAATTATATTTCAGCACCCAGGGTTGCCTTGGTGGAAAACCACGTATTTCATTCATTCAGTCTTGAAGGCTCTCCAAGTATGCGTCCACGACTGAAAATGCCACCTCTAGTGGACAAAAGCAGCCTCCGAAATGAGATGCAGATTCAAAGTTCCACATGAGGTGGTTATTAGTTAACAAATAATTTAAATATTACAAACATAAACATTAGGTGAGCAGGTTACTTTGTATCCCCGTTTCCTAACAACACGCTACATGACGAGATTTGCAGTAATAAGCAATTTGGCTGTTTGCTCGTGATTCAACACTAAAGAAACATTTAAATACAGCTATTCAGAAGCACAGAATAGTGCACTTACTGCACTCCAACGAAATGGAACGGCTTATAATCTAATTAATACATATTAAACCTCTTTAACATTAATAAATGTACATGCTGTATCACTGATAATTGCTGAATGTTTGTTGGCTAGTCACAGTTAAAGTTCAATTACAAACGATTATTTTCAAGATCTGCTGCTGCTTTCAGTGTATGGCAATAAATGTCATGTAAAATGGCATTCAAACACACATTATTAGCATTTAACCCTGAATATGGCACATGAGGTGTACCTGAGGTGATCGTCATTGGCCCCGTTTACACTAATACGTTTAGCTTTAAAACACGTAAGTTTTGCTACGGTTACGCCTTCCGTCCACACTACGTCGGAGTTTTCGAGCCCCGAAAACAGAGCGTTTTGGAAAGGCCGTTTTCATTCTGAAACACTGCTGCTCTTTCTCAGTGTGGATGGGGGAAAACGGAGACATCTGAAAACGGAGGCGGGGCTGCAGACATTCGCCTATCTGATTGGGGCTTTTCCTCAATATTAAGTAGCCTTCACACAGTTCAGTCCTGCATGCTCTCCTTGTAAGTTCAGACACATCAGGTAAATCTTCAAAGGCAACAGTGTACTCTATAACCTTATTCACATCACCCTAGCTATGCTCTTTCACTATCTTAACAATAAAATGAAAACATGATGTGAGAAACTGCCTATTTTCATTTTGATATTAGCAACTTAAAAGATAGGTTTAATGTAGACGCAGAATTGTTCAGAAACGCTGGGTGAAACGCTAGTGTGCACGTGGATCATTTTCATTCTAAAACGCCGTTTTAAAACCGAAACGTATTAGTGTAAACGGGGCCATAGTTTAGTCACTGTTGTTCATCTGTGAGAATTAAAAGCCATTTCTAAAAAAGCTCATTTTAATATAAAATATTAATAAAAAATAGGAAAAAGGAAAGAAAATATCCCTTATATCGCAAGTGGTAGCTTTTAGTTAAGGCACGCTCCTGTTGGTGTCGTCATTCTGGCAACCTGCAATAGCATACAGTTGTCAGAGAAGGGGTAGTGAAAATGTGTTTTGAACTAGGATTGCAATTCCTAGTTCCACCACTTGGTGTCAAACTTACATACTGCACCTTTATGTAAAGACCATGTTCCAAGAAGTAAATTTCCTACTGTAAATATATCAAAACTAAATGTTTGATTAGTAATATGGATTGTTAAGAGCTTAACTTGGACAACTTTTAAAAGCAATTTTTGTCAGTATTTAGATTTTTTTGAACCATCAGTTTGCAGATATTCAAATAGTTGTATGTTGTCCTTCCCTAACAAACGATACATCAGTGGAAAGCTCATTTACTCAAATTTCATATGATGTATGAATCTCAATTTCTAAAAAATGAACTCTTATAACTGGTTCTGTGGTCCAGGGTCACAGTTGTGTTTGACTAACCGAGACGATATTCCATGTTCACAACCACTGTGTTGCTGTAGTTACTGATGAAGCGTCCATCATATAAAGGTTTGGAGGCGGAGCCAGCGATAAAGTCACCGCCGTGAATCCACACCATTACTGGTAGTGCTGTTACTTTTGGCAGCGACAGGTTGACACTCACAGGAACAAACACATTTAGGTAAAGGCAGTCCTCGCTAACCTGTATGCATGCACAGAGTCACATTCATTAATAAAATATATGTACAATTCCAAAAAGTTATATTATAATAATAAAGGTGCTTGCGCTCCGGTTTCCCCTACAAGTCCAAAAACATGTGGTATAGGTGAATTGGGTAAGCTAAACTGTCCATAGTGTATATGTGTGTGAATGAGTTTGGATGGATGTTTCCCAGTGATGGGTTGCAGCTGGAAATGCATCCGCTGTGTAAAACATATGCTGGATAAATTGGTGGTTCATTCCGCTGTGGCGACCCCTGATTAATAAAGGGACTAAGCCGAAAAGAATATGAATGAATGAATGAATGAAAGGTGCTTGCCATTGAAAACTTTGTATGGCCTCTTCCCAATAAAAAAAAATCTAAACCAATTTATACTTTTATAATTTTCATTTACTGTATATATTGCTGCTTTTTGGTGACTTGCATTTTGAGTTCTCTTCATTTTGGATAAAAGCGGTCTGTTAAATTACTAAATGTACTACACTGTAAATGTCTGTGACAGACTGTTGCTTTGATAAAGTTTTCAAAGATAAAGTGTTTCTTATCATGTCATGACTGTAAAGTTGCTATACACATTCTAAAGTGTAGCATTTGGAGTGTGGTTGCTAAAGTGTTCTGTTGTAGTATGGTTGTTAGAGTGTTGCTATGCACCTGCATGTTCTGGGTGTAATTTAGCATGTTGCAGTTGTGGTTTCTATGGTGTTGCTATGTGGTTTTCTGACTGCTTGTATGTTGCTACTTTAGTTGGCTGGATTCTGCTTTGTGGTTGTAACAGTGTTATATTGTGACGTAGTTGATAGAGTGTTGATTGGATACTTTACAGCACAGGTGTCAAACCCTTGCTGCGTCCCAATTCGCATACTATCCGTCCTAAATAGTATTTGAAAATAGAATTAGTATGTCCCAAATCGTAGTATGTTGAAAAGAGTGTGCCAAAGGTTCCCGGATGGTTTACTATTTCCGGTAAAATTGTTAAGTGTAGAACCTTCCATACTCTAACCGCTGATATTGCACACAGTACATTGTGCGTTGGACGTGAATTCCATTAGAACTACAAACGCGGGTGAAAAGTGTAAATGAACTACAAACATGATGGATGCGCGAGACCAACCGTCAAGTAGAGAGGCTTCGGTAAAGATGTTTGTATGACTGTTAATTAATATCTCGCCAACTGGAAAATATTTAAATCATGTTAAATCTGTGCTATATTTCATCTGCAACAACGATACTGAACTTATAGAAAGATGTGTTTGGAACTTTGGATATTAACATCTGAATGCATGATTATCCAAAGACCTGAGGAGATTTCTCTGCATTAAAGACTCATGAATGGGAGATTAACCTGCTGCTGCTTCTCCAATAAGGTAGGAAAATAAATATGAAAGAAATGTGGACGATGTGTGGAGGATTGACAGGGCTCATAACGAAGTGAATCTGATAACGATGAAGTAGTGTGTCCCAAGGCTTGCATACTCTTCTGTTACATACTCAAGAGTATGTACTTTTCCTTTACAAAAAAGTACATACTTTTAGGGCGTAGTATGTGAATTAGGATGTAGCCAATTCTGTGGTCGTTAAAAATCCCAGGATGTCCTTCGAAAAAGAGTAGGGGTTTAACCCGGGCATCCTGGCCAAATCAAGTGATGCGATTTTGCAGGTCAGAGTTCACCAAGCTTATAAGGGAGAAAAGTCCAGTATGACCACAGCTTAAGTGTGTTGGACCAGTGTTAGAACCCCTTGACACCCCTGCTTTACATTGTGTTGATTTGTGGTTACTTAAATGTTTCTGATTGCATTTCTGTGCATTGCTAGGATGTGCAAAATGTCTGTTACATTGAAATTGAAGATTCTATGGTGTTGCCGCTTGCCTGGAAGCTTTCTGATAATTTTTTTTGCATGTTGCTATCTGTTTTTATTCTAAATTTCTCCTTCATATAGATGCTTGTATCACTGCATTTGTTTACAGTTGAAGTCAGAATTCTTAGCCCCCCTGTAAATTTTCCCCCAATTTCTGTTTAATGGAAAGAAGATTTTTTCAACACATTTCTAGACATTAAGATTTAATAACTAATTTCTAATGACTGATTTCTTTTATTTTTGCCATGATGACCTGGGTTGAATATTTATCAAGATACTAGTATTCAGCTTAAAGCTCAATTTAAAGGCTTAACTAGGTTAATTAGTGAGGGTAATTGGGCAAGTCATTGTATAATAGTGGTTGTTCTGAAGCCAATCAAAAAATTTGCTAAAACAAACATGAAGCTCACATGACTATATAATTAAAAAAAATACTTTGAGCAGGAATTAAGGAGCTGAGCACAAAATAGGAGCAAGATTTATATTAAATAATTGTTTGGCTTGAATTTTGCATCATTTTCACATACAGTTGAAGTCTTTCTCAAAGATTTTTTTCATCTTTGCCATGATGACAGTACAGTTTAATTTACTAGAAATTTTTCAAGAGACTAGTATTCAGCTCAAAGTGCAGTTTAAAGGCTTAACCAGGTTAATTAGGCAAGTTTGGGTAATTATGCAAATCATTGTATACCGATGGTTTGACTTAAAATTAAAAAAAAAAACTAATAAATTTCTTGCTCTGTTAAACATAATTTGGGAAATATTTAAAAAAAGAGAAAACAATTCACATAAGAGCTAACAATTTTGACTTCCACTGTATGCATTTGATATTTACTCTGGGATTTGCCTGTAGTTTGAAAAAACAGTGTTTTAATTGGTGACTGGTTTTGAAAATGTCTCATAATTAAAATGTTACATACCTCAGGAGGACACAGCTGAGAGAACTCACCGGCACACATCTGCATACACGCGGGACGGGGAAATGTTGCATTATAGGTGTACAACCAAGGTGAAAGGGGCGATGGAGGAGCCCAGCGTTTGTCTCCCACAGGAGGGTCGGCATACGGGATCCCATAAAAAACATGAGCTTTATCCAAAGTCAGACCACGAATTCGGCCTAGAAGTGTGACAACCACTGGATCTGCACCAGAGGCATCCTCCAGACCTTCAGAGGAGGTATTATCCAATGAATTCAATATGCTTTCTGCTTTATTTGTGTCATCATGCCCAGTAATATCCATCTCAGGATCCTTTTGTACAGTATTAGTTGAATCAGGCGTGGATTCAACCAAACCAGTATCATCAGCATCAGCATTAGCATAAAACTCAAGACTCTTGATTAAGTTTAAAGACTTGTCTAGAAAAGCATCATCCAATGCGATCTCGTGCTTTCTATCATGTTCAATGTTTGGGATGTTGAACATCATTGTCCGAGACTCAGTGTCTCCATTGAAGCTTTTTCGTTGAGGTTTACGTTCTTCTCTTCCTTTTAAAACCGCCGTCATTGAAAGCAGTGCAACTAATATCGATATTGCACAAATTGAACCCATAATGACACTATAAAATAAATCCAATAGTTGAATAGTTCCACTCACCTCAACAGAAGGATCTCAGATGCCTAAAAATCCACACACAGATAGTTTTACGCTGTAAAAATCCCCCAGTTGTCCTGTCGTTTGTCTTGAGTGTAAAAGTTGCGTGTAGAGGAATCCGACTGTTGAGTTTCATGTGACATCAATGAGGTAAACTGACCCACATTCACAAATGTTTCCTTCACTCTCTCTTGCACAAGGAAGCTTTTGTGAAATAAATCTGATTACAGGGAGAGTTCAGGAAACGGCAAATGCACAGGTCAAAGCTAATGTTTTGTCTATTTTTAAACAACAGAATCACATATAGAGTTGAAGTCAGAATTATTAGTTATGTTTAACAGAGCAAGGAAATTTTCACAGTATGTCTGATAATATTTTTTCTTCTGGAGAAAATCTTATTTGTTTTATTTCGGCTAGAATACAAAGCAGTTTTTAATTTTTTATAAACCATTTTAAGGTAAATATTATTAGCCCTTTTAAGCAATATATTTTTTCGATAGTCTTCAGAACAAACCATCGTTATACAATAACTTGCCTAATTACCCTAACCTGCCTAGTTAACCTAATTAACCTATTAATTAGCCTTTAAATGTCACTTTAAGCTGTACAGAAGTGTCTTGATAAATATCTAGTAAAATATTATTTACTGTCATCATGGCAACAATAAAATAAATCAGTTATTAGAAATGAGTTATTAAAACTATTATGTTTAGAAATGTGTTGAGAAAATCTTCTCTCCATTAAACAGAAATTGGGGGGGGGGGGGGGAAATAATGTATTTGCATTTGTTTTGCTTTAGTTACAAGTTTATGTATAACCTCTTTTACTCAGTAATTTGGATTTAGATTCTCTTTAAAGTGACAGTTCACCCAAAAATGAACATTTCCTCATCATTTGCTCACACTCAAGTGGTTCTAACTGTATGAATTTCTTTCTTCACTGTAAAAAATGCTGGGTCTTCACCCAAAAATGCTGGGTCTACACAATTCCTTCATGTTGTCCCAACACAAATGAATTAATTTAACTTATTTTTTACAAATATATAAATATTTTTATTAAGTAGTTTAAACAAACAGCAAAAGCCATTTTTTGAGTGTCCTGTTGAACACAAAACAAGATATTTTGAAGAATGTTTAGGGAAAAAGCTGCCATTGACATCTATACACTCTCAGAAATAAAGGTACGTGAGCTGTCACTGGGGTGGTACCTTTTCAAAAGGTACACATTTGTACTTGAAGGGTCCAAATTGGTCCCTCAAAAGTATATAATAGTACCTAAAAATTTTAAGAGGAACACTTTTGTACTTTTTAGGTACTAATATGTACCCGTGAGGTATTAATATAGACCTTTTAGGCTCAAATTTGTAACTTTTTAAAAGGTACCACCCCAGTGACAGCTCGTGTACCTTTATTTCTGAGAGTGTAGGATCAGAAATACTTTGGAAGTTAGTGCAAAAGTTCTTCAAAATTATTCTTCATTCTTCAAAATATCTACCTTTGTGTTCAGCAGAAGAAAGAAACTATAACAGGTTTCAAAGTGGAAGATGACAGACTTTTAATTATTCATTTTTGCTGCTTTAAGCTCTTGTCTGAAGTACTCAAATCACGTACTTGCATAAATATAGATGCTCTGACAAAAAAAAAAAAAACTAAGTATAGTTATGAAGTACTCCATTTCTGTTTTACTTAAGCAAAAGCACAAAGCACTAGCTTTGATATAATTGATATAATTGAATATATCAATTAATGTACTTCTACACAATTATTATTGATTAACATTTCTTACTACAGATAATAAATGATCATTCAAAGTGTTCAAGAAATAAAACATTTTAGATTATAAAAGTCAAATAAGTAAAAACATAATGTGTAAATGTGCTGACAGATATAAATGTACAATATAACGCCCCACAGGGTAAAATATATTAACATCGTCAGGCTTTTTACAATAAAGATTCATTAGTTAATATATTGACTAAAATTTACTAATAATTAACAAAACTTGTACAGCATTTATTAATCTTAGCTCAACATTCACCACTGGATTATTTCCAAATTCATGCTTGTTAACATTCGTTAATGCAGTGCGAGTTAACAAGAACGAACAGTGAACAACTTTAATTAATTAATGTTAACTAACATTAATAAATACTGTAATAGATGTATTGTTGATTGTTTGTTCATGTTAGTAAATACATTAACTAATACAACTTTTAGAATCAAATGTAAACATATAGTTTATAGTACGTATAGCAGGTAAGATGATTAGGCAATCATTTGTGATATTTTAACTTTAATAAAACCTGCCCTATTCAAACTGCTTTAGACAAATGTGAATATTTCCACATTTAATCATTCAAACAGCTCAATCTATAACAGCAGATATGCTCAAGTTTAGGGTTATTAACTTATTTTCCACGGCCTCTGTCACAAGCATTTAATCCATGATTGTCGTCCATTCTGGGATTATTTTTAGTCAGTCTTGTGGCTTCAGTGATTTATTAACAGGAGGCTCGCTCTGACTTGTTTATACTTTGTAACTCAGACACTGTTCTTGTTTAATCGTTACCTCAGAAGTAACAAAAACAAAATGTCGTTTTTACAGAGAGTGGTTTGAATACAGTCATGCCATTTTCAGGTGGCACGGTGGCTCAGTGGTTAGCACTGTCGCCTCAAAGCAAGAAGGTCACTGGTTCAAGTCCCTGCTGGGCCAGTTGTCATTTCTGTGTGGAGTTTGCATGTTCTCCCAGTGTTGGCGTGGGTTTCCTCTGGGTGCTTCGGTTTCCCCCACAATCCAAAGACATGCACTATAGGCGAATTGGATTAACTAAATTGACCAGAGTGTATGAATGTGTCTGTGAATGTGAGTATGTATGGGTGTTTTCCAGTACCGGGTTGCAGCTGGAGGGGCATCCGCTGTGTAAAACATATGCTGGAATAGTTGGCGGTTCACTAAGGTGACCCCTGATAAATAAGGAACTAAGCCGGAGAATGAATGAATTGAATACAATTCTTCTGGACTTTGTAACTTGTGGCCAAAAAATGTTTTCTGAAAGAAAAGCTAGCGTTATTAGTGTAACCCCGCCGGTCCAACACCACCATGGCCTCTAGCGTCTGTCGCTAGAGCACCTTTAGAGATCAGAGGAGTAAGGTTTACCTGCACAGCACTTACTAGCTGGCCTCCGTTACACTCACCCCCCTAAACCTCACTCCCATCCGGGTCACGGCACCAATGTAACCCCGCCGGTCCTACACCACCCAACCCGCTCTGAGCTGGTATCGAACCGGCGACCTTCCGCATGGGAGTCGGTTGCTCTAACAAGGAGGCTAAAGGCCATGGCCTCTAGCGTCTGTCGCTAGAGCACCTTTAGAGATCAGAGGGGTGAGGTTTACCTGCACAGCACTTACTAGCTGGCCTCCGTTACATTAGGTTAATTTAATTTACACTTAAAATGTATTTTGGCAAGAGCAGTGGGTAGCACAATCGCCTCACAGCAAGAAGGTCGCTGGTTCGAGCCCCGGCTGGGTCAGTTAACGTTTTTGTGTGGAGTTTGCATGTTCTCCCCGTGTTGGCGTGGGTTACCTCCGGGTGCTCCCCCACAGTCCAAAGACATGCGCTACAGGAGAATTGAATAAACTAAATTGGGTTGGGTTGTGGCTGGAAGGACATCCGCTGCGTAAAACATGTGCTGGATAAGTTGGTGGTTCATTCCGCTGTGGCGACCCCTGATTAATAAAGGAAATAAGCCAAAAAGAAAATGAATGAATGAATGTACTTTGGCACCTTTAAATTGAATAATAATAATGAACTGTAATTTCATGTTATACTTTTTCACTTTCATTCAAACCATAATTAGAATATTAGAGCTATATACAATTACATTTAGTTTGATCACACAATATTTTATATAATTTAATAAGTACATCCAGAGTAAGTATGTTTTATTTTTACATAAATATATATGTTACACTGAATGAAAGTGGACCATTATTTCACCCATATCCCTTTAACTACTTCACGAAGAAAAAAAAAATTTGGATTGCATTTCTTAACTCCTAATGTCGCTAGTTAACACACTCAATACATTTTTTTCAACACATCCCATATTTTCTAAAATATCAGCCTCTACCAAATGGTTATGTCAGTTTATGGTAAAAGTACCAGAATTAATACATATACTAATGAAAATCAGAAAAATATGAAGTGTTAGACCAATTTATTAAAAAAAAAAAAAAATCTAAATAAAACATTTTTGAATACTAAATCATCTTTATTTTTTGAAGTGTGCCATGAAATATTTCAGAATCTCATTTTTTTTTTTTTTTTACAATAAAACCAAAATCAAGTGTAGAAGTGCAACTGGATTATGTTTGTTTGATTTTTTTTTTTTTGTAAACCAACAATGCTTTGTAGAGTAAACCATTATTTAAAGCAGTCATTGTTTAAATGACTTTAACAGTCTTTATTTAAAACAGTCTAAATATGGTCAATCATTTGGTAGAGCAGGCAGTTAAAGGGATATTTCAACATTTTTATTCTCCAAGTTATTAAAAACATTTAATGTACTTGCATGTAATATGTCTTCTATGTATAGAAAAATAAATTTTCTAAATTTCATTTACCACACTAAAATGTAACGCCTTAACTTTGACTCACGTACTACAGTCAAATATTTTTAAAGGCAATTTGTATTCAGAAATATAAGATGGCAACAAGAAGACATTTATAAGATCCTGACTCATGCATTTTAAACTTGATTCATTATTAGTCATTAACCCAGGTGTGTGGACATCCTAAAAAAAAAAATCAAACCGTCAATGACACATTAGCCGTGCACTAATAGAGCACCGCTGATTGATTACTCACAGAAATAAACAAACTACTTGAAAACATAATTCATAACTCGTGACTCAGAGCTGTTCTCACTCGCAGCCTACAGTGTTCTATACGTACACCTGTTTCCATAGCGACGGTAAAATCATCCGGAACGTGTCGTGACTACACAGCTGAACTGATGTGGTTTTTCCACAGCTCTGCTCACAGTCCTGACAGGTTGTAACACACTTTATTACACTGAAGGGCTATGCATACTGACTGCATTTATTTATCCTGATTATGCTTCATTATCTGACAATGCCCGAGGTTGTATTTATTCGCTTACCTGTTTGTCATAAATGAAATAAGTATAAATGATTGACACAGCTACATTGTTTTTACCCTCATGCCAATTTTGCCCAGCATGTAAAAGCATTAAGGGGGATCTATTATCCCCTTTTTACAAAATGTAAAAAAAGTCTCTGATGTCTCTAGAGTGTGTATGTGAAGTTTCAGCTCAAAATACACCGAAAATAATGTTTTATAACTCTTTGAAATTGCCCCTTTTAGGCTTTGATCCTATTCGTGCCGTTTTGGTGACTGTCGCTTTAAATTCAAATGAGATTGTGCTCTTTTCAAAAGAAGGCGGGGCTACAAATGCCTATGTGTTTGCATAGTGGCAGATTCAATAACAAGAATAACGTCTTGTGCTATTGAGAGAGAGATTGTCACTAGTGGGCGGGGCTTTCCCTCTCTGATGAAGGGATAATGTCGATCAACGGGATTTGCCCTGCCCTTTATTTCTCTTAGAAAATTAACATGTTTAATTCTGTTTTTTTTTCTTTCTGGAAGCTCTAAAGGGGTTGTTGTTGGCTTTGGGTAAGCAATGTAACATTTTAATGAAAAAAAAAAGATTGTTTTGATTTTAAGTCACATGACCTGGGGTGCATTTCCGAAAACCACAGTTAGCCAACTAAGGTCGCAAGTTGCGTCGTTACAAACATAGTTCGTTGATTTGGCGTTTCCCAAATCCGCCGTTTCAACGAACATTCGCAAACTGCGTCGCAAACTTCCATGCTTGCAACTACACCTCTGGAGCTGTAGTTAGAAACATAGTTCCTGGCTGTGTTCTATTCACACTTATCCCCCCTATGCCCTATTCATTTAGAATGTTCTAACATTTAAACTTGGAATGATTTAAAAAAAAAAGCATTAAAGTCATCTCTCTTAGGTGTAATTTGCTTTCAAAGTATTTTTACAGTTCAGTTTTAGCGATCTTCATATTGACAATTGCGTTCCCTTTGCAGTGCACTTTGAAAACATTGATGTCATTTTGAACACAGCTGTGGCTATAGGTGACCTATTATTTAACAGTAGAATTACGTTAAAGCTTGTGAAAACAAAAAACATTGCATATGTTAATCGTTTACATTTATAGTAGGTTATTTATCTGTACTGTATATGACATGGACCTGTTGGTTAGAACATTTCTACAGTGGTTTGCATGTGTCAAATTGTAAAAGTAGACTTTTCAAAAAATAAAAAATAAATAAACAATTTCCTACTTAATAATAATAATAATAATAATTATTATTATTATTATTATTATTGTCATCAATCATATTAATAATATTATTAAAGTAGGATTTTTTCATTTCCTAATAAATAATAAATATTAAATATAATTTCTTAATAAATTTCCTCATTATTTATTAATTTATATGATTTATATATGAGATTAGAATACGTGTTAGCTTTTGTAAGTGATTTTATGTTTTAGAATAGAATATGTAATGTTCTCAATAATATTTGTAAAGGAAACACAGGCTCTATATGTGCCGTTTACATATATTTCAATTAATATAAACGAGTGCATGTTTTTACCCAAACTAATATTGGATTTTTTTAAATGCGTGTGCATGTAAAACAATATAATTTGCACAAAGAAATTATTCTCTAAATAAGTTGTTACCACCGCGTTTAGAGCATCATTATGGGTGTTTTACATTATAACTAACGTGGTTCAAACAATGGATCTGCGACATCATACATCATTCTTTTCCCAAACAATGCATCTACATGGAAACCAGAAAACATTTTAATATATGTTTAAAAGACATCTAATAGACGTCTTGGTTAAAACAAAGCTAATTGTGACCCTGAAAGACAAAAACACGTGAGGTTGTGTTGCACGAGTATATTTTTGGCAATAGACAAAAATACATTGAATGGGTCAAAATGGATAGATTTTTCTTTTATGCCAGATTAAGTATAGATCATGTTCTCAATAGTCATTTCTCGGTCAAACATTGCAAAGCTAATTTATGCTACTTTCAGATGATGCATATATCTATTTTCCTTCTAAAAATTGACACCCTTTTAACACAAAATTATTTGGAGGGAAGATGAAAGAGGTGGGCAACGCAGTGGCGTAGTAGTTGCCTCACAGCAAGAAGGTGGATGTGGAGTTTGCATGTTCTCCCCGCATTCGCGTGGGTTTCCTCTGGGTGCTCCGGTTTCCCCCACAGTCCAAAGACATGCGGTACAGGTGAATTGGGTTGGCTAAATTGTCTGTAGTGTATGAGTGTGAATGAGTGGGAATGGATGTTTCCCAGAGATGGGTTGCAGCTGGAAGGGCATCCGCTGCGTAAAACATATGCTGGATAAGTTGGTGGTTCATTCCGCTGTGGTAACCCCAGATTAATAAAGGGAATAAGCCGAAAAGAAAATGAATGAATGAATGAAAGAAGTGGAAATCTTTAAATGGTCACAATTGTTGCAGGTAGTATAACACATTTAAATAGTAGAATTAAAACAATTAAATAATAGGAGACATGAAGTTTATTTTTTTTCTATTTGTCAACTTAAAAATTGTCGGTCATGCACATTTTTTTGCGTTGCGAAAAAAAGATCAAAAATACAAAAAGGAGTGTTTCGATATTCTCTGGTGGATATAGAGAAAGTATTTTTTTTATAAAACCACCCAAGACAGTTAGTAAGAGTATAAAATATTAACACAGGTTTATTCAACATGGCAACAAATTACAATGTTTTGTTTTAAAATAGGAAGAAACTTTTAAAATATGAAGAAATAACAAATTATTTGTTTTTTGTTAGTAACAAAACCATGTTTTGGAAGTCAGTTTTCAACATTCTTCAAAATATCTTCTTTTGTGCTCAACAGAAAAAAAAACTCAAACAGGTCTGTGATAAGTGAGTTAATTTTTGGGGAACTGTCCCTTTAAGAAATTAATATTTGCTGATATAACCATGTTTTCTTTGGTAATTATTTGTAAGAAAATCACACAAGGCAACCAGTAATAGTATAAAATATCAACCCGAGTTTATTCAACTAGCACTTTCATGAAGTCAAACATAACTTTTTTTTTCTAATCAAATTAATTTACAGAGCTACTGTGTATATGGCAAATAAAATAAATGATTTACACACAGCAGAAAGAGAACTTATATATACTGTACACTATATACACAGCTACGGGAAAAAAACACTTGGATATTCTCAGCTTCTTTGGATTTTTGACTTAATATGTATACATTTGAGTAAAATGTCAATATTTCTTTTATTCTGTAAAGGTCTGATAACATTGCTTCAAACTTTTAAATAGATTTGGATTTGTTGTATTTGAAAATCAGGATTACACAGAAAAGATGCTGTGTTTTCAGACATGTTTATATTATTTTAAGACAACACAATGCCAATGTTTTAACTTGAGGTGACTTAAGAAATCCATATTTGCTGGAATAAATCCTTTTCACTCACAACAAATAAAAAAAGTGTAATTTTAATTGACAGTATTTGTATTTGAAATTAGGACATTATGTAACCTTTTATTTGGACATTATAAAACCTTTATGAAATAAAACTAATATTAACATTTTAATCAAACCCAGACCTAATTGATCCAGTGAATCCAGAGAATTTTGAAGTGACCAGTTATTTTTCCATAGCTGTATATCCTTTTTTCATTTAAAGTTATAAATAGATTTCTTCGAATCATATTGATTATTAATAGTGATTAATATTTGAATATGAATAGACATGATGGCGAGATTTAAAGATGTTATGTAACAGGTTCACAGAGACTGACATTAATGTGTTGCATAAAAGTGCAGTAGCCAGCAAACTCCTAGTAGACACAGTCCAAGATTAGTAAGCCAATAGGAAACACTGTGGGCTGAAGAGGGTGGGCCATAATCCCAGCCAGGGAACCAATCATATCCTGTAAAAAAAGAGATGTTGCAGCATATGTGAGCAAGATGTAGGTTCAGAAGACGTCATACTGAGAAAAGTGGATATAAATATGCAAATAATGGAATGATATATATTTTTTTAAATGTGTTGATTACATTTTAGTGATCACAGCAGGGATAGTTTAGATAAGTAAAACTATACAGTTTCGTTACTTAAAAAATAAAA